>LR778257.1:41981324-42225726 GCA_902810595.1 Coregonus sp. 'balchen'
GTCATGCTGGAATACCCATCCACAACCCATTTTCAATACCCTGGCTGAGGGAAGGAGGTTCTCACCCAAGATTTGACGGTACATGGCCCCCGTCCATCGTCCCTTTTATGCAGTGAAGTTGTCCTGTCCCCTTAGCAGAAAAATACCTCCAAAGCATAATGTTTCCACCTCCATGTTTAACGTTGGGGATGGTGTTCTTGGGGTCATAGGCAGCATTCCTCCTCCTCCAAACACGGCGAGTTGAGTTGATGCCAAAGAGCTCGATTTTGATCTCATCTGACCACAACACTTTCACCCAGTTCTCCTCTGAATCATTCAGATGTTCATTGGCAAACTTCAGACGGCCCTGTATATGTGCTTTCTTGAGCAGGGGGACCTTGCGGGCGCTGCAGGATTTCAGTCCTTCACGGCGTGGTGTGTTACCAATTGTTTTCTTGGTGACTATGGTCCCAGCTGCCTTGAGATCATTGACAAGATCCTCCCGTGTAGTTCTGGGCTGATTCCTCACCGTTCTCATGATCATTGCAACTCCACGAGGTGTGATCTTGCATGGAGCCCCATGCCGAGGGAGATTGACAGTTCTTTTGTGTTTCTTCCATTTGCGAATTATTTAATGACCCCTTCGGACCACTAGGGGGAGCTGAGTGTACACTAGTCTCCAGCTCTGCCTCCACCTCCTCACTGTATGGCGACTTTTTTTGTTGTTATTCTGTCTCTCACTGTTCAAATAAACCTACCATTAAAATTATAGACTGATCATTTCTTTGTCAGTTGGCAAACGTACAAAATCAGCAGGGGATCAAATACTTTTTTCCCTCACTGTGTGTATATATATACAGTGCATTTCGGAAAGTATTCAGACCCCCCTTGACTTTTTCCAAATTTTGTTACGTTATAGCCTTATTCTAAAATGGATTTAATATTTTTTCCCCCCTCATTAATTTACACACAATACCCCATAATGACAAAGCAAAAACAGGTTTTTACAATGGAGATATCACATTTACATAAGAATCCAGACCCTTTACTCAGTACTTTGTTGAAGCACCTTTGGCAGCGATTACAGCCTCGAGTCTTCTTGGGTATGACGCTACAAGTTTGGCACACCTGTATTTGGGGAGTTTCTCCCATTCTTCTCTGCAAATCCTCTCAAGCTCTGTCAGGTTGGATGGGGAGCGTCACTGCACAGCTATTTTCAGGTCTCTCCGGAGATGTTCGATCGGGTTCATGTCGGGGAACTGGCTGGGCCACTCAAGGACATTCTGCTTTGTCTTGGCTGTGTGCTTAAGGTCGTTGTCCTGTTGGAAGGTAAACCTTCGACCTGCCACCACCATGCTTCACTGAGTCCCTGGGGGCTTTCACATGAGTTTGTGTTGTAATAATATTAATAAATAATATGCCATTTAGCAGACGCTTTTATCCAAAGCGACTTACAGTCATGCGGGCATACATTTTTGTGTATGGGTGGTCCCGGGGATCGAACCCACTACCCTGGCGTTACAAGCGCCGTGCTCTACCAGCTGAGCTACAGAGGACCACATCCATGTCGTACATACCCTTCAATGTCAATAGTTTCTTGCCGATGCAAATGCGTTTAATTTATAGAGGTAATGTCTGGGTTTAAGGATTTTAGTATTGTTATTCGTAACTTATTGTTCAAGGTAATCCATGTGTTAACATGCCAAAACGCTATTGAAATGGAGTCTCGTAGGGGATGGGAAGCCCTTTTTTTTGTGTCATTTATGGTTAGGGTTTCTCCAAAGCTGTATGATTATCCTGGATGGTTTTCTCCAAAGCTGTATGATTGTTCTGGATGGCTTTCTCCAAAGCTGTATGATTATCCTGGATGGCGTTGTCTCCAAAGCTGTATGATTGTCCTGGATGGTTTTCTCCAAAGCTGTATGATTATCCTGGATGGCTTTCTCTAAAGCTGTATGATTGTCCTGGATGGTTTTCTCCAAAGCTGTATGATTATCCTGGATGGCTTTCTCTAAAGCTGTATGATTGTCCTGGATGGCGTTCTCCAAAGATGTATGATTATCCTGGATGGCTTTCTCCAAAGCTGTATGATTATCCTGGATGGCTTTCTCCAAAGCTGTATGATTGTCCTGGATGGCTTTCTCCAAAGCTGTATGATTGTCCTGAATGGCTTTCTCCAAAGCTGTATGATTGTCCTGAATGGCTTTCTCCAAAGCTGTATGATTGTCCTGGATGGCTTTCTCCAAAGCTGTATGATTGTCCTGAATGGCTTATCTCCGTCATGAAATTAGCCATGCTGTTGTTTAATCAGCTGGCAGTCTTTCCTACCACTCTTTCTTTTCTAATATAATGAATATGATGTACAGCAGGGTTCCCCAATAGGCGGCCCGCAAGTGATTTTATTTGGCCCCCCAGGTTTTTTGAGCCCCCAAAATATATACAGTGCCTTCACACCCCTAGACTTTTTCCACATTTTATTGTTACAAAGTGGGATTAAAATTGATTTAATTGTCTTTTTTTTTTGTCAACAATCTACACAAAATACTCTTAATGTCAATGTGGAAGATTTTTTTTATTTTTACAAATGTTAGAATTTATTAAAATTAAAACACTAATATATCTCGATGAGATAAGTATTCAACTCCCTGAGTCAATACATGTTAGAATCACCTTTGGAAGCGATTACAGCTGTGAGTCTTCCTGGATAAATCTCTAAAAAACTTTCTACATCTGGATTGTGCAACATTTGCCCATTTTGTTATTTTCAAAATTCTTCAAGCTCTGTCAAATTGGTTGTTGATCATTGCTCTCAAACCATTTCCAGGTCTTGTAATTGGGGACCCCTGATCTCCAGGTCTTGTAATTGGGGACCCCTGATCTCCACAGTATGGGAGTCGCCATACAGTGAGGAGGTGGAGGCAGAGCTGGAGACTAGTGTACACTCAGCTCCCCCTAGTGGTCCGAAGGGGTCATTACAACTAGACATTATTGGTTCCCCAGCTGCTCAGGGTAGAAAAACCCCTAGGCACAGATACACTACATGACCAAAAGTATGTTGACACCTGCTCGTCAAACAGCTCATTCCAAAATCATGGGCATTAATATGGAGTTGGTTCCCCCCTTTGCTGCTATAACAGCCTCCACTCTTCTGGGAAGGCTTTCCACTAGATGTTGGGACATTGCTGCGGGGACTTGCTTCCATTCAGCCACAAGAGCATTAGTGAGGTCGGGCACTGATGTTGGGCGATTAGGCCTGGCTCGCAGTCGGTGTTTCAATTACATTTACATTACATTTGAGTCATTTAGCAGACACTCTTATCCAGAGCGACTTACAGTTAGTGAGTGCATACATTTTGTACTTTTTTTTTTTCATCCCAAAGGTGTTCAATGGGGTTGAGGTCAGGGCTCTGTGCAGGCCAGTCAAGTTCTTCCACACCGATCTCGACAAACCATTTCTGTATGAACCTCGCTTTGTGCACGGGGGCATTGTCATGCTGAAACAGGAAAGGGCCTTCCCCAAACAGAATCGTCTAGAATGTAATTGTATGCTGTAGCGTTAAGATTTCCCTTCACTGGAACTAAGGGGCCTAGCCCGAACCATGAAAAACAGCCCCAGACCATTATTCCTCCTCCACCAAACTTTACAGTTGGCACTATGCATTCGGGTAGATGGCGTTCTTCTGGCATCCACCAAACCCAGATTCTTCCATCAGACTGCCAGATGGTGAAGCGTGATTCATCACTCCAGAGAACGTGTTTCCACTGCTCCAGAGTCCAATGGCGGCGAGCTTTACACCACTCCAGCCGACGCTTGGCATTGCGCATGGTGATCTTAGGCTTCTGTGTGGCTGCTCGGCTATGGAAACCCATGGCGAACAGTTCTTGTTCCTGATGAACAGTTCTTCCAGAGGCAGTTTGGAACTCGGTAGAGAGTGTTGCAACCGAGGACAGACGCTTCGCGCTTCAGCGCTCGGCGGTCCCGTTCTGTGAGCTTGTGTGGCCTGCCACTTCGCGGCTGAGCCGTTGTTGCTCCTAGACGTTTCCACTCAACAGCTGACCAGGGCAGCTCTAGCAGGGCAGAAATCGGACTTCTTGGAAAGGTGGCATCCTATGACGGTGCCACGTTGAAAGTCACTGAGCTCTTCAGTAAGGCCATTCTACTGCTAATGTTTGTCTATGGAGACTTGCATGGCTGTGTGCTCGATTTTATAAACCTGTCAGCAACATGGTGTGGCTGAAATAGCCGAATCCACTAGTTTGAAGGGGTGTCCACATACTTTTGTATACATATTTTAGCTAGTATCATCGGATTACATCAGCCTGTGTCTCTTCTGAATCATCTATATCTAAACTAAACTAATCACCTATATCTAAACTAATCATCTATATCTAAACTAAACTAATCATCTATATCTAAACTAAATCATCTATATCTAAACTAAACTAATCATCTATATCTAAACTAAACTAATCATCTATATCTAAAGTAAACTAATCATCTATATATAAACTAAACTAATCACCTATATCTAAACTAATCATCTATATCTAAAGTAAACTAATCATCTATATCTAAACTAAACTAATTATCTATAACTAAACTAATCATCTATATCAACTCTCTCCCTCCCTTTTTCCCTCTCCTTATCACTTCTTCCCCCCTCCCCCTCTGTCTCTCCCCCCCTCCCCCTCTGTCTCTTCCCCCCTCCCCCCTTCCCCCTCCCCTCTGTCCTCTTTCCCCCCTCACCCCTCTGTCCTCTCCCCTCCCCCCTCTCCCCTCTTGTCTCTTCCCCCCTCCCCCTCTGTCTCTCCTCAGGCTGTGAACGTGGCTGGCGTGGGTATGTTCAGCGAGGCGATCCTCTGTCAAACTCCTCCTTCTGTACCTGCGGCCGTCAGCAGTGTCCACGCCCTCAAAGAGGCGGAGCTACGGGGATACCACACCTCCACCTCCACAGACCAGGAGGAAGAGGAGGAGGAGGAGGAGGAGGAGGAGGAGGATGGACCCCCCACCCCTCCTCTCTACTCCCCCTCCACTTGTCTAGGTCAGTTTGGTTTGACATTGTTTTGTTTGTTTGTCTTGTTGACTGTTGTAAAGCCTCTTTGGGACCATAAAAAAAAAATATATATATATACATACAGTGTATTCGGAAAGTAATCAGACCCCTTCCCCTTTTTCCACATTTTGTTACATTACAGCCTTATTCTAAAATGGATTAAATAAAACAAATCCTCATCAATCTACACACGATACCCCATAATGACAAAGCAAAATATTACATTTACATAAGTATTCAGACCCTTTTACTCAGTAGTCTGTTGAAGCACCTTTGGCAGTGATTACAGCCTCGAGTCTTCTTGGGTATGACGCTACAAGCTTGGTACACCTGTATTTGGGGAGTTTCTCCCATTCTTCTCTGCAGATCCTCTCAAGCTCTGTCAGGTTGGATGGGGAGCGTCGCTGCACAGCTATTTTCTGGTCTCTCCAGAGATGTTCGATCGGGTTCAAGTCCGGGCTCTGACTGGGCCACTCAAGGACATTCAGAGACTTTTCCCGAAGCCACTCCTGTGTTGTCTTGGCTGTGTGCTTAGGATCGTTGTCCTGTTGGAAGGTGAACCTTCGCCCCAGTCTGAGGTCCTGAGCGCTCTGGAGCAGGTTTTCATCAAGGATCTCTCTGTACTTTGCTCAGTTAATATTTGTCTTGATCCTGACTAGTCTCCAAGTCCATGCCCCTGAAAAACATCCCCACAGCATGATGCTGCCACCACCATGCTTCACCTTAGGGATGGTGCCAGGTTTCCTCCAGACGTGACGCTTGGCATTCAGGCCAAAGAGTTCAATCTTGGTTTCATCAGACCAGAGAATCTTGTTTCTCATGGTCTGAGAGTCCTTTAGGTGCCTTTTGGCAAACTCCCACCCTGAACTCTGGAGCTCTGTCAATGACCATCGGGTTCTTGGTCACCTCCCTTACCAAGGCCTTTCTCCCCTGATTGGTCAGTTTGGCCGGGCGGCCAGCTCTAGGAAGAGTCAAATGACAATAATGACGAAGCATAAACAGGTTTTTAGAAAAAAAATCAAATTTATAAAAAATATAAAACAGAAATACCTTATTTACATAAGTATTCAGACCCTTTGCTATGAGATTCGAAATTGAGCTCAGGTGCATCCTGTTTCCATTGATCATCCTTGATGTTTATACAACTTGATTGGAGTCCACCTGTGGTAAATTCAATTGATTGGATATGATTTGGAAAGGCACACACCTGTCTATATTTTACATTTTAGTCATTTAGCAGACGCTCTTATCCAGAGCGACTTACAGTTAGTGAGTGCATACATTTTCATACTGGCCCCCCGTGGGAAACGAACCCACAACCCTGGCGTTGCAAGCGCCATGCTCTACCAACTGAGCTACAGGGGACTGTATAAGGTCCCACAGTTGACAGTGCATGTCAGAGCAAATACCAAGCCATGAGGTTGAAGGAATTGTCTGTAGAGAGCTGAGACAGGATTGTGCCGAGGCACAGATCTGGGGAAGGGTACCAAAACATTTCTGCAGCATTGAAGGTCCCCAAGAACACAGTGGCCTCCATCATTCTTAAATGGAAGAAGTTTGGAACCACCAAGACTCTTCCTAGAGCTGGCCGCCCGGCCAAACTGAGCAATCGGGGGAGAAGGGCCTTGGTCAGGGAGGTGACCAAAAACCAGATGGTTACTCTAAGTATTGCTAAAAACCTGTTTTTCCTTTGTCATTGTGTGTAGATTGATGAGGGAAAAAACTATTTAATCAATTTTAGAATAAGGCTGTAACGTAACAAAATGTTGGAAAAGTCAAGGGGTCTGAATACTTTCCGAAGGCACTGTGTCTGTAATATATATGTCTGTGTAAATGTATGTGTGTGTATGTATATATATGTATATATGTGTGTATGTATATATATATATGTATATATATATGTATATATATGTATATATATGTATATTATATGTCTGTGTATATGTATGTATGTGTGTGTATATATAAATATATATGTGTATGTATGTATGTATGTATGTATGTATGTATTGTATATATATATATACATACATACATACATACACATACACAGATATGTATATATACACACACATCATACATATACACAGACATATACATATATATGTATATGTCTGTGTATATGTATGTATGTGTGTGATAATAAATATATCTGTGTATGTGTGTGTATGTGTGTATATATATATATGTGTTGTATATATATATATATGTGTATATATATATATATATATATATATATATATATATACTGCTCAAAAGAAATAAAGGGAACACTAAAATAACACATCCTAGTTGAATGTGCTGACAACAAAATCACACAAAAATTATCAATGGAAATCAAATTTATCAACCCTCAAAATTAAAGTGGAAAACCACACTACAGGCTGATCCAACTTTGATGTAATGTCCTTAAAACAAGTCAAAATGAGGCTCAGTAGTGTGTGTGGCCTCCACGTGCCTGTATGACCTCCCTACAACGCCTGGGCATGCTCCTGATGAGGTGGCGGATGGTCTCCTGAGGGATCTCCTCCCAGACCTGGACTAAAGCATCCGCCAACTCCTGGACAGTCTGTGGTGCAACGTGGCGTTGGTGGATGGAGCGAGACATGATGTCCCAGATGTGCTCAATTGGATTTAGGTCTGGGGAATGGGCGAGCCAGTCCATAGCATCAATGCCTTCCTCTTGCAGGAACTGCTGACACACTCCAGCCACATGAGGTCTAGCATTGTCTTGCATTAGGAGGAACCCAGGGCCAACCGCACCAGCATATGGTCTCACAAGGGGTCTGAGGATCTCATCTCGGTACCTAATGGCAGTCAGTCTACCTTTGGCGAGCACCCCAAAGAAATGCCACCCCACACCATGACTGACCCACCGCCAAACCGGTTATGCTGGAGGATGTTGCAGACAGCAGAACGTTCTCCACGGCGTCTCCAGACTCTGTCACATGTGCTCAGTGTGAACCTGCTTTCATCTGTGAAGAGCACAGGGCGCCAGTGGCGAATTTGCCAATCTTGGCGTTCTCTGGCAAATGCCAAACGTCCTGCACGGTGTTGGGCTGTAAGCACAACCCCCACCTGTGGACGTCGGGCCCTCATACCACCCTCATGGAGTCTGTTTCTGACCGTTTGAGCAGAAACATGCACATTTGTGGCCTGCTGGAGGTCATTTTGCAGGGCTCTGGCAGTGATCCTCCTGCTCCTCCTTGCACAAAGGCGGAGGTAGCAGTCCTGCTGCTGGGTTGTTGCCCTCCTACGGCCTCCTCCACGTCTCCTGATGTACTGGCCTGTCTCCTGGTAGCGCCTCCATGCTCTGGACACTACACTGACAGACACAGCAAACCTTCTTGCCACAGCTCGCATTGATGTGCCATCCTGGATGAGCTGCACTACCTGAGCCACTTGTGTGGGTTGTAGACTCCGTCTCATGCTACCACTAGAGTGAAAGCACCGCCAGCATACAAAAGTGACCAAAACATCAGCCAGGAAGCATAGGAACTGAGAAGTGGTCTGTGGTCACCACCTGCAAAACCAGTCCTCTATTGGGGGTGTCTTGCTAATTGCCTATAATTTCCACCTGTTGTCTATTCCATTTGCACAACAGCATGTGAAATTTATTGTCAATCAGTGTTGCTTCCTAAGTGGACAGTTTTGATTTCACAGAAGTGTGATTGACTTGGAGTTACATTGTGTTTAAGTGTTCCCTTTATTTTTTTGAGCAGTGTATATATGTCTGTGCATATGTATGTATGTGTGTGTGTGTGTGTATGTATATATATATATGTATATATATATGTATATATGTATATATGTATATATATGTATCTCACATATTGGGATGTACTGTATATGTGTGTATTGATGAGTTATAGCTCCTGATGGCGCAGTGGTCTAAGGCACTGCTTTGCATGTGGCTAACTGTGCCACTAGAGATCCTGGTTCGAATCCAGCTCTCTGTCTCAGCCGGCCGCGACCGGGAGACTCGATGGGTCGTCACAATCTGGCCCAGCGTCGTCCAGGTAGGGAGGGAATGCCGCAGGGATGTAGCTCAGTTGATAGAGCATGCGTTTGCAACGCCAGGGTTGTGGAGTTTGATTCCCACGGGGGGCCAGTATAAAAAAATATATATATATGTATTCGCTAACTGTAAGTCGCTCTGGATAAGAGCTCTGCTAAATGACGTAATTTAAATGTAAATGTAATATATATAATGTTGTGTATATGTTATGTGTGTGGTGGTGCGTGACGGGTGATGTATTATATTATCCCGTGCCCCAGGGCAGTATTGGGGACATTGCCCTGTGTAGGGTGCCGTCATTCGGATGGGACGTTAAACGAGTGTCCTGACTCTCTGTGGTCACTAAAGATCACATTACATTTATCGTAAGAGTAGGGGTGTTAACCCCGGTGTCCTGGCTGAATTCCCAATCTGGCCCTCATACCATCATGGACACCTAACCATCCCCAGCATCCGATTGGCTCATTCATCCCCCCTCCTCTCCCCTGTAACTATTCCCCAGGTCGTTGCTGTAAATGAGAATGTGTTCTCAGTCAACTTACCTGGTAAAATAAGGGTAAAATAAGAATTTATGCATATGGTAGTGTGGTATGTCGTGGTGGTGGTGTTATTGCAGACGTGCTTAAAGTAATTGCCCCTCAGGGATACATAGTCTTTTTAATTGAATTGAAATTGGATTGAAAAGCACTATATAATAATATAATTATTATTGTTCTAGCTGTTGGTTGGGAGGCGCCGTGCAACCACGGGGCTGAGATCTCCTCCTATCTCATAGACCTGGGAGAGAGACAGTCCATCTCTGTAGGACCAGTCACCAAATATATCATTCAGCATCTGCAGCCTGACACCAGCTACAAGTAAGCCCACAGAAACAGTCACACACCCTGCCTCATACAGTCACACACCCTGCCTCATACAGTCACACACCCTGCCTCATACAGTCACACACCCTGCCTCATACAGTCACACACCCTGCCTCATACAGTCACACACCCTGCCTCATACAGTCACACACCCTGCCTCATACAGTCACACACCCTGCCTCATACAGTCACACACCCTGCCTCATACAGTCACACACACCCTGCCTCAGACAGTCACCAACCCTGCCTCATACACAGTCACACACCCTGCCTCACACAGTCACACACCCTGCCTCACACAGTCACACACCCTGCCTCATACACAGTCACACACCCTGCCTCATACAGTCACACACCCTGCCTCATACAGTCACACACCCTGCCTCATACACAGTCACACACCCTGCCTCATACACAGTCACACACCCTGCCTCATACACAGTCACACACCCTGCCTCATACGTCCACGACCCTGCCTCATACAGTCACCACCCTGCCTCACACACAGTCACACACCCTGCCTCACACACAGCACACACCCCTGCCTCACACACAGTCACACACCCTGCCTCAACACAGTCACACCCTGCCTCACACACAGTCACACACCCCTGCCTCATACAGTCACACACCCTGCCTCATACAGTCACACACCCTGCCTCATACAGTCACACACCCTGCCTCATACACAGTCACACACCCTGCCTCATACACAGTCACACACCCTGCCTCATACACAGTCCACACACCCTGCCTCATACACAGTCCACACACCTGCCTCATACACGTCACACACCCTGCCTCATACAGTCACACACCCTGCCTCAGACACAGTCAACACACCCTGCCTCATACACAGTCACACACCCTGCCTCAGTACAGTCACACACCCTGCCTCATACACAGTCACGCACCCTGCCTCAACACAGTCACGCACCCTGCCTCAGACACAGTCACACACCCTGCCTCAGACACAGTCACGCACCCTGCCTCAGACACAGTCACGCACCCTGCCTCAGACACAGTCACGCACCCTGCCTCAGACACAGTCACGCACCCTGCCTCAGACACAGTCACGCACCCTGCCTCAGACACAGTCACGCACCCTGCCTCAGACAGTCACGCACCCTGCCTCAGACACGTCACCACCTGCCTCATACAGTCACGCACCTGCCTCATACAGTCACGCACCCTGCCCTCAGACAGTCACGCACCCTGCCTCAGACACAGTCACGCACCCTGCCTCAGACACAGTCACGCACCCTGCCTCACACACAGTCACACACCCTGCCTCACACACAGTCACACACCCTGCCTCAGACAGTCACACACCCTGCCTCAGACAGTCACACACCCTGCCTCAGACACAGTCACAGACCCTGCCTCATACACAGTCACACACCCTGCCTCATACACAGTCACACACCCTGCCTCATACACAGTCACACACCCTGCCTCATACACAGTCACACACCCTGCCTCAGACGCAGTCACACACCCTGCCTCAGACGCAGTCACACACCCTGCCTCAGACGCAGTCACACACCCTGCCTCAGACGCAGTCACACACCCTGCCTCAGACGCAGTCACACACCCTGCCTCATACGCAGTCTCACACCCTGCCTCATACGCAGTCACACACCCTGCCTCATACAGTCACACACCCTGCCTCAGACACAGTCACACACCCTGCCTCAGACACAGTCACACACCCTGCCTCAGACACAGTCACACACCCTGCGTCACACACCCTGCCTCACACAGTCACACACCCTGCCTCACACACAGTCACACACCCTGCCTCACACACAGTCACACACCCTGCCTCACACACAGTCACACACCCTGCCTCAGACACAGTCACACACCCTGCCTCAGACACAGTCACACACCCTGCCTCACACAGTCACACACCCTGCCTCACACAGTCACACACCCTGCCTCATACAGTCTCACACCCTGCCTCAGACACAGTCTCACACCCTGCCTCAGACACAGTCACACACCCTGCCTCAGACACAGTCACACACCCTGCCTCATACAGTCACAACACCTGCACTCATACAGTCACCACACCCTGCCTCAGACGCAGTCACACACCCTGCCTCAGACGCAGTCACACACCCTGCCTCAGACGCAGTCACACACCCTGCCTCAGACGCAGTCACACACCTGCCTCAGACGCAGTCACACAACCCTGCCTCAGACGCAGTCACACACCCTGCCTCAGACGCAGTCACACACCCTGCCCTCAGACGCAGTCACACACCCTGCCTCAGACGCAGTCCACACACCCTGCCTCAGACGCAGTCACACACCCTGCCTCATACACAGTCTCACACCCTGCCTCAGACACAGTCACACACCCTGCCGCAGACACAGTCACACACCCTCTCAGACACAGTCACACCCCCCTGCCTCAGACACAGTCCACACACCCTGCCTCAGACACAGTCACACACCCTGCCTCATACACAGTCACACACCCTGCCTCATACACAGTCACACACCCTGCCTCAACACAGTCACACCACCCTGCCTCATACACAGTCACACACCCTGCCTCAACACAGTCACACACCCTGCCTCAGACACAGTCACACACCCTGCCTCACACAGTCACACCCCTGCTCAACCAGTCACCACCCTGCCTCAACACCCCCTGCCTCACACAGTCACACACCCCTGCCTCAGACACAGTCACACACCCTGCCTCAGAC
Source organism: Coregonus sp. 'balchen' (assembly GCA_902810595.1). NCBI lineage: Eukaryota > Metazoa > Chordata > Actinopteri > Salmoniformes > Salmonidae > Coregonus > Coregonus sp. 'balchen'. The sequence continues at coordinate 41,993,959 of LR778257.1, forward strand.
ACAGTCACACACCCTGCGTCACACAGTCACACACCCTGCCTCATACACAGTCACACACCCTGCCTCAGACACAGTCCACACACCCTGCCTCAGACACGTCACACACCCTGCCTCAGACACAGTCACCACCCCCTATCCCCACCCTGCCTCATACAGTCACACACCCCTCCCGCCTCAGCTCAACCCCCAACAGTCACACACCCTGCCTCAACAGTCACACACCCTGCCTCACACAGTCACACACCCTGCCTCACACAGTCCCACAACCCTGCCTCACACAGTCCCAACACCCCTGCCTCACACAGTCACACACCACCCTGCCTCAGACACAGTCCCACACCCTGCCTCAGACACAGTCACACACCCTGCCTCAACACAGTCACACACCCTGCCTCACCAGTCACACACACTGCCTCAGACACAGTTCACACCCCTGCCTCCGACACAGTCACACACCCTGCCTCACACAGTCACACACCCTGCCTCACACAGTTCACACACCCTGGCCTCACACAGTCACACACCCTGCCTCATACACAGTCACACCACCCTGCCTCATACACAGTCACACACCCTGCCTCATACACAGTCACCACCCCTGCCTCATACACAGTCACACACCCTGCCTCATACACAGTCACACACCCTGCCTCAGACAGTCACACACCCTGCCTCAGACAGTCACACACCCTGCCTCAGACAGTCACACACCCTGCCTCAGACAGTCACACACCCTGCCTCAGACACAGTCACACACCCTGCCTCAGACACAGTCACACACCCTGCCTCAGACACAGTCACACACCCTGCCTCATACACAGTCACACACCCTGCCTCATACACAGTCACACACCCCTGCCTCATACACAGTCACACACCCTGCCTCATACACAGTCACACACCCTGCCTCATACACAGTCACACACCCTGCCTCATACACAGTCACACACCCTGCCTCATACACAGTCACACACCCTGCCTCAGACACAGTCACACACCCTGCCTCAGACACAGTCACACACCCTGCCTCAGACACAGTCACACAACTCTGCCTCATACACAGCACACACCCTGCCTCATACACAGTCACCACCCTGCCTCATACACAGTCACACACCCTACCTCATAACAGTCACACACCCTGCCTCAGACAGCACCACACCCATGCCTCAGACACAGTCACACACGCCTCAGACACAGTCACACACGCCTCAGACACAGTCACACACGCCTCAGACACAGTCACACACCCTGCCTCAGACACAGTCACACCCTCCTCAGACACAGTCACACACTCCTCAGACACCGTCACACACTCCTCAGACCACAGTCACACACGCCTCAGACACAGTCACACACCCTGGCCTCAGACACAGTCACACACCCTGCCTCAGACACAGTCACACACCCTGCCTCAGACACAGTCACACACCCTGCCTCAGACACAGTCACACACCCTGCCTCAGACACAGTCACACACCCTGCCTCAGACACAGTCACACACCCTGCCTCAGACACAGTCACACACGCCTCAGACACAGTCACACACCCTGCCTCAGACACAGTCACACACCCTGCCTCAGACACACCTCTAACCCATCTCTCCTCTCCTCTCCTCTCCTCTCCTCTCCTCTCCTCTTTGTAGGATTCGTATCCAGGCTCTGAACAGCCTAGGATCAGGTCCGTTTAGCCACACCTTTAAGCTGAAGACCAAGCCCCTGCCTCCCCAGCCCCCCCGGCTAGAGTGCACTGCGTTCAGCCACCAGACCCTCAGGCTGAAGTGGGGCGACGGCCCGGCCAAGGCCACGCCCTCAGACGCCCTCCAGTACCAGCTGCAGATGGAGGACAAGAGAGGCAGGTTGGTAGCCTGGTTAAACCGCACAATATCATTCGCCTGGAGTCTCTGGATGGAAATAAATTCTATATATATACTATAATTATAAGACAGGTTGTATGGACGCTGATTGGTTGATAGCAGGGAGTTATTCACCACAATCCCCGGGTAATGCCTGTTAAGTTCCATTTGAATGATCAATGCGCATCCACTGTCCAACAGCCCAGCCGGGCAATTTATAAACTTAATCTCCCCCGCTTTAGTTGGCTAGCTAGCAAAGGAGAAGTAGCTAGCCTCCATAGCGATCTTGCTTGCTTAGAACGTCCATGCTAATAGAATGGTCAACAAGGCCATTTGGCCTGCAACTTCAGAATCTCAAAACTAGCAACTTGCTTTTGCCAGGACTATATCGTATGGTGGAAAGATTAAATAACATTAATTTACTCATTCAAATAAACATTTTAATGAAAACATTTCGTTAATCTTTTTTTAAATATGTTGTCAACCGTTTTATAAAAGCAACAAGGTGACCTTGGCTTCGCCCCCTTAGTCGGGAGTTATTACTATCGGAAGCAACTTTGTTGATATGCATTGCCAGTGATATTCTATTTACATTTTACATTTTAGTCATTTTAGCAGACGCTCTTATCCAGAGCGACTTACATGAGCAATTAGGGTTAAGTGCCTTGCTCAAGGGCACATCGACAGATTTTTCACCTAGTCGGCTCGGGGATTAGAACCAGCGACCTTTCGGTTACTGGCACAACGCTCTTACCCACTAAGCTACCTGCCACCCCTATCTATCAAGGAACAGGTCAATTCAGCTTTCAATTCACACATTTGAGATATTTTTAGTTATTTACATTTCTACTGACTGCTGCCCAGGATTTTGTTCTGACCTAATCACAATGTCAGAACAATAAATCAGCTGGCAAACAGGCAGAAAGATGTTTAATATGGTGCAGCTTCTGAAGCGGCAACCTTCAGTTTTAGTGAAGTGTTCGATATGGTTCCAACTAAATGTGTTGCCTCGTCCAAAAGTGAACCCAATAAGGAGACCGGCAGACAAGACCTGTTTTACACCACTCTCTTCCCCTCCCCTCTCTCCAGGTTTGTCTCCTTGTACAGAGGGCCCTGCCACACTCACAAAGTCCAGCGGCTCAATGAGTCTACCTCTTACATGTTCCGAATCCAGGCCTTCAACGAGGCGGGCCAAGGACCCTTCTCCACTGTTTACACCTTCACCACCCCCCGCTCCCCCCCCGCCCCCGTTAAAGGTACATCTCTCTCTATCCTCCACACTTCCTCTCACCTCTCTCTATTTCTCCTCCCATCCTCTCTTCTGTAATGTATAGACCTTCACCAGCCCCCATTTCCACATCTACTTCTTCTGTTAATTCATCCTCTTCTCATCCTGACTCTCCTTTATTCCTCTGTGGCTCACTTCCTCTCATCTTTCTCCTGACTGACCTTTCAGCCTCATTGTCCTCACCTTTCAGCCTCATTGTCCTCACCTTTCAGCCTCATTGTCCTCACCTTTCAGCCTCATTGTCCTCACCTTTCAGCCTCATTGTCCTCACCTTTCAGCCTCATTGTCCTCACCTTTCAGCCTCATTGTCCTCACTTTTCAGCCTCATTGTCCTCACCTTTCAGCCTTATTGTCCTCACCTTTCAGCCTTAATCTTTGAAGGTGTTGTACTCTCTCTCTCTCTCTGTAGCTCCCAGAGTGGAGCGTGTGGAGGACCTGTCTTCAGTCTGTGAGGTGAGCTGGGAGCCCCTGCTGCCCATGAAGGGAGACCCCATCATCTACACGGTGCAAAGCATGATGGGTAACTCTGAGTACAAACAGGTAAGAAGAATGAGAAGGGATGTGATTTATGTAGCGCTGGATGAGGAAACCAATACAGCCCTTACCAATGTGTAGCACCCCACCAGAGTCATTGTCTTCAGTCATCGCTGTACAACGGTGGTCACCAACCGGTCGATCTCCAATGCATTCCTGAAGGTAGAACTCTGCCTACCCGGCAGGCCCAGAGAGCAAATCGAGAGCAGCTATATAGGCCTACCGCTGGCCAATCAGGATAGCTCAGATCACCGTGTCTCTGCACAGTTTCCTTGAGCCATAGACTAAAAAGAAACCTTGAACGCACAGCAAAGTTGATACTGTGAGAATTTTAACCTTTTAAAACCATGACTAGAGAGAGACTCAACGAATACAGCAAAGAGCTGCTGTTTAAGTCATTATACAGCGCTGTTAACCCTTTGTTCAACACTTTACAGTGGCTTGTATTCATGGTTGGCAACGGAAGCCAGGCTTCCCCAAAAAACCGACCAAGAAAAAAGACCAAAAAAACAACAAAATAATGTATCTTTTGTCTCTCTTTATTTCATACATTTCCTTCAATTCGCAAGAGGCTGAATGTATTTCACCGGAGAAATCATCAGAGCGAGCGAAACAGCGCCCCCTCTGTCTCTCTATGTGTAGGCCATCTATCAAAATGAGTATGACATTGTTGCCGCCCGTAGCGTTGAAGGCAAGGGAAGCCAGCGAGCATCTGGCCTCCCTTGATTAAAAAAAAAAAGTAGAAAGTAATAGCCAATCAGCGTTGAGCTAAACTGAGTGAGCTGAATTGTTGCATCTCGTTGTGTCGTTGTCCTCCGGGCCGTTCCTAAATTAGCCAGGGAGAGGATGGACTTGTGCTTTTACTTAATTCTCCGTACTGGCCAATGATTATAACAGCGATTCTGATCCAACCATTAATTCATACATTGTGCCCCTGGCCTGAGAGAATGGAAGTTCAATATGTAGCTAGATGTAGAAGGTGTCATTAGTGTTTCTCTACAAGCAGGGTGAGTCAACATTGTTTCTCTACAATAGGGTGAGTCAACATGTTTTTCTACTTCCACACACACACACACACACAAATCAGAACCATGGACAGCCACATCATATTTAGCTTACGTCGATTGGACTAAATAGTTTTTGGTATCTTTTAGTTGTCACTGTATTAGACTAAGCAGAGGTGATTTGATGATGTTAAAATTGAAATGGTGCTGGAATAGTGGAGGCAGCTCCTGTTTTCTTTGCGACTTGCGGTAACTCTCTGTGGTTCTAAATCAATAGTTGTTTAGTGGTCCGAAAATGTTGGAAACATGACAACTCGTAGGTCATGTAACAGTTTGTTACTGTTCCATGCAATATGCTTTGTGGACTTCACCGGACAGAGGTAGCTCTCCGGTTTTGTGATGAAACAAAGGTGTGATTGAATTTATTCTACCACTGTGTCTTCTTATTGTCTCGGCCTTTAGGCCTGTATATCAATGCAATTATCACAACACATTGTTGTAAAATGGCTTTTTTTTCCCTGGCTTTGCTTCCCCAGTGAATTTACCCACGCGCTGCTACTGCACCTTTATAAGCCATAAAATGTGCGTTCTCCCTACTTCCACTCACACTACAACCAGCACTGCAGATGTAATGAATGAGTAGGAGAGTGTATCTATAGGCTTGCGTTGTTATTATTAGCGGCTTGGGTCTTTTTTAAATAATATTTCACCTTTTTCTGGACATAGGAGTAACAACATGACTTGGTGTATGAGGCAGAAATAATGCGGTGCAACTTGAGTTTCACCATCAGCTGGAAGACTGAGTTGGGTGAGCGAGCGAGCGAGTAGCCTCACCGCTGCTCCCTCCCCTCAGACTGACCATCAACAAACGATCTATTACCAGTGTGATCATATACCTACAGATTTACATAATTTCAATATGGTCTGAGAAGAACATTGTTGGCAGGGCAAATCAATCATAGCCTGCTGCACAAACCTCACTGCTACAGAACTGTTTTTAATTGGTTAATGTTGCATAGGCTTATGTCTTTTAGGGCATGTTAAAAAAAATTATCTGACCGTTAAAGCTCTGCTTGTGTCAGAAAGTGACCTTGACTCAGAAAAGGTTTGTTTGCGTTCTACTACATTATGCATATTAGCAACAAACAGATGGAGGCTACCTGTTGTGACAGTTAGCTCAGCTGTAGCAGTTCTTCATCAGGCTGAATGGTGATTCCTCTGTCTAAATGGACCATTATGCTAAATGATGTTGATCCCTGAGGGGAACCCAGGTGTCTAGTCTCCCACTCCATCCTTCTCAGCAGTAACTCTTAGCAGGCCAACCTGGACTAATGGTGGGCTCAGCAGTAACTCTTAGCAGGCCAACCTGGACTAATGGTGGGCTCAGCAGTAACTCTTAGCGGGCCAACCTTGACTAATGGTGGGCTCAGCATAACTCTTAGCGGGCCAACCTGGACTAATGGTGGGCTCAGCAGTAACTCTTAGCGGGCCAACCTGGACTAATGGTGGGCTCAGCAGTAACTCTTAGTGGGCCAACCTGGACTAATGGTGGGCTCAGCAGTAACTCTTAGCAGGCCAACCTGGACTAATGGTGGGCTCAGCAGTAACTCTTAGCGGGCCAACCTGGACTAATGGTGGGCTCAGCAGTAACTCTTAGCAGGCCAACCTGGACTAATGGTGGGCTCAGCAGTAACTCTTAGCAGGCCAACCTGGACTAATGGTGGGCTCAGCAGTAACTCTTAGCAGGCCAACCTGGACTAATGTGGTCAGCAGTAACTCTTAGCGGCCAACCTTGATAATGGTGGGCTCCCGTAACTCTTAGCAGCCAACCTGGACTAATGGTGGCTCAGCAGTATCTTAGCAGGCCAACCTGGACTAATGGTGGCTCAGCAGTAACTCTTAGCAGGCCAACCTGACTATGTGGCTCAGCAGTAACTTTAGCGGGCCAACCTGGATAATGGTGGGCTCAGCAGTAACTCTTGCGGCCAACTGGACTAATGGTGTGGTGGGCTCAGCAGTAACTCTTAGCAGGCCAACCTGGACTAATTTGTATTTTATTTTATTAGGATCCCCAATGCCAATGGCGACAGCTAGTCTTACTGGGGTCAAACACATAACGAAAAAGACATTACAGACAAAATACTTTACAATTTACATTTAAAAACATGTTGTGTGTGTGTGTGGTATGCATTAGAGGTCTTCATTGGTCTAAAAAGTTGGACCCGTTCGGAAATGGACCTGGGGCTTTCCCACCCGGACCCGATACGCATAAATGTTGTTTTTTTTCAAACATAGAGACCCGTTCCGAACGGAACCGAGGACAACTAGACCCCTTCCGTGTAGACCTGGTCGGATCCAGACCCGGTCCGATTCCGAGTGAGGGGAGCAGCAGAAAAGTCATTTTTTTTATGCTACTTTATTAACCGGAGCTGATGAAGCGAGAGAGGTGGCGCTCTAGCAGGGCCGGGGGAGGGGCCATACTGTGAGGGAGTGACACAGACAGGGGAGGGAGAGACGAGAGACGGCAACCAACCACGCCGACTCGCGCTGAAGTACACTAATAGCTGCCATAGCTAGGTTAATTATCATCCAACATGATTACATAGTACCTGTCTTGACTGTATCAAACCCGGGAGAAGCAAGTTAAGCTAGCTAACGTTAGCTAGCTAGGCTAATTGAGGGTGCAGTGCATGTGAGCTTTTTTAATCCTACAGTTCCAAACAACAATAACTCCATTCAGAATATTAAAGCCTTACCTGTCTCTTAGTCGTTGGAGCCTGTCCTTCTCCTTTAACTTTTAATTCATCATCATTTTAATTCCGTCTTCCATTGATTTAAATATCTCCTGACGTTTTGCCCCACACGGAGCGAGGCTCTATGACTGTAGCCCATTGATGACTTCTGATTGGCCAACAACAAGCTGCACGCGCCACGCTCCACTGTCCTGAAAAGCAAGAACATAAATGATAACATTTCCTCTATTGCAGCAGTCGCGTTAGGATCAGTACGGGCCATTCCGGACAAGTCAGTTAAAATTACACATACCCGTGACAATCATATCAAGAGACCGACCCAGACCCGTGACATTATTTAGAATTCTGCTCGGGTCCCGGATCGGGTCTCCGGTATTCGAGCACAGGTGGATTCGTGAAGAGCTCTAGCATGCATATCAGTTCCACATACATGTCAGTACATACACACAACAAGTAGGTCACATGGGGGAGAGGCGTTGTGCCGTGAGGTGTTGCTTTATCTGTTTTTTTAAACCTGGTTTGCTGTTCACTTGCACTATATAAGATGGAAGGGAGTTGCATGCACTCATGGCTCTGGATAATACTGTACGTTTCCTTGAATTTGTTCTGGACCTGGGGACTGTGAAAAGACCCCTTGGTGGAATGTCTGGCGGGGTAAGTGCCTGTGTGTAAGTTGACTATGTAAACAATTTGAAATTTCCAACACATTAATGTTTCTTATAAAAACAATAAGCTATGTCAGTCTTTCCTCAACTCTTGGCCAAGAGAAACTGGCAGGAATAGTATTTATATCAGCCCTATGATTACAATGAAGAGCAAGACGTGCCGCTCTGTTCTGGGCCAGCTGCAGCTTAACTAGGTCTTTCCTTGCTGCACTGGACCACATCACTGGACAATAATCAAGATAAGGCAAAACTAGAGCCTGCAGGACTTGCTTTGTGGAGTGCGGTGTCAAAAAAGCAGAGCATCTCATCACCGACAGACCTCTCTCCCCCAGCTTTACAACCATTGAATGAATCATGTTTTTGACAATGACAGTTTACAGTCTAAGGTAACACCAAGTTATAGTCACTGACTGCAACTCTTTGTTCAGGGGTTGCAGTGATTTTCACTAGCTGGGGTTGCTGACACGTATAGGGTTGAATCATCAGCATACATGGACACACGTGTTAATACCAGTGGCAGGTCATTGGTAAAACAAATCTAAAAGAGCAGAGAGCTGCCCCCTGCGGTACACCATTAAAGAGAAGGTTCCTCTGTGTTCTCTGAATCCACAATACGGCAGAGGTTGAAAAGCCATAACAATAATGGCTATGGTTATGGTGGGCTCAGAGGCTGCTGGCTGACGCTAATCTGCCTTGATATGACAACCAAATTAAATAAGGAAGCTGTATGCGTCTGCCATTTACCACAGAGCTTTGTCCTTTCATCACTCTATCCAATCACAGGCCTCCAAGCTACAGAGGCAGACCATGTCTTCTGTCTCCCTCCTACTTCCTTCCTGTATATTAACCTCCCTTTCCTCTAGCTCTCTCTTTCCTCTATCAATTCAATTTAAGAGCTTTACTGGGCATGGGAAACTTATGTTAACGTTGCCAAAGCAAGTGAAATAGATCATAAACAAAAGTGAAATAAACAATCAGGAATTAACAGTAAACATTACACTCAGAATTGTTCCAAAGGAATGGAGACATTTCAAATGTCACATTATGTGTATATATACAGTGTTGTAACGACGCGTAAATAGTTAAAGTACAAATGGGAAAATAAATCAACATAAATATAGGTTGTATTTACAATGGTGTTTGTTCTTCACTGGTTGCCCTTTTTTTCGATCTCTCGCTCTCTCGCTGTCCCTCTTCTCTCGTCTCTCGTCTCTCCGGCTGTCCTCTCTGTCTTCCTCTCTCTCGCTGTCTCTCTCGCTGTTCTCTCTCGATTTCTCTCTCTCTCTCGGCTGTCTCTCTCTCGCTGTCTCTCCACTCGCTGTCTCTCCTGCTGTCTCTCCTGTCTCTCCCGCGGTCTCTCTCTCGCGCTGTCCTCTCTCGCGCTGTCTCTCCGCTGTCTCTCTCTCGCTGTCTCTCTCATCGCGTTCCGCTCTCTCCTGTCTCGCTGTCGTCTTCTCTCGCTGTCTCTCTCTCTCGCTTCTCTCTCTCTCGCTGTCTCTCCTCTCGCTTTCTCTCTCTCGTTCTTGCTGTTGCTTCTCGCTGTCTCTCTCTCTCGCTCTCTGTCTCTCTCGCTGTCTCTCTCTCTCTCGCTGTCTCTCGTCTCTCTCTCGCTTTTGCTCGTCTCTTCTCTCTTTTTCTCTCTCTCGCTGTTCCTCTCTCTCTCTCTCGCTGTCTCCTCGCTCCTCTTTCGCTGTCTCTCTCGCTGTCTCTCTCTCTCGCTGCTCTCTCGCTTCGTCTCGTCTCTCTCTCCGTCTTCTTTCTTCTCTCTCTCTCCTTCTGTCTTTCTCTCTCTCTCTCGCTGTCTCCTCTCTTCTCTCTCTCTCCGTCTCTCTCGCGTCTTTCTCTCTCTTCTCTCTCTCTCCTCGCTTTTCTCTCTCTCTACTGCTGTCTCTCTCCGCTCTCTCGTCTCGCTGCTTCTCTTCTCTCCTCCTCTCTCTCGCTGTTTCTCTCTTCTCTCTCTCCTCGTTTCTCTCTCTCTCTCTCCTCTTCGTCTCTGTCTCTCTCTTCTCTTCTCGCTTCTCTCTCTCTGTCTCCTCTCTCTCTCGCTGTCTCCTCTCTTCTCGCTCTCTCTCTCTCTCTCTCGCTGTCTCGCTCTCTCTCTCTCGCTGCTCTTTCTCCTCTCGCTGTCTCTCTCGTCTCTCTCGCTTCTCTCCTCTCCTGCTCGCTTCTCTTCTCGCTCTCCGTCTTCTCTCTCGCTGTCTCTGCTCTCTTCGCTTGTTCTCGCTGTCGTCTCTCTCTCTCCTTCGCTCTCTCTCTCGCTGTCTGTCTCTCTCTCGCTGTGTCTCTCTCTCTCTCGCTCTTCCTGTCTCTCTCTCGCTGTCTCTCTTCTCCTCTCTGCGTCTCTCTCTCTCTCGCTGTCTCTCTCTCTCTCTCTCTCTCTCTCTTCCTCTCTCTCTCTCTCTCTTCTCTTCTCTCTCGCTCTCCTGTCTCTCTCTCTCTCTCGCTGTTCTCTCTCTCTCTCTCGCCTGTCTCTCTCCTCTCCTGCTCTCTCTCTCTCTCTTTCTCTCACTGTGTCTCTCGCTCTCTCTCGCTGTCTCGCTCGCTCTCGCTCTCTCTTTCTCTCACTGTGTCTCTCGCTGTCTCTTCCTCGCTGTTCTCTCTCTCTCTCTCTTCCTCCTGCTCTCTCTGTCTCGCTGTCTCTCTTCTCGCTGTCTCGCTTCTTCTCTCTGTTCGCTCTCTCTCTTCTCTCTCTCTTCGTCGCTCGCTTTTCTCTCTCGCTCGTCTCGCTCTCTCTCCTCGCTTTCTCTCTTCTCTCTCCTTGCTGGCTCTCCTCGCTGTTCTCTCTTTCCTGTCTTCTCTTCTCTCTCCGTGCTTCTCTCCCTCGCTGTCTCTCTTCTCTCGCTCGCTTCTGTTCTCTCCTCGTCGCTCAGCCTCTCTCTCGTGTCAACTCTTTCTCTCTCCCGTGCTGTCTCTCTCTACCGTCGCTGAGCATTGTCCCTACCTCCGCTGTCAATCCCTCGCTGTCTCTCCCTTGCTGTCTCTCCCTCGCTGTCTCCCTCGCTGTTTCTCTCCCTCGCTGTCTCTCTCTCTTCTCTCTCCCTCGCTGTCTCTCTCCCTCGCTGTCTCTCTCTCTTCTCTCTCCCTCGCTGTCTCTCCCTTCTCTCTCCCTCGCTGTCCCTCTCTCTCGCTGTCTCTCTCTCTTCTCTTTCTCTCGATGTCTCTCTCTCTTCTCCAGGTGTATAAAGGCTTTTTCCACCTTGTACCAGGTGTATTCTAACCTCTCTTCTCTCTCTCCAGGTGTATAAAGGTTCTGCCACGTCCTACCAGGTGCCCGGCCTGCAGCCCAACAGTGAGTACCGCTTCAGGGTGTGTGCCATCCGCCAGTGCCAGGAGGCTCCAGAGCTGAGTGGTCCCTACAGCCCCACGGTGGCGCTCTCCCCCCAGCGCAGTGAGCTGTCGGCGGGCAGTGTGAGCGGTGTGAGCCCCCGGGCTGGAGCTGACACCGCCAGGCCCAAACACACCCCCCTAACAGATGAGCAGTGGGCTGCTCTCATCATCATACTCTGCGCTGTCATCTCGATCCTCATCGCTTTCATCATCCAGTACTTTGTTATCAAGTGAGCTTCATCTCTCCTCCTCTACTCCTCCCTTGTTCCTCCTCTCTGTCCCCTCCTACCCTGTTCCTCCCTTCCTTCTCCTCCAAGCTGCAGGGTTACAGCTTTAGGTTCCTGTTGATGTTGTTGTTTATTTCTGTTGTCACCCCTGGGTGATCATGATTAGCAGAGGGAAGGGAGTCCAGAGGAAATGATATCATGTACTGCTATGACACCTTCCTGTCTCCCTCTTCCCCTCCCTAACCCCCCTTTTACAGAAGCCTCTCATTATTTAACAAGACTCCACTGTGGTTGGTTACCCTGCTCAGAATAGAGTACCACAGTATGAGTCATAATACCCATAACACCAAGCGGTCTAAACAGGGAAATGGTTCCAATCGTTTTTCCACCATTCATTTTTCCCATAGGGGATTTTAGAAACACTTACAATATGGGCTGTGTTTCGTGTTGGCTTACCCTGGCGTGACATTTTGATAAATATGTAAATCTCTTTCAGATAAGGTGACTTTTGTCAATATATTCACCTTTATTTACCCTGCAAAACTTAAATGCTAATTAGCTGCTAATGTGGCTATCATAAAGAACTACAAATGCCATGATGATCTGACGAGACTGATGAATTGAGGCAAAGGTAAGAATCTCTGGATTAACTATCTAATGTTAGCTAAATTTAGTAATTAATAAATTGGCTACATTTCTTTAAATGGACAATTCTGTGAACTGTCTTGTGTAAGTTTTAAAATTGACACAATACCTGTTAGCAAAGGTGTCAGCCAGAGATTACATGCAGGAGCTTGCAGGGATTTGTAGTTTTGCATGATGACTACTTTGATGCTAATTAGCATTTTCGTATCTGAGAGTAAATACAGGCGAATATATTGATAAGTCACCTTGTCCAAGAGAGATTTACACAGTTATCAATACGTCACGCCAGGGTAAGCCTACACGAAACACAGCCCTTATTTTAAGTGTTTCTAAAATCCCCTATGGGAACAATGAATGGTGGAAAAACATTTGGAACCATTTCCCTGTTTGACCGCTAGGCTTTAAGGTATTAGGACACCTCCACTGTGAGGCTCTATACTTCATTGTGATTGGTTAACCTGTACAGAATGGATAATGAAGGAGCAGGGATATACGGTAAAAAAAAAAAAACTAAAGTGATCATACTTTCACTCACCATGGACGTGTTCCACCATATATATGTATAGATTATCCATTTATTTATATTGGAGTTTAAAAGTGGCCGGTATGAAACTATGTTAGTAAATAGGTGTATATAGACCCTGGGACCTGATTGGCCAGTGTTTGCACAGAAGTGTGTGTCCAGATGCACAGGTGTAGGTTACCCATGCTGGCTTCACGTGCCCGTGGGAAATACCCATGCTGGCTTCACGTGCCCGTGGGAAATACCCATGCTGGCTTCACGTGCCCGTGGGAAATACCCATGCTGGCTTCACGTGCCCGTGGGAAATACCCATGCTGGCTTCACGTGCCCGTGGGAAATACCCATGCTGGCTTCACGTGCCCGTGGGAAATACCCATGCTGGCTTCACGTGCCCGTGGGAAATACCCATGCTGGCTTCACGTGCCCGTGGGAAATACCCATGCTGGCTTCACGTGCCCGTGGGAAATACCCATGCTGGCTTCACGTGCCCGTGGGAAATACCCATGCTGGCTTCACGTGCCCGTGGGAAATACCCATGCTGGCTTCACGTGCCCGTGGGAAATACCCATGCTGGCTTCACGTGCCCGTGGGAAATACCCATGCTGGCTTCACGTGCCCGTGGGAAATACCCATGCTGGCTTCACGTGCCCGTGGGAAATAAGAAACTGGGAAATGGTAAGTCTGACATGATTCTTCAACCAATAAGATTTTAGCTAGCTTGATATAAGCTTGCTAACATTCCTTCTAATAAAGTTAGCTAGCTTGCTTAACATTGACAATATTGTCAGACTAGCTACGTTATCCAAATTGATAAGGTTGTAATTGTAAAAAAAAAAAACGCATTTGTTGTCATTTTTTTTTGGTTGAAAAGGTTAAAGGTCAGTGGTGAAATGTCGCAACTCTGGTAACAACATTTTCTCAGAGTTTCCCGCTTGAAATTCCGACTTGAGGGTCATTCAAGTTACATTTCCCACTGGGAACTAGGAGCTTCCAATAACTCCGATAGCATGTGAACACGGCAACAGGTAGGAAGTGGCTGGTTGGGGGTCAGTGGTCAGGTGACAGAGATACCTAGGGAGGGGGGAGTGGCCACTCCGCCTTCTGTAGTTTATATAAAGGGTTAAATAGAGAGGAAGAATAGATATCCAATTCTTGTTCGCATTATAGAACGTTCATTTAGCTTTTTTCCAACTTGTTTGATGTTCAGAATGTGTAGGGATGCAAAAGTTGAATGGACAAATGTTAGTATATTTTTGTATAGTGAAGACACAACGACCTGTTTAGTTGTTGGAGAAATAAATCGCTCAGAAGTAGAGTTTAAGGAAAATAAATCAAAAAACCAAAACTAACACAATGATGAATAATTATAATTATTTTTACTATCGTATAGTTATACTGTAGCTTGTATTTACAATCATGCAGCTGCTTTACTCTGAATTATTGTCCTTCAGCACAAAACATGCACTTCGCTTACTATCCCCAATCTCTCTCTCTCTTTCGGTACTTCATTTTGCACCTTTATTGAAAGAGGAAACCTTGACTGAATGTGTCTTGGTCTGCAGATTGGGTGTTTTAAAAGTTCTGGTTACCAACCACATTGTGTTTTCATAGTAACAACAGTATGTTCTCCCATCGGTATCAACGGTATCAGACCAGTTTGTTGTTTTCAGAGGATAGGATTGGATTAAAGAAAAAAAAAAAAGCTGGACGCATTTTCTTAATTTCTCAGAAGTTTTTTGGGGTTTTGTTTTTAATTTTAGAAAACACAAAATGTTTTTTTTTTTTTTTTTTTTTTTTTTGTAGCAGTATTGATTTGATGTTAGTAAACATATAGTACGTATAATAATGATCATGATGAAATTAAAATAATAGTACTTGGAGGATATCATCGTTTCTGATTTTATTTTGATTTCTTTACATCAGTCATTCATGTGAATATCTATTTTTTATAAGATTGAAGTATATGCTATTATAAATTAATTATGTCCTGAGAAAAACAAGAACGCCTAAGTAGCTAAATAATCATAAACCATGAAAAGTAAAAACTACTGCAGATCAGAACTGTGTTAACTCGTACTTCCTGTTAATCTAAAGTTTGGCCTTTTCTCTACGGACACACTCTTTTCGCGGCATTTCGCCCGCTGGGTGGTGCTATACGTCACGGTGGGACGTATCAAGAACCAGCTGAGCACTCGCTCAAGTCCAGATCTCGTGGAATCTATTCAACTCCCTGCTACAGGTTTGCTAATGCCGGGCAGTACAGTTACACGGCTTTCAAAATCGCTGAGCCTCACATTAAACGACTGTCTTTCCTGTCGTATTGTCTCGTAATGGATCTTACGGTTTCATCAGGGAGCCACAAAGAAGAGGTAAACAAATGTAATCGCTGAATTCACGTTATGTTTGCTATTTCATTCAGCCACAAAGAAGCTAAGCAAAATTATTTTGTATTTGAATTTCGCACTCAAAGTAAGTACAATGAGACTGGGTGTGTACATACGCTTCCAGGACAATAGGTTAAAGTTGCCCTCCAGCAAATATATAAGATAAATATAACATCCAAAATCCATCAGATTAATGAATGAAGCAACGCTGATTCCGAAATGTGTGAGAGAGAGCGAGAATCCAATTTACACACAGTCTAATTCAATATGTAAATTCCAAAATCCTGACATTTAATCAATAACAAATTACATGACCCTCACCTGGATTAAATAAAATAAAATACTAAAAGCCTTTTAGATTTGCTTAGAACACCAGTAAAATATGCCAGCTAACTGAGAAACATTGACAATATATTCAGCAGTTTACATGATGACATCAGTCACTGAAAAGGATGGGGGAAAGGTTCAGTTAATCTGATCTTGTTGAATCTAAACGTAAATAATTAATCTCAGTAATTGACAGTATATACAGGTATTATTGCATGTTGACTAACAAATCGCTGTGAAATTAGAGAAATCTAGTCATGATCAGTTTCATATATTTAATTCAGTAGCCCTAGTAGATTGGCTTGATGGCAGCATTCGTTGACGTTGTTGGTTGGCTAGCAAGCAAAACTTGACGTTACACATGGTTGACTTATGGGAAAACGTTTACAGTCGCTTTGTTAGCTAGCTATCGTTAGTTCAAATAAAGCCAAATGATGTGCTAATACGAAAGTATAAACCCACCATGGTTTTGTCGGTTAAGAAGTAATGAACGAGGTCCCAGGCGGAGTGTTCTCGGTTGGAATGAGGACGTGCATCGGACAGTTCTTGCACTTTGAAACCCCCCCGCCCACCGTGACGTATAGCACCGCCCACAGGACAAAATGGCGTGAAAAGAGTGTGTCCCTTTTTTTTCTCTGTGTGTTCAAGTCTTTGTGACCGATTTGCCGAGTTATGCGAGCTAAATCAATGTAGTCTGTGATCAGGCAGTAGTCTAGTGTTGTGTTTGGTTATGGGCAGATATGATTCTGATGATAATACAGGTACCTTGCAAAACGTCTTGAGGGGAATTACATTGATTTGGTCGACCAGGCATCTTTTGATCTCTGATGTCTTAACTCTTTGTCGTTTTAAGTAATTAAATTCCTATTTTTGATAGTGATTGCAACGTGTGCCATTTTAACACCTCCCTGTGGTGGCAGGTCAAACTACCGTCGGACTGAGAAGAGGAAAAATAATCAAAACGCTACAAAAAGAATTTAAAATATGCACAAAAAATGAGACCATTTTATGTAATTTTAATGTTTGCAGTTACCTCATAACACCGTACATTCCAAAATGAAAATTTGTTATACTATAAATACCAGTACCAGACATATCACTTTCAAATGTTCGTTATGGGAAAAAAAAATGTATAATCATGAATATGTATCTAAAGTGTATCTGTATAGCCATGATATCTACAAAAGATCCATGCACAATAAAGATTTATAATTCTTAATTTGTCCTTGTCTTGATTTGTCATGTCACATTTTCCGCTGCATTTTTTTCCCCCTCTGTATTTCACATAAAGGGGGGAACACGAGCGTCTGAAGGAAAAAAACAGACCAACACGACCGTAGCCGTGAGCAACATGTAGCCGTGAGCAACATAGGTTGCTGCCCTATCGCCTCTGACCTCAGAACATTTCCCGACCATTCTACATGTTCAATCCCCACCGTTTGTCGACACCCAGCAGGTGATCTACTGCGCACGGTCGATATCCATGTTGACGCCAAACCCATTTTAGCCAAGAAACTGGTTGCCTCTGCCAGGAGGCTGAAACTTGGACGCAAGTGGATCTTCCAGCAAGACAATGACCCCAAGCACACATTAACATCTACAAAGTAATGGTTAATTGACCACAAATTCACAATTTTCCAATGGCCATCTCAGTCTCCGGACTTGAAACCCATTTGAAAACTTGTGGTTTCATATCAAATGTATTTATAAAGCCCTTTTTTCATCAGCAGATGTCACAAAGTGCTTATATAAAAACCCCAAACAGCAAGCAATGCAGAAGCACGGTGGCTAGGACACACTCCCTAGAAGGGCAAGAACCTAGGAAGGAACCTAGGAAGAAACCATGATCTGAGGGGTGGCGATTATAAGAGCACATAGCCATTAAGGCCAGATGAGTGAGATAAAGGGAGAGAGATAAAGGGAGAGGGAGAGAGATAAAGGGAGAGGGAGATAAAGGGAGAGATTAATTATTAACACAAATAAGCCCACTTCTCCTCACACAATGGGAGATCTTTAACAGCCGAGAAGAACTCAAAATCCACTTTTAGTCTCGCTTTGACTAATCCTTTAAAAACACTTCTTGCATCCTGCCCATATCCCATGTCTATTTTATGTTTCCTACTCAGAAAAACTGACATCTTGGCTTGTCCCAAAATAAAATATAACAGTGTTATTGAAAATCTCCCATATAGCTGTAAACAAAGCCTACAGTATTTCAAAGAGAGGCTTTATACTCTCACACTATTCAGCATAACCCACTCTTCTGCTGACAGAGCCTTCCTGCAGCTTCCCAGCAGTTGTCCAACAATCTTTTCCGACCTCACCCCCAAATGTTCAGCCACCCGTCCTCCATCCCTTTAAGGCGAGCCCAGCCATGGCCATTAACTGTTTTAAGGTGATGATTTTGCCCTTCACCAGAATCTTGGAGAAATGTGGAACAGCTGCAGTTGTACAATCCAGTCTTGCCCCGTACACCAGAGGTTCCTCCAACAGCCAATGCACTGACTCCGCTGGAGTGCGTCTGGACACCTTTATTATGCTCCAAACCCTAAGGAGGCCTCTGTAAAACGGAGGTACTCCCTCCCTAGAAATCTGGCTACTATCAACCAAAAATAAAGCCTTCTTTAAACCTAATCCCCCGACCTGCTGTAATACAAGACCTGCCACCCCTCTCCAAACCACATTTTCCGGTCCATAAAGCAACCTTTGAATAAACTGAAACTGGAAAGCAGCAGCCGCACTAGCAATATGTACAAGACCTTGTCCCCCCTCCTCTTTTGACAAATACAAAACACTTTGTGGAACCCAATGATATTTATCCCAAAATAAATCTACAATAATTGCCTGTATCTTAGCCAGAAGGCCAGATGGTGGCTCTAAACATGACAACCGATGCCACAGTGCAGAGGCAACCACATTGTTAACAATAATAGTGCGCCCCCTATATGACATACGAGATAATAACCAACGCCATCTCCTCATCCTCCCTTCCACCATTTCAACCACCCCAATCCAATTTCTTTCCATTGTCCCCTCATCTCCTAGGTACACTCCAAGATACTTAAAACCTCCCTTACACCATTCCAGCCCCCCTGGCAAAGCCATGATCCCTCCAGACTGTTTTTTCAATCTGTAAAGCACAACTTTTTTCCCAATTTACCTTTGCAGAGGATATTCCCCTAAACTCAACCATGAGATTCAAACTATCCACTTCTGCTTGATTTTTCACTAAAATAACTACATCAGCATAGGCTGAGAGACGAATAGGAGGAATATCCTCTGAAAGGTGCACCCCTTCAGTGCTACTTCTAATGCTGTTTAGTAGTGGCTCTATAGCGATTGGATATAACATTCCTGACAAAGAACACCCCTGCCTGATACCTCTACACACTTTAAAAGGAGCACTCAAGCCACTGTTAACTTTCAGTACACTTTCAATGTTACCCTGATCATGGCAATAAAACCAGAGCTGAAACCAAACGCCTCAAAAGTGCGCCATAAGTATTGATGTTCAACTCGGTCAAATGCCTTTTCCTGATCAATTGAAATTAGACCAGCATCCAACCCAATAGCCCTAGAGATGTCCAAAAAATCCTGAATCAGAGAAATGTTATCCCCTATCTGCCTGCCGGGAACACAGTAGGACTGGTCCGTATGTATGATTTGCCACATCGCCTCCCTCAGCCTGTTGGACAAAGCCTTGGACAGAATCTTATAATCAGTGCACAATAAATCCACCGGCCTCCAGTTCTTCACCTCCCTAGGGTCACCCTTTTTTGGCACTAGGGTGAGGACAGCCCTTCTGCAGCTTATCGGCAGTAACCCTCCGGTCAAACTATCGTTAACTACTGCTAGCCAATCCTCTCCCATCATAGCCCAAAAATACTTTAATAAGTAAATGGGAAGCCCATCAATGCCTGGTGCTCTTCCCTTTTCCATGCCTTTTTAATGCAGTGTATAGCTCCTGCAAAGACAATGGTTGCTCTAGCTCAACCTGAGCTTCTGCAGCCACCTGTGGGAGCCCATCAAGGAACTGCTGTGGCACTGTTTTATCCTCTTTGTACTCACACTTGCAGAGCTCAGCACAGAACTCTACTGCCCTCTTTCTAATTTCACTAGGGCTATAGTAAGCTCCAACAGCTGATTTGAGGCAATTAATAATTCTTCTTTGCCCATTCTTTTTCTCTAAACTGAAGAAAAATTTGGATGAGGCATCCATTTCAGAGATTCCCTGAAACCTACTTCTCACCAAGTCCCCCTGTGCTTTGATGCCCAGCAGGTCTGCCAATGCACCTTTTTTCCTCTTGAGGGCCTGAGTATGGCCTCGATCTCCTGTGGTCTCAACCAACGTCAGGAGTTCCAATATTTCAGACTCTAGGGCTTTCATTGATCTGGTGGTGTCTCTGGTGACATTAATTGTGGATTTTCCCTACATCCCACCACTGTTGAAGGGATACAAAACTGGCCTTTTGAGACTTCCACTTCTCCCAGAATAAAATAAAACATTTCCTGAAGTGAGCATCACTCAATAAAGTTGTATTAAAATGCCAGTATGCGCTTTTGGGTTTTACAGCGTTAATGAACACAACCCCCACTTTTTGAGTTGTTATGACTACACACCACTGTCCACCCCCGCTATTTTGTTGTGATGCATCAGATGACTCACTCTCGCTATCCTCCCCAGAAGAAAACTCCACCATCTCTACAACCTGTTTATCTTCAACTGATTTATCAGTCTCTACCTTCCTCTTGGAATTAGACCCTTCACCTCCCCTTACATTCTTCCTCTTACTCCTCGGTACTTTAAAAACAGCTGCTTAATTTTCCATTGTTTCAATCTCCTCTTGACCTCCAATTTCGTTTTCCAGCAACAACTCAGCGACCCCAGTCGCAATCTCACCGACTGTTTCCCCTCCCTCTTTGTTCTGATCTACCACAATTGCCCCCGTATCCTCACTGCTTTCCTTTCCTACTTTTCCAACCATGTCTGCCCACCTTCTCCCTTCCCCTGCACCCTTAGCATGTTCATCCCTTCGCGGTGGTGCATTAGCTGCACCAGCACTAGAGCTGCTACCTGAATCTGCACGCTCGTTCTCGGGACAATAACGTACCAAATGCCCCTCTCTTCCACAGCCAAAGCATTTCATTGATTCAGTAGAACCGTAGAACACCAATCAAATCCGTCAACACTAAATTCAGTTAGTCAGTATCCTTCTTTAAAATCATATGCACTTGTCTCCTATGAGACACGACATGTTTCAGCAAAGGCGATTTGCATCCAAAAAGAAGCTTTTTTAAAAATTGTAGATCCAAGTTGACCATGATGAGAACTCTCGCTCCAACACTTCATCTCTAACAAATGGTGGCACGTTAGAAAGTATAACTTTCTTCGCCGGATTCATAAGAGGAAATACCGGCGTCTGCGTCTCCCGCAACACAACACCACTCTCAACTATCATATTCACCTTTTCAATGGAATCTAAGAATATCACTACGGCGCTATTCATCCTTGAGGCTGATTTGATGCTATCATACCCAATAATAGCACCCCACTGCCAAGCTACATTCTTCCACTGAACACCCGGCCGCAGCAGGAATCTTTACCCCATGCTGCCGACTAAGTTTTTCATACCCCAAACCTCCGCGAGTGGCCATTGCAACCAGCCCCAACCGCTGGTTGCGCCCTCGAGGAAAAACAACCTCAACGATCACACCACCCCTATACGTGCTTAGTGATAGTGAGAACACTGAATACCCAATAGTGAAAAAGTTAGATGCGCATAGATGCTGGAGGCTGAGACGGGGGGACCACACTGTGACCCTGTCAGGTCTGGGGACACTGTGGCCCTGTCCGGAGGCAGCCCCACCCCTCTTTGCAAAAGTACAGCCCCCACACCACCTGAGTATAGATTTTAATTGAAGAGGTCAGTCCGAAGGATATCAAGGATCTGGAAAGATTCTGTATGGAGGGAATGGTATAAAATAATATAATTTCCCACATTTTTGGAGCATACAATATGTATTATGTATTTTATAGTCTTTTTTGCTAATCTTTATCAAGGGTGCCAATAATTTTCTACCTGACTGTATACCCATGATTCTTGAAGAATCTAACTTAGAAATGCCTCATGGACTAAAAGTTCAAATGTCACACCCCATCAGAACCCAAAGTATAATGGAAAAATAGCCTCAGTTCACGTAAAAAATGTTCCAATCCATTTCCTGTGACAATGTGGCTGACGTCAGTGTTTTGGAGTGGTCAGAACAGAGAGAAGGTTCTAAGAACCTCCACAAGTTGACAGAATCTGCCCTTTGACTAGTCTGTCATAAAGAACACTGTGAATGTACGTGTGTTCTGGGGCCAAAGACTGACACTAGAACAGATCAGGGAAGGGAGTTGGAAGGGGCGGACTGGGATCAGAAATTGTCCCTGGCATTTCTAACACGCAAGCATTTTTTTCACCCACACCGGCCCATTTCTTCCCTCGAGACCCCCATTATTTAAACATAAATTAAGACAGGCCCAGTGGGCTTAGAATGGACCAGCCCATCTGGCATTTGCCCGAACATCCCTATGACCATCCTAGGCTACCCCGAGGAGTTGGGGATGCTGCTGCTACTTTTATGTCATGCTCCAGCAAGCTACGACACATCTTCACACATGTCCCACTGTGAACAACTGGCACCTTTTTATAAGTCAGCAGTCCTGTCGTGCGCAATGTAGTACACAGTTAACATCTAATGGCTTTTTGAGGGATGTCTCGTTAGAAAAAGCTGTGTAACTACTTAACGTGGCAAATGGATGACATCATTTACATCATTATCCTTAGTCCCATGTAGTAATGTGGTAAAGGTCATGCATTCCCCTTGCACTGACAGCCTATTAGCAGGGGATATACATAAATCTGCTATTGGTTGTGTAAGCCAAGCCAGGGAGGTATGATTTAATGAATGGACAACACACTTGTGTCATTCATTCCTCTGTTTACATGTTTTATCTCTTGTTGAGGGATAGATGGAGTGATGAAGTGGAGAGGTATTTTTTTTTGGGGGGGGGGGAAACAGAATCCTTCCTCCTGGACAAATAAAGGGGCATTCCTGCTCAACTAGCGAAGTCAGAGACAGGCTAGGGGTCAGGGAAACGTGTGGACACCCACAAACACGGCAAAATTACAACCTGAAATTACACCGCTGTGTTCCTGGTTGTAATATATTCCCTGGGAGTGTGTGAGCGGCTAGATGATTGGTCCTGGCGTGAAGTGGGCGACGTGGTCCTGTTGGTCTTCCATCTTGTTGTTTTTCCCTCATATGTTACGTACCATCAGCTTTGACTGATCACTTCCTGCCGCTGAAATGACTTGTTGCGTCATACCTGTTGGTACACGTTGTGGATGCATCCAAAATGGCACCCTATTCCCTGTATAGTGCTCTACTAGCGCCCTATGGGACCTGGTCAAAAGTAGTGCACTATGTAGGGAATAGGATGCTATTAGGGGCGGAGCTGGGGCTCTTCTCACTAATTGAATGCAGGGAGGTCAACTGCTAGGTCAGAACCCGTGTAAGACCCCAGTGAAGCATGAGAGAAAGGGACCAGCGCTAAGCAAACAGAAACACGTCATTTTTCATTTAGCCTCCCCAAATAGATTCTAGTAACACCAACCGATACAGACAGACAGTTCAGCAAACACACCATCACTCAATGATACAGATCTTATCGCGCTCTCATAAAACATAGATTTATTCTTTCCATTTTCATCAAGACATGTTCAGTTGAGTTTTTCTATAATATTTTAACTTTCTAGTCTGTTAAAATAAAATAAAGTTTGTTTTAATGAATTAAGTATTTGGGCCAAATAAAGGTTTTTAAAACATCAAAATCTCTCTCTCCCTCTGCCTCTCCCCATCTCTGCTTCTCTCCCTCTCTCCATCTTTCTCCTCCCTCCCTCTCTCCATCTTTCTCCTCCATCTCTCCGTCTCTCCCTCTCTCCATCTCTCTTCTCCTTGTCTCACTCTCCATCTTTCCCTCTCCATCTCTCACCTCCCTCCCTCCCTCCCTCAAGCTCTCTTATCTTTCTCTCGCTCTCCTCCCTCTGTCTCCTCCTCCCCTCCTCCCCCCATCTCTCCTCCCTCTGTCCTCATCCTCCCCCCTCTCTCCATCCAATCTCCTCCCTCTGTCTCTCCTCCCCTCTCTCCCCATCTCTCCTCCCTCTGTCTCCTCCTCCCCTCTCTCCCCATCTCTCCTCCCTCTGTCTCCTCCTCCCCTCTCCTCCCCCCTCTGTCCTCCTCCCCTCTCTCCCCATCTTCTCCTCCTGTCTCCTCCTCCCCTCTCTCATCCTCCCTCTGTCTCCTCCTCCCCTCTCTCCCCATCTCTCCTCCCTTTCTCCTCCTCCCCTCTCTCCCCTATCTCCCTCCCTCTGTCTCCTCTCCCCTCTCTCCCCATCTCCCTCCCTCTTTCTCCTCCTGCCCCTCTCTCCCCATCTCTCCTCCCTCTGTCTCCTCCTCCCTCCTCCCTCATTCTCCTCCCTCTGCTCCCTCTCTCCTCCTGTCTCCCTCCTCCTCTCTCTCCCCTCTCCTCCCTCCCTTTCTGTCTCCTCCCCTCCTCTCTCTCTCTCCCTCTCTTTCTCCTCCCTCATCCCTCTCTCCTCCTTCTCCTCCTCTCGTCTTCCTCCTCCCTCTCTCCTCCTCTTCTCCTCTCTCGCTTTTCCTCTCTCCATCTCCTCCTTTCTCTCTCTTATCTCTCTATCTTATCTTCTGAATCTCGTTGACTTGGTCACCCTCTCTCTCACACTCTCACCCTCAGCGCCCTTCCTCTCTCACAATCCTCTTCTGTCTCTCCATCCCTCTCTTTCCTCTCTCTCTTTCTCTCTCCCTCTAACCTCTCTCTCCCCCCGACCTCTCTGACTCCCTCCCTCTGTATATAGCATTTAGACCCTCATCCGCTCCTCATTTGATTGAGAACTTTAATTACTATAAGTAATTGATCTTAGGACGATCATGACAGGGATGGTACCTCTACAGAACACACGCACCAACACACACAGCCAGACGACCACGCCCAGTCAGACCTCCTGCGAAGGAGGCTAGAGGATCAGCTCCGCCACTCTAGAACTCTTGTCTTTCTCAAGTTGCCTTACAACACTGCACCAGGGACAGAGAACCGTCTCTAAGACTAGACACACGGCACCAGGGACAGAGAACCGTCTCTAAGGACTGAGACACACGGCACCAGGGACAGAGAACCGTCTCTAAGGACTGGAGCACACGGCACCAGGGACAGAGAACCGTCTTAAGGACTAGACACAACGGCAACCAGGGACAGAGAACCGTCTCTAAGGACTAGACACAACGGCACCAGGGACAGAGAACCGTCCTCTAAGGACTGGACACACGGCAGCCCAGGGACAGAGACCGTCTCTAAGGACTGAACACACGGCACCAGGGACAGAGAACCGTCTCTAAGGACTGGACACACGGCACCAGGGACAGAGAACCGTCTCTAAGGACTAGACACACGGCACCAGGGACAGAGAACCGTCTCTAAGGACTGGACACACTGCACCAGGGACAGAGAACCGTCTCTAAGGACTGGACACACGGCACCAGGGACAGAGAACCGTCTCTAAAGACTAGACACACGGCACCAGGGACAGAGAACCGTCTCTAAGGACTGGACACACGGCACCAGGGACAGAGAACCGGCTCTACAGAGCATAGAAAACACAGGATTAACTTCAGAGGTAAAAGTCACAATTGATAATGAAATAAATGTTCAGACTAGAAGATTATCTCAATGTTGGTTTTTGTAACCCTGTTTGGCCTCTTCACATTTTAATTACTTGTTGATTTCTGTGCCAGTGAGTTTTAAGATGAATAATTTATTGATCAACATTGCTGAGATTAAAAATCTATTTCTCAACAGAGACCTGTCCCATAGGAAGACATCCTTCTCTCTCTTCTCTCTCTCTCTCTCCCTCTCCCTCTCCCTCCTCTCTCCCTCCTCTCTCTCTCTCTCCTCTCTCTCTCTCTCTCTCTCCTTCCTCTCTCTTCTCTCTCTCTCTCTCTCTCCTCTCCTCTCTCCCGTCTCTCTCTCTTATCTCTCTCTCCTCCTATCCTCTCTCTCACTCTCTCTCCCTCTCTCTCTCCTCCCTTCTCTATCTCTCTCTCTCTCTATCTAGTCCCCTCGCCTCTCTCTCTCTCTCTCTCTCTCTCTCTCTCGCACGCGCTCTCTCGCTCTCCTGTAGCCAGTCAGTCTCTCCTGATGCCGTGGTCCAGACCCCAGTCGGAGCTCCTCCCACCCCCCCGGCCTGCAGACAACATGAATGATGATGACCACCACTATGAAGGCTCCCTGTTCCCCACCTCCATCCTCATCCCTGTTACCATCATCTGTATCCTCCTCTTCCTGGTCGGTGTGTTGGGAAACACCATGACTATCCTCATCATCCAGGTAAGGAAGCGGGTTAGAGAACCATACAATGGGGGGATGGAGAAGCTCCAAAAGGTTGCCAGTTTGAATTCCACGTCAGACAGGTCTGAAATGGGCCCGGCAATTTTAAGCATTAAATGGATTAATTAAATATTCTTGTTCTTCTTTTTCCACCTAGCGCTTCAAGGATATGAAGACCACCACCAACCTGTACCTGTCCTCCATGGCTGTGTCCGACCTCCTCATCTTCCTCTGCCTGCCCTTTGACCTCTACCGCCTGTGGAAGTACGTCCCCTGGGTGTTTGGGGAGGTGGTGTGTCATCTGTTCCACTATGTCAATGAAGGCTGTACGTACGCCACCATCCTCCACATCACCGCGCTCAGCATGGAGCGATACCTGGCCATCTGTTTCCCCCTCAGAGCTAAAGTCGTGGTGACCAAACGCAGGGTCCAGTACATCATTATGGCTCTATGGACCTTTGCTCTGCTCTCTGCTGCCCCCATGCTGTTTCTGGTGGGGGTGGAGTATGACAACGAAACGTACCCGGACTACAGCACAAGACAGTGTAAACACACGAACTACGCCATCAGGTCAGGGCAGCTGCACACAATGATCTGGGTGTCCACGACGTATTTCTTCTGCCCCATGTTCTGCCTGGTTTTCCTGTACGGCTCCATTGGACGGAAGCTGTGGAAGAGTAAGAATGACCTGCAGGGTCCCAATGCCGTGGCCCGGGAGAGGTCGCATAGACAGACCGTCAAAATACTGGGTGAGTGACCGTCAAGATGCCCTCTGTTTTTTTTTTTATAGTCATAATTTGAAGTGTCTTGAGGTCAAATGTGTTGAAGTCTTTGCCTACAGGAGGAAATGATGGTACTTCAGGACTAGTGTTCTAAAATTCTGGGAACTTTCTGGTTTTCCAGAAATCCTGGTTGGAGGATTCTGTTTATTTCCCTCCTGATTCAGGGAAACCAACCGGGAGTTCTGGAAAACCAGGGAATTTATTGACATTTATTTTGCAACCCTATTCAGGACCCACTTTACCCTGTCATTAATTTTCTTGAAACATAAAACACTGTGTTAAATCAATTGGAAATATAGGTTGTTAACGCTACTTTTGAAGTGATATAACGGACAGACATATTTAAATCCAGCAGCAAGACACAGTTTTATATTAACTAAAGTACATTTGGTTTAATATATACTATTAATTCTAGTTGTTTTAGAGTGCACAGCTTCATCCACCACTAGACATAACAGTCCAGTCTCCATAGTGTGTCCGCTGTCTGTCACATAACAGTCCAGTCTCCATAGTGTGTCCTGCTGTCTGTCACATAACACAGTCCAGTCTCCATAGTGTGTCCATAACACAGTCCAGTCTCCATAGTGTGTCCATAACACAGTCCAGTCTCCATAGTGTGTCCATAACACAGTCCAGTCTCCATAGTGTGTCCTGCTGTCTGTCACATAACACAGTCCAGTCTCCATAGTGTGTCCTGCTGTCTGTCACATAACACAGTCCAGTCTCCATAGTGTGTCCTGCTGTCTGTCAAGATAGTTTTATGCATGTGATTGTGTAAGGGATAAACACAGTCACGTCCTCTGCAGCCAGAACAACAGCAAAGTAGCTGCATTTGCGTTTGTTTAAGCTGTTTTCTATTGACATGCATTTGGATACATCCATAGCAATGAACTGATGGTGCCCGATTTGCATATCAAACACTAGGCTAGAAGCTAGCTAAACAGTTTATCGCTAGCAAACAACCGAATTAAAAAAATATCAGTTGCTGAAAACAGCTGGTTAAACTAGAAATGTAATGTGGGAGGATTTGACATATTGGCGCCAGTTGCGTCATAACGACAGTAGGGACCGGAGAAATTCCCGTTCGTCACTCACCGTGTTAGGTGAAATTCCCGTTCATCACTCACCGTGTTAGGTGAAATTCCCGTTCATCACTCACCGTGTTAGGTGAAATTCCCGTTCGTCACTCACCGTGTTAGGTGAAATTCCCGTTCGTCACTCACCGTGTTAGGTGAAATTCCCGTTCATCACTCACCGTGTTAGGTCACCATCAGATGCTCCAAAGAAATATGTCCCTGCAAAAATCATTCAATTGGTAGCTAGCTAGCTAAGTTTTTCTTCCTTTGACCTGCGTTTACAATGTATCAAATTTCCGTTTGTGTGCTTGTTGGTTTAGCATTCGGTAACTTTGTAGCAAGTAACAAATATATATATATATATATTTGTAGCAAGTAAGGCCTGCATGTGTAGGCGCATATTGTCATGATTGCAAGGTGTTTCAATATCTTTTCCAACTGTCCCGATATGACATTTATAGACCCACCCATTATATCGAAATCATGAATCAGCTGGTATCATTTTTATGGATATATACAAAGAAATGTCAATTGAAAAAAAGGTACAACGAAACGAAGTGCAGCTAGTTTGCAGTCTTTCCAGCTTCAGTTTGAAGTGATTATGTTAGCTGTGTTGTTGGCTAGCTCCTCTGGACAACAGTGTCCTGACGAGAGAGCACATTTTCTATGCCAGGCGAAATCGGGAACCATCAGCTCATTGTTATGGATGTGTCCAAATAAATGTCACTAGAAAACAGCTTAAACAAATGCAAATTCAGCTACTTTGCTGTTATTCTGGCCGCACTTTTTGACGTGACTGTAAGTTAGCCGTAGTTGGCTAGCTAGCAAACATGGGATAAGAACGTTACCAGCCAGTATGGCAATGGAACATTTAGAACGAACGACTGGGTCGCGTCCATAGATACAGAACAAAAAGACTGACCGACTGGGTCGCGCCCATAGATACAGAACAAAAAGACTGACCGACTGGGTCACGTCCATAGATACAGAACAAAAAGACTGACCGACTGGGTCACGTCCATAGATACAGAACAAAAAGACTGACCGACTGGGTCACGTCCATAGATACAGAACAAAAAGACTGACCGACTGGGTCACGTCCATAGATACAGAACAAAAAGACTGAACGACTGGGTCGCGTCCATAGATACAGAACAAAAAGACTGACCGACTGGGTCGCGTCCATAGATACAGAACAAAAAGACTTAACAACTGCCCTTGAAGTCAGTGTTTGGAGGATATATTGGCACGGTTTGCCGGCCCTCGACTTCGTCACACCCATGGCAACATATCCTCCAAACACCGCCATCTCGGGCATTATCACTTAAATAATGCACGCTCTAGAATGCCCTTAAAGCCAATCAGAAACTAGTATTCAACAATACCATGGGTATAACTGGTTTTAATGTTCATTCTAGAAGGCCTTTCTAGCTAATCAGAAATGAGTATTAAACAATGCTGTGGTATAAGCTTCTTTTTAATGTCAGAACAAAACCCTGATGATGGCTTCCAGCCAAATCGTTGGTGATATTAACAGTTCACTGCAAGCAGAAAGGGTGTGACCTAAAAATGACACTAAAAGCCTGTTTAGTAGAACAAATGATGTCCATTGACCGCCTACGTAGCCTATAAACTTGATTTGTAGTCCTTGATTTGTAGTCCTGTCGTCTTCATCGGTAGCCTGTCAATATTTACTGTATCTGCTTTTATATTAATTAGCTGGACAACCACAGTGCACAGCAGAGACCATGTCGCCAGCTTTTTGAGTCCACAAATTGGATTATCGTCAAAGTGACTCATTAATCAGAGATAATGGGGATTTTCTTTTCATGCTCCCCGTACATCACCGGATCTAAATCACCGCCTTTCCGACTAGTGGATTCGGCTATTTCAGCCACACCCGTTGCTGACAGGTGTATAAAATCGAGCACACCGCCATGCAATCTCCATAGACAAACATTGGCAGTAGAATGGCCCGTACTGAAGAGCTCAGTGACTTTCAACGTGGCAGCGTCATAGGATGCCAACTTCCCAACAAGTCAGTTCGTCAAATGTCTGCCCTGCTAGAGCTGCCCCGGTCAACTGTAAGTGCTGTTATTGTGAAGTGGAAACGTCTAGGAGCAACAATGACTCAGCCGCAAAATGGAATGCCACAGCTCACAGAACGGCATCGCCGAGTACTGAAGCGCGTAGCACGTAAAAATAATCTGTCCTTGGTTGCAACACTCACCACCGAGTTCCAAACTGCCTCTGGAAGCAGCGTCAGCACAAGAACTGTTCGTCGGGAGCTTCATGAAATGGGTTTCCATGGCCGAGCAGCTGCACACAAACCTAAGATCACCATGCGCAATGTCAAGTGTCGGCTGGAGTGGTGTAAAGCTCGCCGCCATTGGACTCTGGGACAGTGGAAACGCGTTCTCTGGAGTGATTAATCACACTTCACCATCTGGCAGTCCGACAGATGAATCTGGGTTTGGCGGATGCCAGGAAAACGCTACCTGCCCTATGCTCAGTGCCAACTGTAAGGTTTGATGGAGGAGGAATAATGGTATGGGGCTGTTTTTCATGTTTCGGGCTAGGCCCCTTAGTTCCAGTGAAGGGAAATCTTAACGCTACAGCATGCAATGACATTCTAGACGATTCTGTGCTTCCAACTTTGTGGCAACAGTTTGGGGAAGGCCCTTTCCTGTTTCAGCATGACAATGCCCCCGTGTACAAAGCGAGGTCCATACAGAAAGAACTTGACTGGCCTGCACAGAGCCCTGACCTCAACCCCATCGAACACCTTTGGGATTAATTGGAACGCTGACTGCGAGCCAGGCCTAATCGCCCAACATCAGTGCCCGACCTCACTAATGCGCTTGTGATTGAATGGAAGCACGTCCTCTCAACAATGTTCCAACATCTAGTGGAAAGCCTTCCCAGAAGAGTGGAGGCTGTTATAGCAGCAAAGGGGGGGACCAACTCCATGTTAATGCCCATGATTTTGGAATGAGCTGTTCGACGAGCAGGCGTCCACATACTTTTGGTCAAGGAGTGTATATACCTCTAGTGCTCCTCAATCTCAGTGATATACAGCGCCTTACAAATGTATTCATCCCCCTTGGCCTTTTTCCTATTTTGTTGCATTACAACCTGTAATTTAAATGGATTTTTATTTGGATTTCATGTAATGGACATACACAAAATAGTCAAAATTGGTGAAGTGAAATGAAAAAAATTATTTGTTTCAAATAATTATACAAAATAAGTAACGGAAAAGTAGTGTGTGCATATGTATTCACCCCCTTTGCAATGAAGCCCCTAAACAAGATCTGGTGCAACCAATTACCTTCAGAAGTCTCATAATTAGTTAAATAATGTCCACCTGTGTGCAATCTAAGTGTCACATTATCTGTCACATGATCACAGCATATATACACCTGTTCTGAAAGGCCCCAGAGTCTGCAACACCACTAAGCAAGGGGCACCACCAAGCAAGCGGCACCATGAAGACCAAGGAGCTCTCCAAACAAGTCAGGGACAAAGTTGTGGAGAAGTACAGATCAGTGTTGGGTAAAAACATTTTGGGGAAACTTTGAACATCCAACGGAGCAACATTAAATCCATTATTAAAAAATGGAAAAATATAGCACCACAACAAACCTGCCAAGAGAGGGCCGCCCACCAAAACTCACAGAACAGGCAAGGAGGGCATTAATCAGAGAGGCAACAAAGAGACCAAAGAGAACCCTGAAGGAGCTGCAAAGCTCCATAGCGGAGATTGGAGTATCTGTCCATAGGACCACTTTAAGCCATACATTCCACAGAGCTGGGCTTTACGGAAGAGTGGCCAGAAAAAAAGCCATTGCTTCAAGAAAAAAATAAGCAAACACGTTTGGTGTTCGCCAAAAGGCATGTGGGAGACTCCCCAAACATATGGAAGAAGGTACTCTGGTCAGATGAGACTAAAATTGAGCTTTTTGGCCATCAAGGAAAACGCTCTGTCTGGCGCAAACCAAAACACCTCTCATCACCCCGAGCACACCATCCCCACAGTGAAGCATGGTGGTGGCAGCATCATGCTGTGTGGATGTTTTTCATCGGCAGGGACTGGGAAACTGGTCAGAATTCAAAGATTGATGGATGGCGCTAAATACAGGGAAATTCTTGAGGGGAAACCTGTTTCAGTCTTCCAGAGATTTGAGACTGGGACGGAGGTTCACCTTCCAGCAGGACAATGACCCTAAGCATAATGCTAAAGCAACACTAGAGTGGTTTAAGGGGAAACATGTAAATGTCTTGGAATGGCCTAGTCAAAGCCCAGACCTCAATCCAATTGAGAATCTGTGGTATGACTTAAAGATTGCTATACACCAGCGGAACCCATCCAACATGAAGGAGCTGGAGCAGTTTTGCCTTGAAGAATGGGCAAAAATCCTAGTGGCTAGATGTTTCAAGCTTATAGAGACTTGCAGCTGTAATTGCTACAAAAGGTGGCTCTACAAAGTATTGACTTTGGGGGGGGGGTGAATAGTTATGCACGCTAAAGTTTTCTGTTTTTTGGTCTTATTTAAATAAATAAAAATTGCATCTTCAAAGTGGTAGGCTTGTTGTGTAAATCAAATGATACAAACCCCCATAAAATCCATATTAATTCCAGGTTGTAAGGCAACAAAATTGGAAAAATGCCAAGGGGGGTGAATACTTTCACAACCCACTGTACCTGACCAGCACATATCATCCCTCTAGTGCTCCTCAATCTCAGTGATATACAGTCAGGTCCATCAATATTTGGACATTGACCAAGTTATTATTTTAGCTGTCTACCACAGCATATTGGAGTTGAAATTAAATAAGGAATATAAGCTGAAAGTGCAGACTTTCAGCTTTAATTTGAGGGTATTTACATCCAAATCGGGTGAACGGTGTAGAAATTACAACACTTCTATATGTGGTACCCCTCTTTTTAAGGGACCAAAAGTAATTGGACAATTGGCTGCTCAGCTGTTCCATGGCCAGGTGTGTGTTATTACTTCAGAATACAAGGGCTAGAGATGATTTCAAGTGTGGTATTTGCATTTGGAATCTGTTGCTGTTAACCCTCAATATGAAGTCCAAAGAGCTGTCACTGCCAGTGAAGCAAGCCATCATTAGGCTGAAAATCAAAACAAACCCATCACAGAGGTAGCAAAAACATTAGCTGGCCAAATCAACTATTTGGTACTTTCTTAAAAAGAGAAAACGCACTGGTGAGCTCAGGAACACCAAAAGGCCCGGAAGACCACGGAAAACAACTGTCGTGGAATGACAGAATCATTACTTCCCTGGTGAAGTAAAAACCTGTTCACAACAGTTGTCCAGATCAAGAACACCCTCCAGGAGGTAGGAGTATCTGTGTCGAAGTCAACCAAGTATTAAAACTCACAATTTAATTTATGATTATGTTAGTTTGTCCAATTACTTTCGAGCCCCTAAAATTGGGGGGCTGTGTATAAAAATGGTTGTAATTCCTACACGGTTCGTACAATAATATTGACAAAACCCTTAAATTAAAGATGAAAGTCTACACTTGAAGCACATCTTGATTGTTTGCTTTCACATCCATTGTGGTGGCATACAGAGCCAGAATTATGCAAATTGTGTCACTGTCCAAATACTTATGGACCTGACTGTATCTGATCACCACACACATGTTTAGAGAGATTGGAAACTCTTGTTGGGATCCGTGGACAGGCATGGTTTAAGTTTTTTAAGAGAAGTCCACAGGTATCAATTTGTTCATATGAATGACAAATCCTCCCATCACTTTAAAGTTCAAATATATTTGGTGTACCACAAGGATCAGTTTTGGGCCCTTTACTTTTTTTTAAATTATGGAACCACATGGTTGCATAGCTCTAACCCTAACATCTTTCTCTCTCTCGTTCTCTCTCTCCTCCCTCATCCTCCACCAGTGGTAGTAGTCCTGGCGTTTGTGATCTGTTGGTTGCCGTACCACATTGGACGGAACCTGTTTGCCCAGGTGGATGACTATGATGAGGCTAAACTGAGCCAGGACTTCAACATAGGCTCCATGGTCCTCTGTTACCTCAGCGCCTCCATCAACCCTGTCCTCTATAACCTCATGTCCAGGAAGTACCGCGCCGCCGCGCACCGCCTCTTCCTGCTCAGACGCAAGCCCCACCCCCGACTCAATGGTAGCAACAACCGTAGACCAACTGGACAGAGAGCAGCAGCTGTCCCTCAGAGAAGAAACCACCGTACTCGATGAGACCGTGATCGGCGTTTAGGAGGTTTGGCAAGGACAGTTTTCATGACATCTAACCTCGTCCCCAGAGTTTGATTCCACACTTCAGAGCTTGGAAAGAAATGTCTTGTGCAGGAGATTCCATGACATCCAGGACAGTCACACTACAACGCTATGGAGCATCCAGGACAGTCACACTACAACGCTATGGAGCATCCAGGACAGTCACACTACAACGCTATGGAGCATCCAGTACAGTCACACTACAACGCTATGGAGCATCCAGTGACAGTCACACTACAACGCTAATGGAGGCATCCAGTACCCGCCACCCTACAATCGTTAATGGGAGCATTACAGGTACAGTCACACTACAAATGCTAGGAGATCGGGTACAGCCACCTACAACGCTAGGGAGCACCCAGTCAGTCACACTTACAACGCTATGGAGCATCCAGTACAGTCACACTACAACGTCATGAGCATCAGGACAGTCACACTTACAACGTCATGGAGCATCCAGTACAGTCACACTACAACGCTATGGAGCATCCAGTACAGTCACACTACAACGCTATGGAGCACCCAGGACAGTCACACTACAACGTCATGGAGCATCCAGTACAGTCACACTACAACGCTATGGAGCATCCAGTACAGTCACACTACAACGTCATGGAGCATCCAGGACAGTCACACTACAACGCTATGGAGCATCCAGTACAGTCACACTACAACGTCATGGAGCATTCAGTACAGTCACACTACAACGTCATGGAGCATCCAGTACAGTCACACTACAACGTCATGGAGCATCCAGTACAGTCACACTACAACGCTATGGAGCATCCAGGACAGTCACACTACAACGCTATGGAGCACCCAGTACAGTCACACTACAACGCTATGGAGCATTCAGTACAGTCACACTACAACGCTATGGAGCACCCAGTACAGTCACACTACAACGCTATGGAGCATTCAGTACAGCCACACTACAACGTCATGGAGCATTCGGTACAGTCACACTACAACGCTATGAAGCTGAGAGTGTTAACTGGGTTTATAGGGGACAGAGTTGACCTGCTGTCATCCTGATTATAAACAGAGCAGGAGAGAGTGTTTCAGACCGTTCCATTTGGCTCTGGGAGAGATAAGAGGGATGAAGTCATATTGAAGAGAGAGGTGTTTTATGAAAGGGAATCTGGGCCTTTGTCTCATAATTATTATTTATTATAATTGGAGGCGTATGAAAGGGCAGTAGCTTCACAGCCACTGGGTTTGTCTTGACTGTTATTCCATGTGAAGTGTTTGTTTATCGGAAAATGTATATTCATGTATATTTACATACTGTAGCAATGGAACGTGATGACCTGCTGTTGCAACCACTTATGGTAAGAGATACTGGATGGTTCATTACTTTGACCTAAATGGACTAATTCATGTTTAGTCTCACACCTCATTATCCTATTTAGACAGAGAGAGACAAGACTGCCAGGTTAACTAAACCTCCATTTTGTCTGTTTAAATGCTGAGTGATGTGTTAAGTTTGTTTAATTTAATGTCAAGCTGTACTCTATGTAGAATACTGTATGTCCGTCATTTTGATGTTGGGTTTCCAGATGCGAAGGGACCTGTTTGCCTTAGTATTAGTTATATTTAGGTCCAGATGCGAAGGGACCTGTTTGCCTTAGTATTAGTTATATTTAGGTCCAGATGCGAAGGGACCTGTTTGCCTTAGTATTAGTTATATTTAGGTAATTACAGTGCCTTCAGAAAGTATTCATACCCCGTGACTTATTCCACGTTTGGTTTGTTACAGTCTGAATTCAAAATGGATGAAATATATGTTTTTCTCACCCATCTACATACAATACCCCATAATGAAAAAGTGAAAACATGGTTTTAGAAATGTTGGCAAATGTATTGAAAATGAAATACAGAAATATATAATTTACATAATTATTCGCACCCCTGAGTCAATACATGTTAGAATCACCGTTGGCAGCAATTGCAGCAGTGAGTCTTTCTAGGAACTTCTCTAAGAGCTTTCCACACCTGGATTATACAATATTTGCCCATTATTCTTTTCAAAATTCTTCAAGCTCAACAAAATTGGTTGTTGATCATTGCTAGACAACCATTTTCAAGTCTTGCCATAGATTTTCATACAGATTTAAGTCAAAACTGTAACTCGGCCACTCAAGAACATTCACTGTCTTCTTGGTAAGCAGCTCCAGTGTAGATTTGGCCTTGTGTTGTAGGTTATTGTCCTGCTGAAAGGTGAATTCATCTCCCAGTGTCTGGTGGAAAGCAGACTGAACCAGGTTTTCCTCTAGTCTCCCAGTGTCTGGTGGAAAGCAGACTGAACCAGGTTTTCCTCAAGTCTCCCAGTGTCTGGTGGAAAGCAGACTGAACCAGGTTTTCCTCTAGTCTCCCAGTGTCTGGTGGAAAGCAGACTGAACCAGGTTTTCCTCTAGTCTCCCAGTGTCTGGTGGAAAGCAGACTGAACCAGGGTTTCCTCTAGTCTCCCAGTGTCTGGTGGAAAGCAGACTGTACCAGGTTTTCCTTTAGGATTTTATTTGTGCTTAGTTCCGTTTCTTTTTTATCCTGAAAAACTCCCTAGTCCTTAATGATTACAAGCATACCCATAACATGATGCAGCCACAACTATGCTTCAAAATATGGAGAGTGGTACTCAGTAATGTGTTGTATTGGATTTGCCCCAAACATAACACTTTGTATTCAGGACAAAAAGTGAATTGCTTTGCCACATTTTTTGCAGTATTACTTTAGTGCCTTGTCGCAAACAAGATGCGTGTTTTGGAATATTTTATTTCTGTACAGGCTTCCTTCTTTTAACTGTCATTTAGGTTAGTATTGTGGAGTAACTACAATGCTGTTGATCCATCCTCAGTTTTCTCCCATCACAGCAATAAAATCTAACTGTTTTAAAGTCACCATTGGCCTCATGGTGAAATCCCTGAGCAGTTTCCTTCCTCTCCAGCAACTGAGTTAGGAAGGACGCCTGTGTCTTTGTAGTGACTGGGTGTATTGATACACCATCCAAAGTGTAATTAATAATTTCACCATGCTCAAAGGGATATTCAATGTCTGCTTTTTTTTTTTACCCTTCTACCAAAAGGTGCCCTTCTTTGCGAGGCACTGGGAAACCTCCCTGGTCTTTGTGGTTGAATCTGTGTTTGAAATTCACTGCTCGACTGAGGGAACTTACAGATAATTGTAATGTGGGGGGTCATGTTAAGCACAAATCATGTTTAACACTATTATTGCACACAGAGTGAGTCCATGTAATTTATTATGTGACTTGTTAAGCACATCTTTACTGCTGGACTTACAGTGCATTGGGAAAGTATTCAGACCCCTTGACTTTTTCCACAATTTGTTACGTTACAGCCTTATTCTAAAATAGTTGTTTTCCCCTTCATCAATCTACAAAGCAAAAACAGGTTTTTAGAAATGTTTGCAAATATATTACAAATTAAAAACGGAAATATCACATTTACGTAAGTATTCAGACACTTTGTTGACGCACCTTTGGAAGCGATTACAGCCTCAGGTCTTCTTGGGTATGACGCTACAAGCCTGACACACCTGTATTTGGGGAGTTTCTCCCATTTCTTGTCTGCGGATCCTTTCAAGCTCTGTCAGGTTGGATGGGGAGCGTTGCTGAACAGCTATTTTCGATGTTCGATCGGGTTCAAGTCCGGGCTCTGGCTGGGCCACTCAAGGACATTCAGAGAATTGTCCTGAAGCCACTCCTGCGTTGTCTTGGCTTTGTGCTTAGGGTCATTGTCCTGTTGGAAGGTGAACCTTCACCCCAGTTTGAGGTCCTGAGAGCTCTGGAGCAGGTTTTCATCAAGGATCTCTCTGTACTTTGCTCTGTTCATCTTTCCCTCAATCCTGACTAGTCTCCCAGTCCCTGCCACTGAAAAACATCCCCACAGCATGATGCTGCCACCACCATGCGTACCAGGTTTCCTCCAGATGTGATGCTTGGCATTCAGGCCTAAGAGTTTAATCTTGGTTTCATCAGACCAGAGGATCTTGTTTCTCATGGTCTGGGAGTCCTTTAGGTGCCTTTTGGCAATCTCTAAGCGGGCTGTCATGCCTTTTACTGAGGAGTGGCTTCCGTCTGGTCACTCTACCATAAAGGCCTGATTGGTGGAGTGCTGCAGAGATGGTTGTCCTTCTGGAAGGTTCTCATTGGAACTCTGGAGCTCTGTCAGAGTGACCATCGGGTTCTTGGTCACCTCCCTGACCAAGGCCCTTCTCCCCCGATTGCTCAGTTTGGCCTGGCGGCCAGCTCTAGGAAGAGTCTTGGTGGTTGCAAACTTCTTCCATTTAAGAATGATGGAGGCCACTGTGTTCTTGGGGACCTTCAATGCTGCAGAAATGTTTTGGTACCCTTCCCCAGATCGCTGCCAAATGTGCTTCAACAATGTACTGAGTAAAGGGTCTGAATACATATGTAAATGTGATATTTCTGTTTTTTATTTATAATAAATTTGCAAAAATTTATAAAAACCAGTTTTTCTTTGTCATTATGGGGTATTGTGTGTAGATTGATGAGGGAAAAAATAATTTAATCAATTTTAGAATAAGGCTGTAACTTAACAAAATGTGGAAAAAGGGAAGGGGTCTGAATACTTTCTGAATGCACTGTATTTAGGCTTGCCATAACAATGGGGTTGAATACTTTTTTGACTCAAGACATTTCAGCTTTTTATATTTTTATTAATTTGTAAACATTTCAAAAAACATAATTCCACTTTGACATTATGGGATATTGTGTGTAGGCCAGTGACAAAAAAATTT
Organism: Coregonus sp. 'balchen'; assembly: GCA_902810595.1. NCBI lineage: Eukaryota > Metazoa > Chordata > Actinopteri > Salmoniformes > Salmonidae > Coregonus > Coregonus sp. 'balchen'. Next base: position 42,032,864 of record LR778257.1, read on the forward strand.
TCAGGCTGTTACACAACAAAATGTGGAAAAAGTCAAGGGGTGTGAATACTTTCTGAAGGCACTGTTTCACTGCAGTTCTGCTTCAAACACATTCATAGTGCTACAGACTGTTAAATGTCTTTCTCAAGAGCTCTTTGTCACTTCAAGGTGTGTTAACTTGTTCTCAGAAATTATATACAAATGTGTTAATACAGGTTGTAGTTATTAAATGTCTGTTGTCCCCTATGGTGTGGACATTTGCCCCTCTTGTGTGTGTGTGTGCACAGTGGTGTAAAAAATACTTTAAAGTACTACTTTAGGAGTTTTTTTGGGGTATCTGTACTCTACTTTACTATTTATATTTATGACAACTTTTACTTTTAATTATGTACTTTTTACTCCATACATTTTCCCTGACACCCAAAAGTACTAGTTACATTTAGAATGCTTAGCAGGTGTCATCATTACACACACCTGGTTCCAATCCCCACTCTATCACTGTATATATACTCCCTGAGAGGAATCTCTCCTACTATTTCCTGAGTACTTTATATTTTGCACTGTGTGTTTCGTCCCACTTTAAGCTATGGCGCTTTAATAAATTCAGTAGTTGTAAACCTGCGACTGCCTCCTGCATACTCCCCTCTACACTTGTGACAGAATTACCGACCCTAGAAAACAGGAGGTAGCAGAACATCCTGACCTCTCCGCTGTAGCGAAGCTCCTACAACACGACTCGTGCCTGGAGAAACCTCGGGACTGCCATGGACGAGGTGATCCGGACATACGCCAACTGCAGGCTACACCTCCATCTCCCCAGCTCCCCACGGTCGTTCAAGCCACCCCACCACCATCTACATCACCCGGTCTGATCAGCAACGTCCACCTGCCCCTCCCGGAGCGGTTTGACGGCACCCCAGTTCACTGTAGTTATTTTTTTCCTGCAGTGTGACCTCCACCTTGCACGTCATGCCGGGACGGCCTCCGAGAGGGACTTGGTGGCCTTGGTGATCTCGGTGCTGACAGGCCGGACTCTGGAGTGGGCGCACGCCGTCTGGGAGAGGGACGGTCCAGAAGTACAGTCCTATGAGCGCTTCACCCAACTCTTCCGTGCTGTTTTCGACCACCCAACAGAGGGTCGAGAGGGAGGTGAGCGTCTCTTCTGCGCCAGGGGTCCAGGACAGCGTCTGAGTACGCTCTGGATTTCCGGACGGTGGCTGGAACGACCAGGCCCTGTTGACGGTTTTCCGCAGCGAGCTACAGGCGGACATCCAAGGGGTTCGGGTCTCTCCCAGGTATCTCCAGCGTGTCGTCCTCCGGCAGAAGGCGCAGGGCCGATCGTCGCCGCAGTGTTGGCCCCCGGTATTTCACCTCGGTGACAGGGTCTGGCTTTCTACGAAGGACCTGCCCTGCCTGAAGCTGAGCCCGCGGTCCTGAGGAGAATCAATGAGGTGACGTACAGATTACAGCTCCCCGTCAATTACCGTATCTCACCCTCATTTTCATGTATCTCTCCTCAGGCCGGTGGCAGCTGGACCCTTGGCTAGTGCTTCCCCCTCCGTCTGCAGCCTGTTGGACTCAAGGCGTTGTCGGGGGTCTCTCCAGTACCTGATTGACTGGGAGGGGTCCGGTCCCGAAGAGCGGTGCTTGGTTCCGGTGCGGGACGTCATGGACCGTTCTCTCATTCGGGATTGCCACAGGCGCGTCCTGACCGACCTGCACCGCGTCTCATCAAACCCCGGACTCGTCTCGTCATCATTACACACACCTGGTTCCAATCCCTGATCTATCACTGTATATATATACTCCCTCTGTCATTTGTCTTTGTCGGTCATTGTATATGTTGCTTGTTTTCCTGAGAGGAATATCTCCTACTATTTCCTGAGTACTTTATATTTTGCACTGTGGGTTTCGTCCCGCTTTAAGCTATGGTGCTTTAATAAATTCAGTAGTTGTAAACCTGTGACTGCCTCCTGCCTACTCCTCTCTACACTTGACAGCAGGACGATGGTCCAATTCACGCACTTATCAAGAGAACATCCCTGGCATCTCTACTGCCTCTGATCTGACGGACTCACTAAACACAAATGCTTTGTTTGTAAATTATGTCTGAGTGTTGGAGTGTGTGCTGTTTGTTTTGCTTAATATAAGGAATTTGAAATAATTTTTACTTTTGATACTTAAGTATATTTTAGCAATTACATTTACTTTTGATACTTAAGTATATTTAAAACCAAATACTTTCAGAATTTTACTGGATGACTTTCACTTTTACTTGAGTCATTTTCTATTAAGGTAACTTTTTTTACTGAAGTATGACAATTGTGTGTGTGTCTGTCTGTCTTTCCCCTGGAACACAAACCTGATAAGGGCAGATCAATATACACAAACCTGATAAGGGCAGATCAATATACACAAACCTGATAAGGGCAGATCAATATACACAAACCTGATAAGGGCAGATCAATATGAAAATATAAGAACTAATGGCTGTGTGTGTAGAGAGCAGACTGACTCCATAATCTGGGTCTAATTTGCCTCCATTTGATGTACACATGTAAAATAAAAATAAAAATATACATATATATATCATAAATCATGTTTCCATCCAAACTTTTCATGCGGATTAGTTACCTGACTCGTGAAAAAGTCACGACCGGATGGAAACATTAAGTAAATGCCAACAGTTGGTTCGACATTCTTTTTGTGTCGGTAAAATTAATTATGCGAGAAATGGTGGTGGAAATGCCTTTATGCGCAGATATTGATAAAACAACCATCATATGGAAGTAAACTTGGAGTCACACGATGATGTGTTGTGTGGTGCTCCCACTATGACTCGGGAAAGCATGCAGTTTATTAGGCTACAGATGAAATAAGTTATGATGAACTTCACAGGGTGGTGAACGTGCACGGTGATGAGCTTGATGCTACTTTCCAATAAATATGGAGGGTCTTATTCTGGTGACATGATGATCGATCCCTGGCTGCCATTTGACAAATAAAAAATAATATCGCTTTTATCCATAATAATCTCAACGTGGGCATATTGTTTCATACAGATTTTAGAATATTCGCATGGAAAATCTGTCGCAAATTGGATGGAAACGTAGCTATAGACATGATTAGTCCTTTTCAACGAATGAATAAAATCCAGGAGACATTGGTTGTCTCCCAAATGGCGACATACTGTATGCAGGTATTTTTGACCAGGGACTGACCTGTTGTTGCCTTTATGTGTGGTGGTTTTCCACCACAGGGGGGAGCTACAGCGTTGGTAAATAAAAATAATAAATTGAAACTATTCATGAGTTGGCAAACAGTTGCTCCTATACCACAGTCAGATATTTATGTCAAAATAAAATAAGTACTTGCACAGTTCATTAAACTAAAGTGATAATGGCAAGAGAGCAGTGTGTGGGTTTTTCTTTTTAAGGTATTATAAAATGTTCCCCATTCACCTGCAACAAGAACTCAGATGTGCTTTTCCTATTTCGATATTTTTCTTTCCCTTTAAGATCAAGAATAGGATTTGATGTTGGGTCATCTGATCCTAGGTCTGTGGTAAGGGCAAACTGCTACCTCAATAAAACATTATTTTTGCTTTGTTGAAAGAAAACGTGAGGTTAATTTAGGAACTAAAAGCCAGCTTTCTTTTCATTTCTGTTATTCGTGGTGTCCTGCCATCCTCAGCAAACCCCCATCACCACCACATCTCTCTGTCAGCAATAGAAGCGTTCATACTGTATATACCGACACCACAGAGTTCCCAATAAGGTCCTAAACTTTCTAAACTAAACAGCGACTCTCTTGTCCTCTCTTCTCCTCTCCTATCTTTATCTCTGTCGGTCGGTCTATCTTTGTGTCTCTCTGTCTCTGTCGTGGAGTCAATTCAACAGTGGCGTGTATTCATGGATGCCAAGGGAAGCCAGCCTTCCCCAAAAAATGTTACAATAAAAAAAAATGAAAAATACTGTATTTCGTCTCTGTGTTTTAATAATTGTCCTTCATTTCGCAAGAGGCTCAATGTATCTAACAGGAGAAAGCATCTGAGCGAGCAAAACAGTGCCTCTCTGTCTCTGTAGGCCATCTCTCTGATGCTGTCTGGTCCAAACGAGTATGACATTTGTTGCAGCCCGTAGCATTGAAGGCAAGGGAAGCCAGCGAGCATCTGGCCTCCCTTGATGAAAAAAAGGATAAAACATTAACCAATCAGCATTGAGCTAAACTGAATGAGCTCAACTGTGATTGGTCCTGGTGCACCAAAAGAAAGTGTGAAGGGAAGCCAGTTTGGATTTGCATCACTCCTATCAAATCCCATTGAGAGCAAACTGTACATCACTGACAGAAAAACGTTTAATTGTTGCATCTCGTTGTGTTGTTGTTCTCCGGTGGCTAGCTAGCCAGCTAGCTAAAATTGGCCCTTTCCTAAATTAGCCATGGATGGAGACAGGGATTTGGACTTGTGGTTTTACTTAATTCTCCGTACTGGCCAATGATTATAACAGCGATTCTGATCCAACCATTAATTCATACATTGTTGTGCCCCCTGGCCTGAGAGAATGGGAAGTTCAATATGTAGCTAGATGTAGAAGGCTAATGTTAACTAGCTAACGTTGCCCATGAATGGAAGGTAGGCTAGCGAGCAGCATGTTAGCCAGGTAGCCTAGGACATCTAAAACTACAAGCATGTACTGTATGACAGACCGTTTCATCAACATGAAAGAGAGGAGGATGTCATTAGTGTTTCTCTACAAGTAGGGTGAGTCAACATGTTTTTCCACTTGCACGAACACACGCACACACAAATCAGAACCATGGACAGCCACATTATATTTAATTTACGTTGATTGGACTAAATAGTTTTTGGTATCTTTTAGTTGTCACTGTATTAGACTAAGCAGAGGTGATTAGATGATGTTAAAATTGAAATGGTGCTGGAATAGTGGAGGCAGCTCCTGTTTTCTTCGCGACTTGTGGTAACTCTCTGTGGTGCTAAATCAATAGTTGTTTAGTGGTCCAGAAAATGTCCGAAACATTAACTTGCTTGACCGTGCTGTAGGTCATGTGACTGTCTGTTACTGTACCATGCAATATGCTTTGTGGACTTCACCGGACAGTGGTTGCCATTCGGTTTTGTGATACAACAAAGGTGTGGTTCAACACTTTTTGCATTTCCGTCTTCGGTAACCTCTATAGACATCTATCCAACATAGTAGTCCAACACATTATACATTTCTGAAATCCTCAAGACGTTTCCTCATCACACAAAAAAAAATATATAATATTTACAGGAGCCATGACACACCCATTTGTGTACAGTGAGTCAAAACTATTTTTTCAGTTCGCATTTGGTAGACTGGGACCGCAGGTTAGATAAACTGGGACACCGTTATTATAGTCCTAACGATACCCCAATAATAATTCAATTCAGTGTTGTGTGATGAGGAAACGTCTGAGGATTTCAGAAAGGTATCATGTGTTAGACTGCTATGTTGATAGATGTCTATGTGTTAGACTGCTATGTTTATAGATGTCTATGTGTTAGACTGCTATGTTGATAGATGTCTATGTGTTAGACTGCTATGTTTATAGATGTCTATGTTTAGATGCTCATGTTTAAGATGTTATGTTTTAGACTGCTATGTTTATAGATGTCTATGTGTTAGACTGCTATGTTTATAGATGTCTATGTGTTAGACTGCTATGTTTATAGATGTCTGATATGTGTCATGCGTTATAGACTGCTATGTTAATAGATGTCTGATATGTGTCATGTGTTATAGACTGCTGTGTTGGATGTCTGATAATAATCCCCTTTTCTAACCCTTTTCTCCAAAACAACATACATCCTGTTGACTAAATGTACTTCCTGTTCTTAAGGTCTTTACCCCCCACACCTCCCTGTCTGTGTCCCAAATGGCACGACAATCCCTATGTAGTGCGCTACCCATAGTGCTCCGGTGAAATGAAAGTAGTGCACTACATAGGAAATAGGGTGCTATTTGGGACACAATCCCGATGGTCTGACTGTGCTTTAACCACAGGAAGTGGTGTTACGATGGAGACTCACAAGACAGTCTGTTGAGGAGAGCACGGCGTTTGCAACGCCAGGGTTGTGGGTTCGATTCCCACGGGGGGCCAGTATGAAAAAATATAATGTATGCACTCACTAACTGTAAGTCTCTCTGGATAAGAGCGTCTGCTAAATGACTAAAATGTAAATGTAATGTAAATGAGAAGAAACTGGAGTCTTTATATTGGGGTCTAAAGCAGCTGTGTCTTTGGAATGTCTGGAGCTGGTTTATAGCTCTTCTCACCCCTCCCACCTCATAGCCCCCAACGCAGCAGACCCCTCCCCCCTCATAATCTCATTAGACTCTCTCTCTTTCTCCCTCTCTCACACACACAAAAAAAAGTGTCACTTCCCTCTCTGTTTACTGAGAGACAGGGATTCTGGTTTTGAACTATAGTAAATCGCTCTCTGTGGCGTTTCTATCTCTCTCTCTCGTTCTCTCTCTCTCTCGTTCTCTCTCTCTCTGTGGTGTTTCTATCTCTCTCCATCTCTCTCTGTGGTGTTTCTATAGATCTCTATCTCTCTCTGTGGTGTTTCTATAGATCTCTATCTCTCTCTGTGGTGTTTCTATCTCTCTCTGTGGTGTTTCTATAGATCTCTATCTCTCTCTGTGGTGTTTCTATAGATCTCTATCTCTCTCTGTGGTGTTTCTATAGATCTCTATCTCTCTCTGTGGTGTTTCTATATATCTATATCTCTCTCTGTGGTGTTTCTATAGATCTCTATCTCTCTCTGTGGTGTTTCTATAGATCTCTATCTCTCTCTCTGTGGTGTTTTTATATCTCTCTGTGGTGTTTCTATATCTCTATCTCTCTCTCTGTGGTGTTTCTATCTCTCTATGGTGTTTCTCTCTCTCTCTGTGGTGTTTCCCTCTCTCTCTCTGTGGTGTTTCTATCTCTCTCTCTGTGGTGTTTCTCTCTCTCTCTCTCTCTGTGGTGTTTCTCTCTCTCTCTCTCTATCTCTGTGGTGTTTATCTCTCTCTCTATCTCTCTCTCTGTGGCGTTTCTATCTCTCTCTGTGGCGTTTCTATCTCTCTCTCTCTCTGGGGTCATCTCTCTCTCTCCTCCCTCTCTACTCCCTCTCTTTCCTCTCTCTCTCCCCTCCTCTCTTCTCTCTGTGGGTGTTTTCATCTCTCTCTCCAATCGCTCTCGTGGGTGTTTTATATCTATCTCTCTCATCTCTCTCTCGTGGGTCTTGCTATCTCTCTCTCTCTATGGTCACTCTTCTCCCCTCTCTGTGTGTGTTTCTATCCTCTATCTGTGGTTTTATTCTCTCTATGCTCTCTCTCTATCTCCCCTCTCTCTGTGGTGTTTTTATATCTCTCGGTGGTGTTTCTATATCTCTATTTTTCTCTCTGTGGTGTTTCTATCTCTCTCTCTATCTCTCTCTCTGTGGTGTTTTTATATCTCTCTGTGGTGTTTCTATCTCTCTCCATCTCTCTCTGTGGTGTTTCTATAGATCTCTATCTCTCTCTGTGGTGTTTCTATCTCTCTCTCTATCTCTCTCTCTGTGGTGTTTTTTTATCTCTCTCTATCTCTCTCTCTGTGGTGTTTTTATATCTCTCTGTGGTGTTTCTATATCTCTATCTCTCTCTGTGTGGTGTTTCTATCTCTCTCTCTGTGGTGTTTCTCTCTCTCTCTCTCTGGTGTTTCTATCTCTCTCTCTGTGGTGTTTCTATCTCTCTCTCTATCTCTGTGGTGTTTCTATCTCTATCTCTATCTCTCTGTGGTGTTTCTATATATCTCTGTGGTGTTTCTATCTCTATCTCTCTGTGGTGTTTCTATATATCTCTAGCTGTGGTGTTTCTATCTCTCTCTGTGGTGTTTCTATATATCTCTCTAGCTGTGGTGTTTCTATCTCTATCTCTCTCTGTGGTGTTTCTATATATCTCTAGCTGTGGTGTTTCTATCTCTCTCTGTGGTGTTTCTATCTCTATCTCTGTGGTGTTTCTATATATCTCTAGCTGTGGTGTTTCTATCTCTCTCTGTGGTGTTTCTATCTGTGGTGTTTCTATATATCTCTCTAGCTGTGGTGTTTCTATCTCTATCTCTATATGTGGTGTTTCTATATATCTCTCTAGCTGTGGTGTTTATATCTCTATCTCTCTCTGTGGTGTTTCTATATATCTCTAGCTGTGGTGTTTATATCTCTCTCTGTGGTGTTTCTATCTCTATCTCTCTCTGTGGTGTTTCTATATATCTCTCTCGCTGTGGTGTTTCTATCTATCTCTCTGAGGTGTTTCTAACTCTCTCTCTCTGTGGTGTTTCTATCTCTCTCTCTCTCTCTCTCTCTCTGTGGTGTTTCTATCTATCTCTGTGGTGTTTCTATCTCTATCTCTCTCCCTGTGGTGTTTCTATCTCTCTCTCTCTCTGGTGTTTCTATCCTATCTCTATCTCTCTCTGTGGTGTTTCTATCGCTATCTCTATCTCTCTCTGTGGTGTTTCTATCTCTCTCTGTGGTGTTTCTATATATCTCTAGCTGTGGTGTTTCTATCTCTCTCTGTGGTGTTTCTATCTCTATCTCTCTCTGTGGTGTTTCTATATATCTCTCTCGCTGTGGTGTTTCTATCTATCTCTCTGTGGTGTTTCTATCTCTCTCTCTCTGTGGTGTTTCTATCTATCTCTGTGGTGTTTCTATCTCTATCTCTCTCCCTGTGGTGTTTCTATCTCTCTCTCTCTCTGGTGTTTCTATCTCTATCTCTCTCTGTGGTGTTTCTATCGCTATCTCTATCTCTCTCTGTGGTGTTTCTATCAATATCTCTAGCTGTGGTGTTTCTATCTCTCTCTGTGGTGTTTCTATATATCTCTAGCTGTGGTGTTTCTATCTCTCTCTGTGGTGTTTCTATCTCTATCTCTCTCTGTGGTGTTTCTATATATCTCTAGCTGTGGTGTTTCTATCTCTCTCTGTGGTGTTTCTATCTCTATCTCTCTCTCTGTGGTGTTTCTATATTCTCTAGCTGTGGTGTTTCTATCTCTCTCTGTGGTGTTTCTATATATCTCTAGCTGTGGCATTTCTATCTCTCTCTGTGGTGTTTCTATCTCTATCTCTATCTCTCTCTGTGGTGTTTCTATATATACTCTCTCTCTGTGGTGTTTCTATCTCTCTCTCTCTGTGGTGTTTCTATCTCTCTCTCTCTGTTTTTGTTTTTATTCTATAATCTCTCTCGCTGTGGTGTTTCTATCTCTATCTCTCTGTGGTGTTTTCTATCTCTCTCTCTCTGTGGTGTTTTCTATCTCTCTCTCTCTCTCTGTGGTGTTTCTATCTCTCTCTCTCTGTGGTGTTTCTATCTCTCTCTCTCTCTGTGGTGTTTCATATCTCTATCTCTCTCTCTCTGTGGTGTTTCTATCGCTATCTCTAGCTGTGGTGTTTCTATCTCTTTCTGTGGTGTTTCTATATATCTCTAGCTGTGGTGTTTATATCTCTCTCTGTGGTGTTTCTAATCTCTATCTCTCTCTGTGGTGTTTCTATATATCTCTCTCGCTGTGGTGTTTCTATCTATCTCTCTGTGGTGTTTCTATCTCTCTCTCTCTGTGGTGTTTCTATCTATCTCTGTGGTGTTTCTATCTCTATCTCTCTCCCTGTGGTGTTTCTATCTCTCTCTCTCTCTGGTGTTTCTATCTCTATCTCTATCTCTCTCTGTGGTGTTTCTATCGCTATCTCTATCTCTCTCTGTGGTGTTTCTATAAATCTCTAGCTGTGGTGTTTCTATCTCTCTCTGTGGTGTTTCTATATATCTCTAGCTGTGGTGTTTCTATCTCTCTCTGTGGTGTTTTTCTATCTCTATCTCTCTCTGTGGTGTTTCTATTATCCTCTACTGTGGTGTTTCTTCTATCTCTCTCCTGTGGTGTTTCTATCTCTCTCGTGGGGTTTCTATATTTCTTTCTCAGCTGTGGTGTTTCTATCTCTCTCTGTGGTGTTTCTATTATCTCTAGCTGTGGCATTTCTATCTCTCTCTGTGGTGTTTCTATCTCTATCTCTCATCTCTCCCCTCTGTGGTGTTTCTATACTATCTCTCTCTCTCTTTGGGGTTTTTCTATCCCCTCTCTCTCTGTGGTGTTTTCTATCTCTCTCTCTCTTGTGGTGTTTCTATATATCTCTCTCGCTGTGTGTTTTCTCTTCTTCTCTATCTCTCTGTGGTGTTTCTATCTCTCTCTCTCTCTCTCTCTCTCTGTGGTTTTTTCTAATCTCTCCTTTTCTTCTCTCTCTGGTTTTCTCATCTCTATCTCTCTCTGTGGTGTTTCTCTATCTCTCTCTTTTCTCTCTCTCTGTGGTGTTTCTTTCTCTTCTCCTCTCTCTCTCTCTGTGGTGTTTCTATCTCTCTCTCTCTTCTTGTGTTCTATCTCCTCTCTCTGTGGTGTTTCTATCTCTATCTCTCTCTCTCTGTGGTGTTTCTATCGCTTCCTCTCGTCTGTGGTTTTTTTCTATCTCTTTCTGTGGTGTTTCTATATTTTCTCTAGCTGTGTGTTTTTTATCTCTCTCTGTGTTTTTCTATCTCTCTCTCTCTCTGTGGTGTTTTCTATATATCTCTCTCTGTGGTGTTTCTATATATCTCCCCTTCTGTGGTGCGTTTTCTATCTCTCTCTGTGGTTTTTTCTATCTCTATCTCTCTCTGTGGTGTTTTCTATTTATCTCTCTGTGGTTCATTTCTATCTCTTCTCTTTGGTGTTTCTATCTCTATCTCCCATCTCTCTCTGTGGTGTTTCTATCTCTCTCTCTCTCGCTGTGGTGTTTTCTATCTCTCTCTCTCTCTGTGGTGTTTCTATTACTCTCCCTCTCGCTGTGGTTTTCTATCTCTACCTCTCTCTCTGTGTGTTTCTATCTCTTCTCTTTCTTTTCTTTTCTCTTTTGTGGTGTTTTATATATCTCTCTCTCATCTCTTTTCTCTGTGGTGTTTCTATCTCTCTCTCTCTGTGGGTGTTTCTATCCTCTCTCTCTTCTCTGTGGGGTTTCTATCGCTATCTCATTCTCTCTCTCTGTGGTGTTTTTCTAAACGCTATCTCTACTGTGGGGTTTCTTCTATCTCTCTCTGTGGTTGTTTCTATATATCTCTAGCTGTGGTGTTTTCTATCTCTCTCTGTGGTGTTTCTATTTCTCTATCTCTCTCTCTCTCTGTGGTGTTTCTATTTCTTCTTTTCTTTTCTCTCTCTTTTGTGGTGTTTCTATATATCTCTCTCGCTGTGGTGTTTCTATCTCTATCCTCTCTGTGGTGTTTTTCTTCTCTACTCTCTCTCTCTCCCGTGGTGTTTCTATCTCTCTCTCTCTCTCTGTGGTGTTTCTATCTCTCCTCCTCTCTGTGGTGTTTCTTCTATTTTCTCTCTCTCCTGTGGTGTTTTCTATATATCTCTCTCGCTGTGGTGTTTCATCCTATCTCTCTGAATCTCTCTGTGGTGTTTTCTATATCTCTCTCTCATCTCCTCTGTGGTGTTTCTATCTCTCTCTCTCTCTTGTGGTGTTTTTTCTTATCATCTCTCCTCTGTGGTGTTTTTTTAATCTCTCTTCTCATTTCCTCTGTGGTGTTCATCTCTCTCCTCTTGTGGTGTTTTCTTTAAACTCCTATCCTCTTCTAGCTTTTGTGTGTTTCTCTACTCTCTCGTCTGTGGTGTTTTCTATATACTCTCCTCTACCTTTGTGGTTTTATTTTTCTCTCTCTGTGGTGTTTTTATCTACTTTTCTCTCTCTCTCTCTGTGGTGTTTCTATCTACTCAGCTTCGCTGGTGTTTCTATCTCTTCCTCCCCTGTGGTGTTTCTATCTCTCTCTGTGGTGTTTCTTTTATCTCTTCTCTCTCTCTGTGGTGTTTTCTATATATCTCCTAGCTGTTGGGGTTTCTTTTCTCTTCTGCTGGTTTTTCTAAACTCTCTCTGTGGTGTTTTCTATCTCTATCTCATCTCTCTCTGTGGTGTTTCTATATATCTCTCTTTCTCTATCTGCTTGGGTGTTTCTATCTCTCTCCTCTGTGGTGTTTCTATTATATCTCCCTCCCCCTGTGGTGTTTCTAACTCTTTCTCTCTCTGTGTTTTCTATTTTCTCTTGTGGTGTTTCTATTCTTCTCCTCTTGGGGTTCTATCTCTCCTCTCTCTCTCTGTGGTGTTTTATATATCTCCCCTCCTCTCTCTCTCTCTGTGGTGTTTCTATCTCTCTCTCTCTGTGGTGTTTTCTATCTCTCCCCTCTCTGTGGTGTTTCTATTCCGCTATCTCTATCTCTCTCTGTGGTGTTTTCTATCCTATCTCCTCTACTGTGGTGTTTCTATTTTTCTCTCTGTGGTGTTTCTATCTATATCTCTAGCTGTGGTGTTTCTATCTCTCTCTGTGGTGTTTCTATTTCTATCTTTCTCTCTCTCTGTGGTGTTTCTATTTCTATCTCTCTCTCTCTCTCTGTGGTGTTTCTATATATCTCTCTCGCTGTGGTGTTTCTATCTCTATCTCTCTGTGGTGTTTCTATCTCTATCTCTCTGTGGTGTTTCTATCTCTCTCTCTCTCTCGGTGGTGTTTCTATCTCTCTTCTCTCTCTGTGGTGTTTCTATCTCTCTCTCTCTCTGTGGTGTTTCTATCTCTATCTCTCTGTGGTGTTTCTATCTCTCTCTCTCTCTGTGGTGTTTCTATATATCTCTCTCGCTGTGGTGTTTCTATCTCTATCTCTCTGTGGTGTTTCTATCTCTCTCTCTCTGTGGTGTTTCTATCTCTCTCTCTCTGTGGCGTTTCTATCTATCTCTGTGGTGTTTCTATCTCTATCTCTCTAGCTGTGGGGTTTCTATCTCTCTGTGGTGTTTCTATCTCTCTCTCTCTGTGGTGTTTCTATCGCTATCTCTATCTCTCTCTGTGGTGTTTCTATATATCTCTAGCTGTGGTGTTTCTATCTCCTTGTGGTGTTTCTATATATCTCTAGCTGTGGTGTTTCTATCTCTCTCTGTGGTGTTTCTCTCTCTGTGGTGTTTCTATATATCTCTAGCTGTGGTGTTTCTATCTCTCTGTGGTGTTTCTATCTATATATAGCTCTCTCTCTCTGTTTCTATCTCTCTCTATCTCTCTCTGTGGCATTTCACTCTCTACCCCCTTTATTCCTTTATCTCCAACAGGAAGTGAGCTTGCTCGGCTGTGACAAGTACTTCTACAACAGAGGCAGAGAGGGGGAGGGAGAGAGAGGGAGCAGTTCAGCTCAGTTCATATATAGCGATTTACTGTATTTCAACACCAGAACCCTGTCTCTCAGTAGAAAAGAGGGAAGTGAAACTTTTTTTTTGCCAGCAACCATAGTGAGTGTTTGTGTGTGTGTGTGTGTGTGTGTGTTTGTGTTTGTGTTTGTGTGTGTGAGCGAGAGAGACTCATAACCCCAATCTTTAAGAACAGAGACAGATTTTACCCTAACAATCACTGAGGCATTTGGGTGAACAGTAACCTGGGGAAGGTTTTCTGTAGCATTATAAATGTAAGACTTATAAACTTCCTTAATAAGCACACTGTCTTGAGTAAAAGCCAGATTGGATTTATACCAAAACATATTTACCCCCTACACACCCTGATAGATGAACATGTCCACCACAATAACACAACAATTTATGCTGGCTTTATTGACTTCCAAAAAGCATTTGATTATTTTTCACATGCAGGACTGTTCTACACAGTTATTGAAAATGGTGTAGGGGGTAAAACCTATGACATAATTAAATCAGTGTATACTGGCAATACGTGCAGCATCAAAATTGGCAATAAAATAACATAATTCTTCAACCAGGGGCGGGGCCTTCGCCAGGATTGCAATGGCAGCCCTGCGCTCTTCAATATTTACATCAACGAATTGGCCACTATTCTAGAGAAATCCTCAGCCCCTGGTGTTAGTCTACACAATTCAGAGGTTAAATGCCTGCTCTTCACAGATGATCTATGCCTGCTGTCACCCCACAGCACATGGCCTACAGCAGAGCCTGGACCTGCTAGAGCAGTACTGACAGACCTGGGCCCTGGCAATAAACCCCCAAAATACAAAAAATAATGATTTTCCAGAGAATTAGACCAAAGTTCTCAATTGGTAGAAAACATATGGAGTACTGCACACACTACAATTACTTAGGTTAAAAATAAGTTTAACTGGACACCTAAATGAGGCAGTGAATGAACTGAAATAAAGCGCGCAGGGCGTTCCTAGGTCATTAAAAAACAAATTCATATTGAAATACCTATTAAAATGTAGCTAAAACGAATTGAATGTGTCATTGAACCAATTGCACTTTATGGCAGTGAGGTGTGGGGTCCACTTTGCAAAACAAGATTTCACCAAATGGGACAAACACCCCATTGAAACCCTGCATGCAGAGTTCTGTAAGAATCTCCTACATGTCCAGAGGAAAACTACAAACAATGCATGCAGGGCAGAACTAGGCCAATATCCACTAATAATACAAACTTTTAAAAAATTGCAATTAAGTTTAGGAAATATTTCAGATTCAGTGACCCCCCCCCCCCCCCCCCCCCTCTCATATCATTACCAAGCCCTGCAATGCCAAGAGCCGAGCAAAGAAAAGAGTCCCCTCATCCAGCTGGTCCTGGTCCTGAGTTCACAAACCTGTTCTACTAACACACTGAAGCCTCAGGACCAGAACATCCAATCAATCAGAATAAACAGAATTACAACACAGTCAAAATAAAACTACATTATCTATTGGGAGACGCAAGCAACGTGCAGTCCTATCTGGCCCTAAATCGACAGTACACCATGGCAAACTATTTGACCATGGTTACTGATCAAAACCTTAGAAGAACCTTGAATATGTACAGCCTTAGTGAGCAAAGCCTTTTCTATGGGTAGACAGAAAAAGCTGGCTTCCAAAAGAAGAAAGGCTGTGGATCACTGCGTTATGAAAGGGTTAGGGTTATCTGGCCCTGAGAAGAACGACTGTGGATCACTGCATTATGAAAGGGTTAGGGTTATCTGGCCCTGAGAAGAACGACTGTGGATCACTGCATTATGAAAGGGTTAGGGTTATCTGGCCCTGAGAAGAACGACTGTGGATCACTGCATTATGAAAGGGTTAGGGTTATCTGGCCCTGAGAAGAACGACTGTGGATCACTGCATTATGAAAGGGTTAAATCAAATCAAATCAAATCAAATTTTATTGGTCACATGCGCCGAATACAACAGGTGCAGACATTGCAGTGAAATGCTTACTTACAGCCCTTAACCAACAGTGCATTTATTTTAAACAAAGAAAGTAAGAATAAAACAACAACAACAAAAAAGTGTTGAGAAACAAAGAGCAGAAGTAAAATAAAGTGACAGTAGGGAGGCTATATATACAGTAAAATAAAGTGACAGTAGGGAGGCTATATATACAGGGGGGTACCGTTGCAGAGTCAATGTGCGGGGGCACCGGCTAGTTGAGGTAGTTGAGGTAATGTACATGTGGGTAGAGTTAAAGTGACTATGCATAAATACTTAACAGAGTAGCAGCAGCGTAAAAAGGATGGGGTGGGGGGGCAGTGCAAATAGTCCGGGTAGCCATGATTAGCTGTTCAGGAGTCTTATGGCTTGGGGGTAGAAGCTGTTGAGAAGTCTTTTGGACCTAGACTTGGCACTCCGGTACCGCTTGCCGTGCGGTAGCAGAGAGAACAGTCTATGACTAGGGTGGCTGGAGTCTTTGACAATTTTGAGGGCCTTCCTCTGACACCGCCTGGTATAGAGGTCCTGGATGGCAGGGAGCTTTGCCCCAGTGATGTACTGGGCCGTACGCACTACCCTCTGTAGTGCCTTGCGGTCAGAGGCCAAGCAGTTGCCATACCAGGCGGTGATGCAACCAGTCAGGATGCTCTCGATGGTGCAGCTGTAGAATTTTTTGAGGATCTGAGGACCCATGCCAAATCTTTTTAGTCTCCTGAGGGGGAATAGGCTTTGTCGTGCCCTCTTCACGACTGTCTTGGTGTGTTTGGACCATGATAGTTCGTTGGTGATGTGGACACCAAGGAACTTGAAGCTCTCAACCTGTTCCACTACAGCCCCGTCGATGAGAATGGGGGCGTGCTCAGTCCTCTTTTTTTTCCTGTAGTCCACAATCATCTCCTTTGTCTTGGTCACGTTGAGGGAGAGGTTGTTGTCCTGGCACCACACGGCCAGATCTCTGACCTCCTCCCTATAGGCTGTCTCATCGTTGTCGGTGATCAGGCCTACCACTGTTGTGTCGTCGGCAAACTTAATGATGGTGTTGGAGTCGTGCCTGGCCATGCAGTCATGGGTGAACAGAGAGTACAGGAGGGGACTGAGCACGCACCCCTGAGGGGCCCCCGTGTTGAGGATCAGTGTGGCAGATGTGTTGTTACCTACCCTTACCACCTGGGGGCGGCCCGTCAGGAAGTCCAGGATCCAGTTGCAGAGGGAGGTGTTTAGTCCCAGGATCCTTAGCTTAGTGATGAGCTTAGAGGGCACTATGGTGTTGAATGCTGAGCTGTAGTCAATGAATAGCATTCTCACGTAGGTGTTCCTCTTGTCCAGGTGGGAAAGGGCAGTGTGGAGTGCGATAGAGATTGCATCATCTGTGGATCTGTTGGGGCGGTATGCAAATTGGAGTGGGTCTAGGGTTTCTGGGATTATGCTGTTGATGTGAGCCATGACCAGTCTTTCAAAGCACTTCATGGCTACAGACGTCAGTGCTACGGGTCGGTAGTCATTTAGGCAGGTTATCTTAGAGTTCTTGGGCACGGGGACTATGGTGGTCTGCTTGAAACATGTTGGTATTACAGACTCAGTCAGGGACATGTTGAAAATGTCAGTGAAGACACTTGCCAGTTGGTCAGCACATGCTCGGAGTACACGTCCTGGTAATCCGTCTGGCCCTGCGGCCTTGTGAATGTTGACCTGCTTAAAAGTCTTACTCACATCGGCTACGGAGAGCGTGATCACATAGTCGTCCGGAACAGCTGGTGCTCTCATGCATGCTTCAGTGTTGCTTGCCTCGAAGCGAGCATAGAAGTGGTTTAGCTCGTCTGGTAGGCTTGTGTCACTGGGCAGCTCGCGGCTGTGCTTCCCTTTGTAGTCTGTAATAGTTTTCAAGCCCTGCCACATCCGACGAGCGTCAGAGCCAGTGTAGTATGATTCAATCTTAGACCTGTATTGACTCTTTGCCTGTTTGATGGTTCGTCGGAGGTCATAGCGGGATTTCTTATAAGCGTCCGGGTTAGAGTCCCGTTCCTTGAAAGCGGCAGCTCTACCCTTTAGCTCAGTGCGGATGTTTCCTGTAATCCATGGCTTCTGGTTGGGGTATGTACGTACGGTCACTGTGGGGACGACATCATCGATGCACTTATTGATGAAGCCAGTGACTGATGTGGTGTACTCCTCAATGCTGTCTGAAGAATCCCGGAACATGTTCCAGTCTGTGCTAGCAAAACAGTCCTGTAGCTTAGCATCTGCGTCATCTGACCACTTTTTTATTAACCGAATCACTGGTGCTTCCTGCTTCAGTTTTTGCTTATAAGCAGGAATCAGGAGGATAGAGTTATGGTCAGATTTGCCAAATGGAGGGCGAGGGAGAGCTTTGTATGCGTCTCTGTGTGTGGAGTAAAGGTGGTCTAGAGTTTTTTTTCCCTCTGGTTGCACATTTAACATGCTGGTAGAAATTAGGTAGAACGGATTTAAGTTTCCCTGCATTAAAGTCCCCGGCTACTAGGAGCGCTGCATCTGGATGAGCGTTTTCCTGTTGATTAATGGCCTTGTACAACTCATTCAGTGCAATCTTAATGCCAGCATTGGTTTGTGGTGGTAAATAGACAGCTATGAAAAATATAGATGAAAACTCTCTTGGTAAATAGTGTGGTCTACAGCTTATCATAAGATACTCTACCTCAGGCGAGCAAAACCTCGAGACTTCCTTGGTATTTGATTTTGTGCACCAGCTGTTGTTTACAAATATACAGAGACCGCCACCCCTTGTCTTACCAGAGTCTGCAGTTCTGTCCTGTCGATGTAGCGTATAGCCCGCTAGCTGAATGTTATCATTGTTGTCGTTCAGCCACGACTCCGTGAAACATAAGATATTACAGTTTTTAATGTCCCGTTGGTAGGATAACCGTAATCTTAAATCGTCAATTTTATTCTCAAAAGATTGAACGTTGGCTAATAGGATTGATGGGAGAGGCAGTTTACTCGCTCGACGTCGGATCCTTACGAGGCACCCGGATCTGCGTCCGCGATATCTCCGTCTCTTCCTCACGCGAATGACGGGGATCTGGGCCTTGTCGGGTGTCTGTATGATATCCTTCGCGAACGCCTCGTTGAAGAAAAAATATTCGTCCAATGCGAGGTGAGTAATCGCTGTCCTGATATCCAGAAGCTCTCTTTGGTTATAAGAGACGATGGCAGAAACATTATGTACAAAATAAATTACAAATAACGCGGAAAAACACACATAATAGTACAATTGGTTAGAGGGCTGTAAAACGGCAGCCATCTTCTTCCGGCGCTGTTAACATTAGGGTTATCTGGCCCTGAGAAGAACGGCTGTGGATCACTGCATTATGAAAGGGTTAGGGTTATCTGGCCCTGAGAAGAACGGCTGTGGATCACTGCATTATGAAAGGGTTAGGGTTATCTGGCCCTGAGAAGAACGGCTGTGGATCACTGCATTATGAAAGGGTTAGGGTTATCTGGCCCTGAGAAGAACGGCTGTGGATCACTGCATTATGAAATGGGTTAGGGTTATCTGGCCCTGAGAATAAAGTTGTGCGTGTTTGTTCTAGTTTATGAGACAAGCTTCTAATGAAATGATGATGATGTTGCTGATGATTGTGGTCAATAAAGTCTGAATTAGATTACATTTTTAATACCAATGAAAACTCAGCTGGCATTGTCATGTCTCCACACCAGTTTGAATGTTAGTTTAAAAAGTATTCTATCCAAGCTCGCAACCTGGTCTCAGAGCATTTTGTATTATTCTGTACGTAAATCCGAGGACTATATTTAGCATGATACTGTATGTTACGTTTGATATGGCTACATAAGACAGATGGTGACTTAAGGCCAAAACGAAAGTAGGGTGGTTGGTCGGGGTGGATGGGTTGGTGTATAATGCAAACGTCTAGCAACCTTAAGGTTGCGAGTTCGAATCGGATACAATGGCGCCGGAGGAGATGGCTGACGTTTTACAGGCTCCAAACCATATGTGCTATTGTGTGTGTTTTTTTTGCATTATTTGTAACTTATTTTGAACATCATATTTCTGCCACCGTCTCTTATGACCGAAAAAAGCTTCTGGATATCAGGACAGAGATTACTCACCTCGTACTGGACAAAGATTTTTTTTTAACGAGTCGGCACGCAAAGGATTTACTTCAGACACCCGACAAGGCCCAAATCCCCGTCATTAACATGAGACGGATATTACGGGGACGTAGGTCGGGGTGCCTTGTAAGGATCCGACGGCGAGTGGGTAATCTGCCTCTACTATCAGTCCTATTAGTATTATACCCTATCCCTATCCCTACCATATACCCTACCCTATCCTATCCCTACCCTATCCTATCCCTACTACATATCCCTAAACCCTATCCTATCCTACACCTAACCCTACCCTACCTAACCTACCCTACCTATCCATACCCTACCCTATCTATACCTAACCACCATACCCTACCAACTATACCCTACCTAACCATATACCCTACCCTACCTATACCTACCTACATATACCCTACCCTACCACCTACCCTACCATATACCCTACCCTACCATCCCTATCCAACCCTATACCCTATCCCTACTACTTATAACCCTAACCCACCCTATCCTATCCCTACCCTACCATATATCCTACCCTATCTATCACCCTACCCTACCATATCCCTCCTATCACCCTATACCCTACCCCTACCCTATCCTACCCTACCCTACCCTATCCCTACCCCTTTACCTATACCCATACCCTACATACCCCTATCCTATCCCTACCCTACCATATACCCTATCCCTACCCTACCATATACCCTACCCTAACCCTACCTAATATACCCTACCCTACCTACCATATACCCTACCCATAACCTACCCTACCATATACCCTACCCCTAACCCTACCATAACCATATCCAACCCTACCCTACCCAAATACCCTACCCAATATAACCTACCAACTACCCAACAAAACCAAAAGACCCTACCAACACCTAACATAACCCTACCAACCTACCATACAATATCCCTACCCTACCCTGACCATATACCCTACACCCTACCATAACCCTAGACCCTACCATAACCCAAAAACCCACCCTACCATATACCCTACCCTACGCCTACCAGATAACCCGAACCACCCACATATACCCTACCCATAACCCGACCCTAAAACAACCTAACACCCGAACCATAGACCAATACCATACCCTAACCCTACATATACCCTACCCCTATACCATAACCCTAACCCCTACATACATATACCCACCCCTACCCTAAGAAAGATATACCCCTACCGCTACACACCTAACCCAAAACCCACCCTACCCATCCTACCCACCTACCATAGACCCTGACGATAACCCTACCAATAACCCTACCACTAAAAAACCCTAACCCTACCAAAAACCTATACCCTAAACATATACCCTACCCCCTACCCTAACATATACCAAATACCACCCCTACCCTATCCGACCCTACCCTAATACCCTATCCTACCTAATAACCCTATACCCTAACCCTATAAAACCCTAAATACGCCTACTACCCTAAAACCTAACACCTAGCCATAACCTACCCTACCCTAGAACCACTAACCCTAATACCTACACCAATCCGAGTCCCTATACCTACACCTACATCTAACACTGAATATAACCCGATCCCTACCGAAACCCTATACCCTACCCTATCCTACCTATACCCTAACCCTATAACCCTATCACCTACTCCTACCTATACCCTACCCAAATACCCGACCACTCCTACCCTATACCCTACTCCTATCCTATCCTATAACCTACCCTATACCCTAGATCCCTACTCCTACCTTATACCCCTACCCTATAACCCCCGATCCCTACCCTACCCTATCCCTACTCCTATCCTATATCCCTATAAACCCTACCTACCCTATAATACCCGATCCCTACTCCTAACCCTATACCTAACCCCTACCCTATACCCGATCCCCTACTACTCCTGCCCCTATCCCTACCCTATCCTATCCCTATAACCCTACCCCTACCCTACTCCTACCTTATAACCCTTAAACCCTTAAACCTAAACCCGATCCCTACCTTCCTACCTTAATAGCCCTAAACCCCCTATAACCCGATCCCTACTCCTAACCCTATACCCTACTCCTATCCTATCCCTATACCCTACCCTAATACCCAATCCCCTACTCCTACCTTAATACCCCGAACCTACCCCTATACCCGATCCCTATTCCTACCCTATCCCTACTCCTATCCTATCCCTATACCCTAACCCGTATACCCTATCCCTACCCTATACCCTATCTCTACTCCTACCCTATACCCTACTCCTATCCTATCCCTATACCCTACCCTATACCCGATCCCTACTCCTACCTTATACCCTACCCTATACCCGATCCCTACTCCTACCTTATACCCGATCCCTACTCCTACCCTATACCCTACTCCTATCCTATCCCTATACCCTACCCTATACCCGATCCCTACTCCTACCTTATACCCTACCCTATACCCGATCCCTACTCCTACCCTATCCCTACTCCTATCCTAACCCTATACCCTACCCTATACCCGATCCCTACTCCTACCTTATACCCTACCCTATACCCTATCCCTACTTCTACCCTATCCTATCCCTACCCTACCATATACCCTACCCTATACCCTATCCCTACTCCTACCCTATACCCTATCCCTATACCTACTCCTACCCTATACCCTATCCCTATCCCTACCCTATCCCTACCCCTACCCCTACCCTATCCCTACTCCTACCCTAAATCCATATCTGTGAAAGACAGATAGATAGCATCTGAAGAGTGTTAAGTCAACTGATGTTGGGGTCGTAGGGTAACTATAGGGTGAACTAATCACTATTGCTCTGCCACTGCTTTGGCTCTTAGACCAAATCAATACACCTGTTACAGACAGACAGGGGAAAAACTGATATTTTATAGTGAGCTCAAAGCGTTCTTGTCTTTTAAGAGGAGGTGATGAGTTGGAGCTAGTGGTAAAGAAGAAGGGAGAGGTGAGAGTAGTGAGGGGCTCAGATCTGCCAAACAGGATGATCATTACCCCTGGCTTCCATCGTAACCTGTCTGTCAGCATGACATCATTCAAACATGATTAAGACAGAACACACACACACACACACACACACACACACACACACACACACACACACACACACACCCTCAAAACCAAAAATCCAACCTTGAGCTTCCAGCTTTCTGTGAGGCCGGGGAAGGGCGGCCGAGTGCCAGACTTGATATTCTCATGAGGCTGGAGGTGCACAGCGGGACGAGTAGGTCTGTGGCACTGGCTGGCATCTCAAATGCCACCCTATTCCCTATAAAGTCAAAAGTAGTGCACTATATAGGGAATAGGGTGCCATTTGGCACGCTGCCACTGTCAGCTCCTGTACATAATTCTGAATGACAATTGACCTTCTGCTGTAGGGGCGATGACAGGGGCCTACAGAAAACCACAGGGCCAACCTGTCACTGTAGGGGCGATGACAGGGGCCTACAGAAAACCACAGGGCCAACCTGTCACTGTAGGGGCGATGACAGGGGCCTACAGAAAACCACAGGGCCAACCTGTCACTGTAGGGGCGATGACAGGGGCCTACAGAAAACCACAGGGCCAACCTGTCACTGTAGGGGCGATGACAGGGGCCTACAGAAAACCACAGGGCCAACCTGTCACTGTAGGGGCGATGACAGGGGCCTACAGGAAACCACAGGGCCAACCTGTCACTGTAGGGGCGATGACAGGGGCCTACAGGAAAACCACAGGGCCAACCTGTCACTGTAGGGGCGATGACAGGGGCCTACAGAAACCACAGGCCAACCTGTCACTGTAGGGGCGATGACAGGGGCCTACAGAAAACCACAGGGCCAACCTGTCACTGTAGGGGCGATGACAGGGCCTACAGAAAACCACAGGGCCAACCTGTCACTGTAGGGGCGATGACAGGGGCCTACAGAAAACCACAGGGCCAACCTGTCACTGTAGGGGCGATGACAGGGGCCTACAGAAACCACAGGGCCAACCGTTCACTGTAGGGGCGATGACAGGGCCTACAGAAACCACAGGGCCAACCTGTCACTGTAGGGGCGATGACAGGGGCCTACGAAAACACACAGGGCCAACCTGTCACTGTAGGGGCGATGACAGTGGCCTACAGAAAACCACAGGGCCAACCTGTCACTGTAGGGGCGATGACAGGGGCCTACAGAAAACCACAGGGCCAACCTGTCACTGTAGGGGCGATGACAGGGGCCTACAAAACCACAGGGCCAACCTGTCACTGTAGGGGCGATGGACAGGGGCCTACAGAAAACCCAGGGCCAACCTGTCACTGTAGGGGCGATGACAGGGGCCTACAGAAAACCACAGGGCCAACCTGTCTCTGTAGGGGCGATGACAGGGGCCTACAGAAAACCACAGGGCCAACCTGTCACTGTCAGAACACTGACCAGTCTGACTGGGATTATTTTAGTCCACAGCCAAAACCGGTTTGGTCCTAGATGGGAACATGACTCCCCATACGGCAGGAGTAGGTCAAACCGGTTTGGTCCTAGATGGAACATGACTCCCATACGCAGAGTAGGTCAAACCGGTTTGGTCAGATGGAAACATGACTCCCCATACGGCAGAGTAGTGTCAAACCGGTTTGGGTCCTAGATGGGAACATGACTCCCCATACGGCAGGAGTAGGTCAAACCGGTTTGGTCCTAGATGGGAACATGACTCCCCAACGGCAGGAGTAGGTCAACCGGTTTGGTCCTAGATTGGACCATACTCCCCATACGAGATAGGTCAACCGTTGGGTCCTAGATGGACATGACTCCCCATACGCAGGAGTAGGTCAAACCGTTTGGTCCTAGATGGAAACATGACTCCCCATACGGCAGGAGTAGGTCAAAACCGTTTGTCCTAGATGGGAACTGACTCCCATACGGCAGGAGTAGGTCAAACCGGTTTGGTCCTAGATGGGAACATGACTCCCCATACGGCAGGAGTAGGTCAAACCGGTTTGGTCCTAGATGGGAACATGACTCCCCATACGGCAGGAGTAGGTCAAACCGGTTTGGTCCTAGATGGAAACATGACTCCCCATACGGCAGGAGTAGGTCAAATAAAACTATGGCCCTCAATTCCTGGATAACTGCATAACCTCGCTCTCTCATAAAACTATGGCCCTCAATCCCTGGATCGATCCATCCATCCATCCATCCATCCATCCATCCATCCATCCATCCATCCATCCATCCAGGTTATCAGCCCTGGGTTGCATGCAGAACCAGCCTGGCCTGCAGAGTCCATGTAGTGTTGGAAACATGGACACGCAAACCATGAGGCAAATGCCCTGACCTTCAGCTACTTCCAGGACTGACTGACTCTCTGACTCTCTCTATATTCAGTGACAACGTCTAGTTTGTGGAGGATAATTGGATTTAGCTGCATGCTGGCATAGCTCAGTGTAGCCATGGAGGGGAAGGGGGCATAGCTGGAGCGGGTGGGGACAT
This sequence comes from Coregonus sp. 'balchen', assembly GCA_902810595.1. NCBI lineage: Eukaryota > Metazoa > Chordata > Actinopteri > Salmoniformes > Salmonidae > Coregonus > Coregonus sp. 'balchen'. Next base: position 42,057,616 of record LR778257.1, read on the forward strand.
CCTTAGTGGGGGGGGTCACTGCACAGCGCAGCACACACAGGACGCACGCATGCACACAAACACAAACGCTGCAAAAATGATGATGGCGCCGGAGGGGAAGGCTGCCGTTTTATGGACTCTTAACCAACCTTCCTATTTTGTGTGTTTTTTTCTCATTGTTTGTAACTTATTTTGTACACAATGTTGCTGCTACCGTCTCTTATGACCGAAAAGAGCTTCTGGACATCAGAACAGCGATTACTCACCTTGACCTGGACAAATAACTTTTCTTTAATGAGTTGGACGAGAGGGATTTGCTCCAGACAGAGCCCTCATCCGGAAGGAGATCGGGGCGCCTCGTAAGGAGCCGGTGACGAGTGGCTAATCTTCCTTTGCCATCGATACTATTGGCCAACTTACAATCGCTTGATAATAAACTGGACCAACTACAGGCAGGAATATCCTACCAACGGGACATTATAAACTGTAATATCTTATGTTTCACCGAGTCGTGGCTGAACGAAGACATGAATAACATACAGCTGGCGGGTTATACACTGTACCGGCAGGATAGAACAGCAGCCTCTGGTAAGACAAGGGGAGGCGGTCTATGTATATTTGGAAACAACAGCTGGTGCCACGATATCTAAGGAAGTCTCAAGGTTTTGCTCGCCTGAGGTAGATTATCTCATGATAAGCTGTAGACCACACTATTTACCAAGAGAGTTTATCTATATTTTTCGTAGCTGTGTAGTTACCACCACAAACCGATGCTGGCACTAAGGCCGCACTCAATGAGCTGTATAAGGCCATAAGCAAACAGGAAAACGCTAATCCAGATGCAGCGCTCCTAGTGGCCGGGGACTTTAATGCAGGGAAACTTAAATCCGTTTTACCTCATTTCTACCAGCATGTTAAATGTGCAACCAGAGGAAAATAAACTCTAGACCACCTTTACTCCACACACAGAGACGCATACAAAGCTCTCCCTCACCCTCCATTTGGCAAATCTGACCATAATTATATCCTCCTGATTCCTGCTTACAAGCAAAAACTAAAGCAGGAAGCACCAGTGACTCGGTCAATAAAGAAGTGGTCAGACGACGCAGATGCTAAGCTACAGGACTGTTTTGCTAGCACAGAATGGAATATGTTCCGGGATTCTTCCAATAGCATTGAGGAGTACACCACATCAGTCCCTGGCTTCATCAATAAGTGCATCGATGACGTCGTCCCCACAGTGACTGTATGTACATACCCCAACCAGAAACCATGGATTACAGGCAACATCCACACTGAGCTAAAGGGTAGAGCTGGCACTTTCAAGAAGCGGGACTCAAACCCGGATGCTTATAAGAAATCCTGCTATGCCCTCCGACGAACCATCAAACAGACAAAGCATCAATACAGGACTAAGATTGAATCGTACTACACCGGCTCCAACGCTCGTCGGATGTGGCAGGGTTTGCAAACTATTACAGACTACAAAGGGAAGCACAGCCACTAGCTGCCCAGTGACACGAGCCTACCAGACGAGCTAAATCACTTCTATGCTCGCTTCGAGGCAAGCAACACTGAAGCATGCATGAGAGCATCAGCTGTTCCGGACGACTGTGTGATCACGCTCTCCGTAGCCGATGTGAGTAAGACCTTTAAACAGGTCAACTTTCACAAGGCCGTAGGGCCAGACGGATTACCAGGACGTGTACTCCGAGCATGCGCTGACCAACTTGCAAGTGTCTTCCCTGACATTTTCTACCTGTCCCTGACTGAGTCTGTAATACCAACATGTTTCAAGCAGACCACCATAGACCCTGTGCCCAAGAACACTAAGATAACCTACCTAAATGACTACCGACCCGTAGCACTCACGTTTGTAGCCATGAAGTGCTTTGAAAGGCTGGTCATGGTTCACATCAACACCATTATCCCAGAAACCCTAGACCCAAACCAATTTGCATACCGCCCCAACAGATCCACAGATGATGCAATCTCTATTGCACTCCACACTGCCCTTTCACACCTGGACAAAAGAAACACCTACGTGAGAATGCTATTCATTGACTACAGCTCAGCGTTCAACACCATAGTGCCCTCAAAGCTCATCACTAAGCTAAGGACCCTGGGACTGAACACCTCCCTCTGCAACTGGATCCTGGACTTCCTGACGGGCCGCCCCCAGGTGGTAAGGGTAGGTAACAACACATCTGCCACGCTGATCCTCAACACGGGGGCCCCTCAGGGGTGCGTGCTCAGGCCCCTCCTGTACTCCCTGTTCACCCATGACTGCATGGCCAGGCACGACTCCAACACCATCATTAAGTTTGCCAACGACAGCCTATTCCCCCTGAGGAGACTGAAAAGATTTGGCATGGGTCCTCAGATCCTCAAAAAGTTATACAGCTGCACCACTGAGAGCATCCTGACTGGTTGCATCACTGCCTGGTATGGCAACTGCTCGGCCTCCGACGCAAGGCACTACAGAGGGTAGTGCGTACGGCCCAGTATATCACTGGGACCAAGCTTCCTGCCATTCAGGACCATACCAGGCGGTGTCAGAGGAAGGCCCTAAAAATTGTCAAAGACACTAGCCACCCTAGTCATAGACTGTTCTCTCTGCTACCGCACATAAAGTGGTACCGGAGCGCCAAGTCTAGGTCCAAAAGGCTTCTTAACAGCTTCTACCCCCAAGCCATAAGACTCCTGAACAGCTAATCAAATGGCTACCCGAATTATTTGCATTGTCCTCCCACCCCCTCTTTTACGCTGCTGCCACTCTGTTTATTATCTATGCATAGTCACTTTAACTCTACCTACATGTACAGTTGAAGTCGGAAGTTTTACATACACAGCCAAATACATTTAAACTCAGTTTTTCACAATTACTGACATTTAATCCTAGTAAAAATTCCCTGTCTTAGTTCAGTTAGGATCACCACTTTATTTTAAGAATGTGAAATGTCAGAATAATAGTAGAGAGAATGATTTATTTCAGCTTTTATTTATTTCATCACATTCTCAGTGGGTCAGAAGTTTACATACACTCAATTAGTATTCGGTAGCATTGCCTTTAAATTGTTTAACTTGGGTCAAACGTTTCGGGTAGCCTTCCACAAGCGTCCCACAATAAGTTGGGTGAATTTTGGCCCATTCCTCCTGACAGAGCTGGTGTAACTGAGTCAGGTTTGTAGGCCTCCTTGCTCACACACGCTTTTTCAGTTCTGCCCACAAATGTTCTATAGGATTGAGATCAGGGCTTTGTGATGGCCACTCCAATACCTTGACTTTGTTGTCCTTAAGCCATTTTGCCACAACTTTGGAAGTATGCTTGGGGTCATTGTCCATTTGGAAGACCCATTTGCGACCAAGCTTTAACTTCCTGACTGATGTCTTGAGATGTTGCATCAATATATCCACATCATTTTCCTTCCTCATGATGCCATCTATTTTGTGAAGTGCACCAGTCCCTCCTGCAGCAAAGCACCCCCACAGCATGATGCTGCCACCCCCGTGCTTCACGGTTGGGATGGTGTTCTTAGGCTTGCAAGCAACCCCCTTTTTCCTCCAAACATAACGATGGTCATTATGGCCAAACAGTTATATTTTTGTTTCATCAGACCAGAAGACATTTCTCCAAAAAGTATGATATTTTTCCCAATGTGCAGTTGCAAACCGTAGTCTGGCTTTTTTATGGCAGTTTTGGAGCAGTGGCTTCTTCCTTGCTGAGCGGCCTTTCAGGTTATGTCTATATAGGACTCGTTTTACTGTGGATATAGATACTTTTGTACCTGTTTCCTCCAGCATCTTCACAAGGTCCTTTGCTGTTGTTCTGGGATTGATTTGCACTTTTCGCACCAAAGTACGTTCATCTCTAGGAGACAGAACACGTCTCCTTCCTGAGCGGTATGACGGCTGCGTTGTCCCATGGTGTTTTGTTTGTACAGATGAACGTGGTACCTTCAGGCGTTTGGAAATTGCTCCCAAGGATGAACCAGACTTGTGGAGGTCTACAATGGCTGATTTCTTTTGACTTTCCCATGATGTCAAGCAAAGAGGCACTGAGGTTGAAGGTAGGCCTTGAAATACATCCACAAGTACACCTCCAATTTACTGAAATGATGTCAATTAGCCTATCAGAAGCTTCTAAAGCCATGACATAATTTCTGGAATTTTCCAAGCTGTTTACATTTACATTTACATTTTAGTCATTTAGCAGACGCTCTTATCCAGAGCGACTTACAGTTAGTGAATATATATATTTTTTTTATACTGGCCCCCCGTGGGAATCGAACCCACAACCCTGGCGTCGCAAACGCCATGCTCTATCAACTGGGCTACATCCCTGCCGGCCATTCCCTCCCCTACCCTGGACGACGCTGGGCCAATTGTGCGCCGCCCATGAGTCTCCCGGTCGCGGCCGGCTGCGACAGAGCCTGGATTCGAACCAGGATCTCTAGTGGCACAGCTAGCACTGCGATGCAGTGCCTTAGACCACTGCGCCACTCAGGAGACTTAAAGGCACAGTCTAATAATCTGTCTGTAAACAATTGTTGGAAAAATTACTTGTGTCATGCACAAAGTAGATGTCCTAACCGACTTGCCAAAACTATAGTTTGTTAAAAGGAATGTGTGGAGTGGTTGAAAAGCGAGTTTTAATGACTCCAACCTAAGTGTATGTAAACCTCCGACTTCAACTGTATATATTACCTCAATTACCTTGACTAACCTGTGCCCCTGCACATTGACTCTGTACTGGTAAGCCCTGTATATACAGGGAAATCTTTCTGATTGAGAGGGGCTCAAATACTTTTTTCCCTCATTAAAATGCAAATCAATTTATAACATTTTTGACATGCGTTTTTCTGGATTTTTTTGTTGTTATTCTGTCTCTCACTGTTCAAATAAACCTACCATTAAAATTATAGACTGATCATTTCTTTGTCAGTGGGCAAACGTACAAAATCAGCAGGGGATCAAATACTTTTTTCCCTCACTGTAGCCTCGCTACTGTTATTTTACTGCTGCTCTTTAATGATTTGTTATTGGTTATTATTATGTTTTATTTATTTTTAGTTAACTCTTATTTTTCTTAAAACTGCATTGTTGGTTAAGGGCTTGTAAGTAAGCATTTCACTGTAAGGTCCACACGGCGCATGTGACAAATATAATTTGATTTGATTTGTATCTCATCATGTACAACTTTAGCATTTTTGCTAATTAGCAACTTTTCAACTACTTGCTTCTTTGGAACTACTTAGTATGTTATCTAACCCTTTTAGCCAACCCTTCCCCAAACCCTAACCTTAACCCTTTTAGCTAACCCTTCCCCAAACCCTAACCTTAACCATTTTAGCTAACCCTTCCCCAAACCCTAACCTTAACCCTTTTAGCTAACCCTTCCCCAAACCCTAACCTTAACCCTTTTAGCTAACCCTTCCCCAAACCCTAACCTTAACCCTTTTAGCTAACCCTTCCCCAAACCCTAACCTTAACCCTTTTAGCTAACCCTTCCCCAAACCCTAACCTTAACCCTTTTAGCTAACCCTTCCCCAAACCCTAACCTTAACCCTTTTAGCTAACCCTTCCCCAAACCCTAACCCTTTTAGCTAACCCTTCCCCAAACCCTAACCTTAACCCTTTTAGCTAACCCTTCCCCAAAACCTAACCTTAACCCTTTTAGCTAACCCTTCCCCAAACCCTAACCTTAACCCTTTTAGCTAACCCTTCCCCAAACCCTAACCTTAACCCTTTTAGCTAACCCTTCACTCACCCTAACCTTAAACCTTTAACCTAACTGCTAAACTTAACCCTAAACCCAACCCCTAGCCACCTAGCTAGAGTTCGTAACATATCATACGTTTTTGCAAATTCGTAACATATTGTACGTTTGCTATGTCATGATATGTTGTACATTTTTGAAAATGTGTAAAATATAACACATTTTGATCATTAGTAACATATTTTCCAGGGACTTATAATACGAATTGTAATTCGTAACATATCATACTAAATGGAATGTATCGGATTTACGTAAAGAATAATACGAAATGCTATGATACCAGGTTGAAGCTCAGCATACTATTTCTGCTAAGTGTCTTGCGAAATATATCGACTTTTCTGTTGTGCGAGAAGAGTGGCATCAATGCAACCGCGCGCAAAACGGAAAGAAACTCCGGCCTCCCTCCGTCTCCTTCGCTCAGCCCAGTCTCATACACTTCTTGTGAAGATATGACAGTGTAGTTATCTCCAAATAAATAAACACAGACCTCTGCTTTTCAAGGAGTGTGCTCACAATCCATCCCTCTCTGCGTGAGTAGTGCGAGGAGAGCTCTTCCGGGGAGGAGTGGTGAGTTCAGCCTCTGAAGTAACTTCGCTCAAACAAACGCAGCAGAGAAGAGGACAGGAGAGGTGCATTTCGCCAATTCCTCAAGGATGGAGGTAAGCAACAGTTGGAAACGAGTTTAGAATGAAGTGTTTGGACAGTAGGATTTCGTCGTAGGTAAAAAATTATTCACTGAACTCAACTCTGCAGAAGTTGGTTAACAACTTGTGGAAGCAGACTCGATCGCCTTGGAAAAGTGGAGTTGTTGGCAACAATTCTCCGTGGTGCGATGTTATATCACAACAAAATATTTGCTATGTATTTGATATAATTAAATCTACTTTTAATTGGGGATAAAATGCACTTTCTAATATCGGCTAGCTAAGTCACCCTGTACTTATTTGTGTGAAGAACCTCTGATTCACATTTGATCAGTGGTGGAAAAAGTCCCCAACTGTCATAGGTTACTTGAGTAAAAGTAAAGGTACCTTAATAGAAAATGATTCAAGTAAAAGTGAAAGTCACCCAGTAAAATGCTACTTGAGTAGAAGTCTAAAGTATTTGGTTTTAAATATACATAAGTATCAAAAGTAAATGTAATTGCTAAAATTGTACCCAACACGTCTAAATCATTTCAAATTCCTTATATTAAAGCCAACCAGACAGCACCATTTTCTTGTTTTTATTGTATTTATGGGTAGCCAGGGGCACACTCCAACGCTCGGACATTACAAACGAAGCATGTGTGTTTAGTGAGTCCGCCTGATCAGAGGCAGTAGGGATGACCAAGGTTGTTCTCTTGATAAGTGCGTGAAGTGGACCAATTTCCTGTCCTGATAAGCATTCAAAATGTAATGAGTACATTTATAGAGTAAAAAGTACATTATTTTCTTTAGGAATGTAGAGAAGTAAAAGTAAAAGTTGCTACTTAAGTAGTACTTTAAAGTATTTTTACTTTAGTACTTTACACCATTGCATTTTATTAACCATTCTACTAAACATAGCACATCCAGTCAAGTGACTTGGTCACAGCCCACCGGGCACAGATGTCAATTCAAAATCTATTCCATGTTGGTTCAACGTAATTTCATTGAAAGGACATGGAAACAACGCTGATTCAACCAGTGTGTTCCCAGTGGGAGGGTTACATACAGAATACATCCATACAGTCAATCATTGTTGTGAGCATCGATCCACACTCTGATAACTGGAGAGACACTCACATGATACTCAGGGTGCGTCCCAAATGATATCATGTTCCCTAAAGAGTGCACTTCAGAGCCCTATGGGACCTGGTCAAAAGTAGTTCACCATGTAGGGAATAGGGTGCCATTTGGGACACAACCTCAGTCAGGTGGAGGCAGAGCAGACTTACAAATCTGTTCCCGTGAAGAGAACAGAGAGTGGGCATCCAAGATCCAACAAGTTGTTTACTATTTTGTAAGAAAAATCCATGATGTCAGCTGAGTTCTCTAAAATCAATTTGCTGTTCTCTCTCTGTCTCTCTGTGCCTCTCTCTGTGCCTCTCTCTGTGCCTCTCTCTGTGCCTCTCTGTCTCCCTCTGTCTCTCCCTCTGTCTCTCCTTCTCTCTCCTGGACTTGCCGTCTCGACCTCTGAATGCTCGGCTCTGAAAAGCCAACTGATATTTACTGCTGAGGTACTGACCTGTTGCACCCTTTAAACCACCGTGGTTATTATTTGACCCTGCTGGTCATCTATGAACGTCTTGAGTAACGATCTGGCCTTAATGGCCAGGTACTCTTACAATCTCCACCTGGCTGTTCAAATTAAGTGCTTTGTGACACCAAAACGAGAGGCGCAACTGAGCTGCCACCAAGGCAAAGGAGACGAAAGCTTAACTTTACTGGAGTATTGAAACATCATCCTGAGATGTTCTGAACCATTACATGGTGTGTTGTAACACCACTTAATCAAGTGTTGTGCAACACTTTGCCAGGGACTGGGAGACCTACCAGAAAAGGTTGAAAACACTATTTTGGTTTCTAGTTGTGTTTAGTGCAGAATTAGATCACTTCTCTTTTGGTGCAGTTTCTTCTCTAAATCTTCTCAACACTATAACAGTGTTTCACATCCTGTCTAGTGAAGAATTAGATCACTCCTTCTAATGGGTTAACATTGGTTTATATATCTGATCACTTGCCAGTTTAACCTCTACGGGATCGGTGTCCCGTTTACAGGACGGTTGAGCTAACGTGCGCTTATGTGATTAGCATGACTGTTGTAAGTAACAGCAAACCCTCCAGGACATAGACATCTCTTATATGGGAAGAAAACGTAATTTAAATTATTGTTAATCTAACTGCACTGTCCAATTTACAGTAGCTATTACAGTGAATAAATACCATGCTATTGTTTGAGGAGAGTGCACAACAACAACTAACTTATCACGGCAACTGGTTTGATACATTCACCTCTGAAGGTAAATAATGTACTTACATTCAGTCATCTTGCTCTGATTTGTCATCCTAAGGGTCCCAGAGATAAAACGTAGCATAGTTTTGTTCGATAAAATCCATTTTTATATTCAAATGTGGGAACTGGGTTCTACAGTTTGAACCCCTGCTGTCTCTGGCTCAACACCCACCCCGCCTGGCCATCTAGATGTGTGAAAGTTAGTGTATAAGCTAATGATCCATCATGTATGACGTTCCTGGGAGTGTGTAAACTTACATTTTGTATTACATTTTTTTTACATTTTTGTATGTTCTCTATAGTTATGTACTTGAAAATGTATCAATCGACCAATTCGGCACATTTGGGCAGACTTGATACAAAATAGTCCAGTATAAAAGAAATACAATATCTAAAAATACAAAAAAGATACAAAAAAAAAATACAAAAAAAAAAAAAAATATATATATATATAAGGTGAATGCACCAATTTGTAAGTCGCTCTGGATAAGAGCGTCTGCTAAATGACGTAAATGTAAATGTAACGTAAATGTATTGCAATGCTTCACTGGATCAATCTGAAACATTGCAAACACACACTGCTGCCATCTAGGGGCCAAAATCTAAATTGCGCCTAAACTGCAATATTATATTGTGGCCTTTCTCTTGCTTTTCAAAGATGATGAAAAATTTACAACTGCGACCTGGCCAAGATAAAGCAAAGCAGTGCGATAAAAACAACACAGAGTTACATATGGGGTAAAAAAACATAAAGTCAAAAATACAACAGAAAATATATATACAGTGTGTGCAAATGTAGCAAGTTATGGAGGTAAGGCAATAAATAGGCCATAGTGCAAAATAGTTACAATAGTATTAACACTGGAATGCTAGATGTGCAAGAGATTATGTGCAAATAGAGATACTGGGGTGCAAAAGAGCAAAATAAATAACAATATAGGGATGAGGTAGTTGGGTGGGCTAATTTCAGATGGGCTGTGTACAGGTGCAGTGATCGGTAAGGTGCTCTGACAACTGATGCTTAAAGTTAGTGAGGGAGGGATCTCATCTTTTTAAGTGGGAGAACTTGCACAATTGGTGGCTGACTAAATACTTTTTTTCCCCACTGTACATGTATATAAACTCTGGATTGCTGATGCTATGTGTTGGCCATTGAGAGGCTTTGAAGCCACCTTGTTATGTCGAGATCACAACTTATTTATCTTGTAACAAAAGTTATTTTGGCGCGATCACGAGATAATCAAACGCATCATCCATTAATTTGTTCAGATGCACGATAACCACTTCCTCAAGGAGCCCTGTGGCTGCGTTGATCACAATGCGGGGCATTTAAGATCTGAACGATGCCTGACAGGCAGCACTGTCTCCCAGGATGTTTGCTGCACCCAAGACCACAGCCAATCGCATGCGAGGAACAACTCAGCTAACTTAAGTCTTAACTAAGTCTTGTGAGATAGCTAGTTAGCGAGGTAGTCTTGTTAAATTATTGAAACGACTTGCATTATGTTTATTATTATTTATATTTTTTTCTATTTCAATTCACCACAGAGTTATTTTTTTATACAGTGTGGTTGAGTGTGTAAAATTCCAATGCAATTCCAATTAAATGTACCATCTTACTGCCCCAGAAGTTGGGGGTTCAATTTCCCGCTTCCACCTGTCCAACTTTCACTCCTCCTCTGTCTCCTCCTGTTTCTAATTTGTCTAAATAAAGCTTTGAAAAATGAATATTTTCCATATACCCTTATCATCAATCAATATTTAGGCTATAAATTATTTGCATTTCTTAACCGTTTGATTGTATGTGAGACACTTTTTTTTGCACTATTTTAAAAATTGTGTTTTGATGTATATTTACTACAGACAACCTATGGATTCTATAGTAAATCTATACACTGAGTGAACAAAACAAAACATTAGGAATACCTTCCTGATATTGAGTTGAACCCTTTTGCCCTCAGAACAGCCTCACTTTGTCGGGCCACGGACTCTAAAAGGTGGTCGAAAGCGTTCCACAGGGATGCTGGCCCATGTTGACTCCAATGCTTCCCACGGTTGTGTCAAGTTGGCTGGATGTCCTTTTGGTGGTGGACCATTCTTGATACACACGGAAAACTGTTGAGCGTGAAAAACCCAGCAGCGTTGCAGTTCTTGACACACTCAAACTGGTTTGCCTGGCACCTACTACCATACCCCGTTCAAAGGCACTTAAATATGTTGTCTTGCCCATTCACCCTTTGAATGGCACACGTACACAATCCATGTCTCAATTGTCTCAAGGCTTAAAAATTATTATTTAACCTGTCTCCTCCCCTTCATCTACACTGATTGAAGTGGATTTAACAAGTGACATCAATAAGGGGTCATAGCTTTCACCTGGATTCACCTGGTCAGTCTATGTCATGGAAAGAGCAGGTGTTCCTAATGTTTTGTACACTCAGTGTATGGTCATTACCATCTAAAAGGACCATATAATATAATAATAATATGCCATTTAGCAGACGCTTTTATCCAAAGCGACTTACAGTCATGCGTGCATAAATTTTTTGTGTATGGGTGGTCCCGGGGATCGAACCCACTACCTTGGCGTTACAAGCGCCGTGCTCTACCAGCTGAGCTACAGAGGACCACGAGTTCATGAGAGCCTGTTAAATTGGGTGTCAAATGAAAGCTGAGTATTAATGCGAAACTAGGGTGTGTGTATACATCCTAAAATGTAGGCATAAGGAAAGGCTTTGATTTCTGGTCAAACAGATAGAAAAGGGGTCTTAGAAAAAGTTTTAAAAGGTATTATAAATAAATAAAAACACAATACTGAAAGGAAAGACCTCTGAAGATGCAGTGCAGCACAGTGATGCCGAAACGTTGGTGGTTTACCCAATACATTACTGGGAGTTTATCATTTATAATTAATTAATTATATATAGGGTGTGCGACTCTATTTATTTATTTTTATAGCTTAGTTTATTCGTTCTCTGCGTCAGCTCATGCTTTTTATTGCAGTAAAGACCCCTGCCAACGACATATCAACACTTATATTTCGTTTTGGTGAAAAATGATTTGCCTTCTGTAAGTTTTAAGAAACATTGCCTTGTAATTCTGTTACCAAAAACCCACATATCTTTAAGAAATGCTAATTTATTCCCCAGAGGGGGGGTAATAAAAATTTGAAGAAAAGTAACAATGTGAAGGTGCCCCAAGTTTTATGTTTTTATGAAAAGTTTGTTTTGAAAATAAGGAAAAAGGAATTTTCCCAAAAAAGAAAAAAAGGGGAAACGAAAAAGAGAGGGAAAAGAGAGGGGAAAGAAAAGAGAGAAAAATTTTTTTTGGGGGGGGAAAGCAAGAAAAGGGAGGGGAAAAAAAAGGGGGCCAAAAAAAAGGGGGCGGGGGGGGGAAAAAACCCCCCCTTCTATTTTTTTTTTCCCCCCATTTTTTTAAATTTTATTTTTTTTGGCCCCCCCCCACCCCCCCCCCCCCCCCCCCTTTTTTTTGATTTTTTCTATTGGTTTTTTTGGAAAGGGGGGGCCTATTAACATTCGCCCGCACCTCTCCTCTTTTTCCCCTACCTTCCCCTTTTCTCTTGTTTTGTTTTTCCGCCTCTCGCCCGGGGCAGGAGAACAACAGAGAGAGAGAGCGAGAGGAGAGGAGAGAGAGCGAGAGAAGGAGAGAGGAGGAGGAGCCCACGAGGAGGAGAGAGAGAGGAGGAGAGAGAGCGAGAGAACGCGAGCGCGAGCGAGAGAGATGGCGAGAGGAGGGAGAGGGCGAGGGCGAGGGAGAGAGAGGGAGAGAGCGAGGAGAGGAACGACGGAGGAGAGAGCGAGAGAGATAGCGCGAGGAGGAGGGGAGAGGGAGGCAGATCGAGAAGTCGAGCTACTCGGCGAGACGAGAGAGAAGAGAGAGAGAAGAGAGAGAGTCGAGAGAGAGAGGAAGAGAAAGAGAGAGATCGGCATAGCTATATCCATCCTACATTCTTCTATATCTCTAGCTATCGATCGCCTTCTCTATCTCGAGTCTCTCTCTCTCGTCTCTCTCTCTCCAGTTAATGTCACCTTTCCTGGCTGTTACTGACACCTACCATGACATCTACTCTTTTTCCATTTTCTGTAACCGGCATCCTCACCCACTGAGCACCGACCGTCAGTACGCCCTGGCCGGACCAAATCTGAACCAATCATAGACGTCTATGTTTCACAAGTTTGAAGAACACTGTACAATACAGTAAAGTAGGCTATAGTAGAGTACAGTAGAGAACAGAACAGTATGGAACAGAACAGTAGAGGTCATTACAGTAGAACACACTAGAGTACAGTATAATGTACTGTATTCTACTGTACTGAACATAACTACTTTAGTAGTAGTTTGAAGTATTTATTAGGATCCCCTATTAGCTGCTTCTCTTCCTGGGGTCCAAACAGGACTCAAAATACAGCAAATAAAATAAATAATATACATAGCACTACATTTACAGTTGAGTCATTTAGCTCCCATCCAGAGTGACCCACATATCACAGCCGTATCACAACCACGCATCACATACCACTACATAATACAAAGCAAAATATATACAAATGTCTGTGTCTCTTCAAGTATGTATATATTTTAGTCATTTAGCAGACGCTCTTATCCAGAGCGACTTACAGTTAGTGAGTGCATACATAAAAAAATAAATAATAATCATACTGGCCCCCCGTGGGAATCGAACCCACAACCCTGGCGTTGCAAACGCCATGCTCTACCAACTGAGCTACATCCCCTGCCAGCCATTCCCTCCCCTACCCTGGACGACGCTGGGCCAATTGTGCGCCACCCCATGGGTCTCCCGGTCGCGGCCGGCTACGACAGAGCCTGGATTCGAACCAGGATCTCTAGTGGCTCAATAATAGATCTATTGCCTTCAGAAAGTATTCACACCCCTTGACTTTTTCCACATTTTGTTGTGTTACAACCTGCATTTAAAATGGATTACATTTAGATTTGTTGTCACTGGCCTACACACAATACCTCATATCAGTCGAATTATGTAAAAAAAAAAAAAATGAAAAGCAGAAATGTCTTGCGTCAATAAGTATGGAGTAACTCTGTGTGCAATAATAGTGTTTAACATGATTTTTTGAATGACTACCTCATCTCTGTACCCCCACACATACAATTATCTGTAAGGTCCCTCAGTCGAGCAGTGAATTTCAAACACAGATTTAACCACAAAGACCAGGGAGGTTTTCCAATGCCTGTCAAAAGAAGGGCACCTATTGGTAGATGGGTAAAGAAAAAAGCAGACATTGAATATCCCTTTGAGCATGGTGAAGTAATTAATGACTCTTTGGATGGTGTATCAATACACCCAGTCACTACAAAGATACAGGCGTCCTTCCTAACTCAGTTGCCGGAGAGGAAGGAAACCGCTCAGGGATTTCACCATGAGGCCAATGGTGACTTTAAAACAGTTACAGAGTTTAATGACTGTGAATAGGAGAAAACTGAGGATGGATGAACAACATTGTAGTTACTCCACAATACTAACCTAAATGACAGAGTGAAAAGAAGGAAGCCTGTAGATAATACAAATATTCAAATTTCCAATAAGGCATTAAAGTAAAACTGCAAAAAATGTGGCAAAGAAAAATTTAACTTTATGTCCTGAATACAAAGCGTTATGTTTGGGGGAACAACACATTACTGTGTACCACTCTTCATATTTTCAAGCATGTTGGGGGCTGCATCATGTTATAGGTATGCTTGTCATCGGCAAGGACTAGGGAGTTTTTTGGGGGGATAAAAATTAACTGAATATAGCTAATCACAAGCAACATCCTAGAGGAAAACCTGGTTTAGTCTGCTTTCCAACAGACACTGGGAGACAAATTCACCTTTCAGCAGGACAATAACCTAAAACACAAGGCCAAATATACACTGGAGTTGCTTACCAAAACAACATTGAATGTTCCTTAGTGACCTAGTTACAGTTTTGACTTAAATCGGCTTGAAAATCTATTGCTGTCTAGCAATGATCAGCAACCAACTTGACAGATCTTGAAGAATTAATGAAATAATAATGTGCAACTATTGTCCAATCCAGGTGTGGAATGCTCTTAGAGACTTACCCACAAAGACTCACAGCTGTAATCACTGCCAAATGTGATTCTAACATGTATTGACTCAGGGGTGTGAATACTTATGTAAATTAGATATTTATATATTTAATTTTCAATACATTTTCAATAATTTCTAAAAAGATGTTTTCACTTTGTAATTATGGGTCATTGTGTGTAGATGGGTGAGAAACATAATTTATTTAATCCATTTTGAATTCAGGCTGGAACACAACAATGTAGAATAAGTGAAGGGGTATGAATACTTTCTGAAGGCACTGTAAATACATAACACCTAGCTTTTTTCAGCAATAGTTTATGATCAAAGATATCAAGCCACACTGAATTCTAACAAAACAGCTCCCACAATCTTCCTATTATCAATTTCTTTCAGCCAGTAATTTGTGTCAGTGCCAAGCATGTTGAGTGCCCTTCCCTATAAGCATGCTGAAAGTCTGTTGTTAATTACTTTCCTGTAAAATAACATTGTATTTTTCCCAAAGTTTGCTAAGTACCGGTAACAGGCTGATTGGTCGGCTGTTTGAACAATTAAAGTGTGCTATTCATTGGCAGTGGAATTTCATTTCCTCCCTCCAGGCCTAAGGCTTAGATTGAAGATGTGGCAAATAGGAGTCGCAATGTATTCCACTACCAACCTCAGTAATTTACCATCCAGATTGTCGATACCAGGTGGTTTGTCCTTATTTATAGATGCCAATAATTTCTTCACCTCTTCCACGCGTTAACTTTGCGGAATTCAAAACTACAGTGCTTGTCTTTCATTATTCGGTCCATTATGCATGAATATGAAGGCTCAGAGTTTGTTGTTTGCATGTCATGCAAGAGCTGCAAAATCTGGACCCCTACAAATCAGCTGGGCTAGACAATCTGGACCCTTTCTTTCTAAAACTAGCCGCCGAAATTGTCGCAACCCCTATTACTAGTCTGTTCAACCTCTCTTTCATAACGTCTGAGATCCCCAGAGATTGGAAAGCTGCCGCGGTCATCCCCCTCTTCAAAGGGGGTGACACTCTAGATCCAAACTGTTACAGACCCATATCCATCCTGCCCTGCCTTTCGAAAGTATTTGAAAGCCAAGTTAACAAACAGATCACCGACCATTTCGAATACCACCGTACCTTCTCCGCTATGCAATCCGGTTTCCGAGCTGGTCATGGGTGCACTTCAGCCACGCTCAAGGTCCTAAACGATATTATAACCGCGATTGATAATAGACAGTACTGTGCAGCCGTCTTCATCGACCTGGCCAAGGCTTTCGACTCTGTCAACCACCGCATTCTTATTGGCAGACTAAATAGCCTTGGTTTCTCAAATGACTGCCTCGCCTGGTTCACCAACTACTTCTCAGATAGAGTTCAGTGTGTCAAATCGGAGGGCCTGTTGTCTGGACCTATGGCAGTCTCTATGGGGGTGCCACAGGGTTCAATTCTTGGGCCGACACTTTTCTCCGTGTATATCAATGATGACGCTCTTGCTGCTGGTGACTCTCAGATCCACCTCTACGCAGACGACACCATTTTGTATACATCTGGCCCTTCATTGGACACTGTGTTAACAAACCTCCAAACGAGCTTCAATGCCATACAACACTCCTTCAGTAGCCTCCAACTGCTCTTAAACACTAGTAAAACTAAATGCATGCTCTTCAATCGAACGCTGCTTGCACCCGCCCACCCGACTAGAATCACCACTCTTGACGGGTCTGACCTAGAGTATGTGGACAACTACAAATACCTAGGTGTCTGGTTAGACTGTAAACTCTCCTTCCAGACTCACATAAATAATCTCCAATCCAAAGTTAAATCTAGAATCGGCTTCCTATTTCGCAACAAAGCCTCCTTCACTCATGCTGCCAAACATGCCCTCGTAAAACTGACTATCCTACCGATCCTTGACTTCGGCGATGTCATTTACAAAATAGCCTCCAACACTCTACTCAGCAAATTGGATGTAGTCTATCACAGTGCCATCCGTTTTGTCTCCAAAGCCCCATACGCTACCCACCACTGTGACCTGTACGCTCTTGTTGGCTGGTCCTCACTACATGTTCGTCGTCAAACCCACTGGCTCCAGGCCATCTATAAATCACTGCTAGGCAAATCCCCGCCTTATCTTAGCTCATTGGTCACCATAGCAGCACCCACCCGTAGTCTGCGCTCCAGCAGGTATATCTCACTGGTCATTCCCAAAGCCAACACCTCCTTTGGCCGCCATTCCTTCCAGTTCTCTGGTGCCAATGACTGGAACGAATTGCAAAAATATCTGAAGCTGGAGACACTTATCTCCCTCACTAACTTTAAGCGTCAGTTGTCAGAGCACCTTACCGATCACTGCAGCTGTACACAGCCCATCTGAAATTAGCCCGCCCAACTACCTCATCCCTATATTGTTATTTATTTTGCTCTTTTGCACCCCAGTATCTCTATTTGCACATAATCTCTTGCACATCTAGCATTCCAGTGTTAATACTATTGTAATTATTTTGCACTATAGCCTATTTATTGCCTTACCTTCATAACTTGCTACATTTGCACACACTGTATATATATTTTCTGTTGTATTTTTGACTTTATGTTTTTTACCCCATATGTAACTCTGTGTTGTTTTTATCGCACTGCTTTGCTTTATCTTGGCCAGGTCGCAGTTGTAAAAAGAACTTGTTCTCAACTGGCTTACCTGGTTAAATAAAGGTGAAATAAAAAATAAAAATGCCTAAGTTTGCTAATCTTGTCAACAAAAAAAAAGTTCTTAAAGTGGTTGGCAATATCAAAGGGTTTTGTTATGAACAAGCCATCTGCCTCAATGAAGGATGGAGCAGAGTTTGCTTATTTGCTATTCCCTTAGCCTCCTCTCTCTCATCCATACAGTTTTTCAATTCATCATCTATTAATTATATTAATTATTTGTATTTATTTATTTATTATGGGGATTTGACAGTTCTAACAGTCCGTTTCTTATCAGTAACCAGAAGAAGCTTCTAGTGCGGCGTCAGGTTGTTTCTCACTACACGCATCAATCCAACAAATATTTTTCACATCTTCGACATAGGAATCATTGCAAAACCTCTTGTATGTTCGCTTATACACTATTTTAGGTCCAGTCTTTGGAACTGTTTTTCTACTGTAAATATGGCTATTATATTATGATCACTACATCCGATGGGTGTGGATACTGCTTTAGGGCAGATTTCTGCCGCATTAGTAAAGATGTGCTCAATACACGTGGATGATGTTTGTAAATACCCTGGTAGGTTGAATGATAACCTGAACCAGATTGCAGGCATCGGTCACAGCTTGAAGCTTCTTTTTGAGTGGATAGCTTGATGACAACCAGTCAATATTTAGGTCTCCCAGAAAATACTCTTCTCTGTTGATATCACATACATTATCAAGCATTTTGCACATATAGTCCAAATACTGACTTTTAGCACTCAGTGATCTATAGCAACTTCCTACGAGAATAGGCTTTAGGTGAGGCAGATATACAGTACCAGTCAAAGGTTTGGACACACACGTGGAATCATGTAGTAACCAAAAAAGTGTTTAACAAATCAAAATATATTTGAGATTCTTCAAAGTAACCACCCTTTGCCTTGATGACAGCTTTGCACACTCTTGGCATTCTCTCAACCAGCTTCATGAGGTAGTCACCTGGAATGCATTTCAATTAACAGGTGTGCCTTCTTAAAAGTTAATTTGTGGAATTTCTTTCCTTCTTAATGCATTTGAGCCAATCAGTTGAGTTGTAACAAGGTAGGGGTGGTATACAGAAAATGGCCCTATTTGGTAAAAGACCAAGTCCATATTATGGCAAGAACAGCTCAAATAAGCAAAGAGAAACGACAGTCCATCATTACTTTAAGACATCAAGGTCATTCAATACGGATAATTTCAAGAACTTTTGTGCAGTCGCAAAAACAATCAAGCGTATGATGAAACTGGCTCTCATGATGACCGCCACAGGAAAGGAAGACCCTAGAGTTACCTCTGCTGCAGAGGATAAGTTCATTAGAGTTACCAGCTTCAGAAATTGCAGCCCAAATAAATGCTTCACAGAGTTCAAGTAACAGACACATCTCAACATCAATTGTTCAGAGGAGATTACGTGAATCAGGCCTTCATGGTTTAATTGCTGCAAAGAAACCACTACTAAAGGACACCAATAAGAAGAAGAGACTTGCTTGGGCCAAGAAACACGAGCAATGGACATTAGATCGTGGAAATCTGTCCTTTGGTCTGATGAGTCCAAATTTGAGATTTTTGGTTCCAACCGCCATGTCTTTGAGACGCAGAGTAGGTGAACGGATGATCTCTGCATGTGTGGTTCCCACCGTGTAGCATGGAGGAGGAGGTGTGATGGTGTGGGGGTGCCAAGTAGTCTCCTGTTAGCTAGTGATAGCTAATAGTCTTCTGTTGGCTAGTGATAGCTAATAGTCTTCTGTTGGCTAGTGTTAGCTAGTAGTCTCCTGTTAGCTAGTGTTAGCTAGTAGTCTCCTGTTAGCTAGTGATAGATTGTAGTCTCCTGTTAGATAGTGATAGATAGTAGTCTCCTGTTAGCTAGTGATAGATAGTAGTCTCCTGTTAGCTAGTGTTAGCTAGTAGTCTTCTGTTAGCTAGCGATAGATGGTAGTCTCCTGTTAGCTAGTGATAGATAGTAGTCTCCTGTTAGCTAGTGATAGATAGTAGTCTCCTGTTAGCTAGTGATAGATAGTAGTCTCCTGTTAGCTAGTGATAGATTGTAGTCTCCTGTTAGCTAGTGTTAGCTAGTAGTCTTCTGTTAGCTAGCGATAGATGGTAGTCTCCTGTTAGCTATTGATAGCAAGTAGTCTCCTGTTAGCTAGTGATAGATTGTAGTCTCCTGTTAGCTAGTAGTCTCCTGTTAGCTAGTGATAGATAGTAGTCTCCTGTTAGCTAGTGATAGAAAGTAGTCTCCTGTTAGCTAGTGATAGATAGTAGTCTTGTATTTCTTCCCTGTTAGCTAGTGATAGCTAGTAGTCTCCTGTTAGCTAATGATAGCTAGTAGTCTTGTATTTCTTCTCTGTTAGCTAGTAGTCTCCTGTTAGCTAGTGATAGCCAGTAGTCTTGTTTTTAGGTAGATGGTGACTAGGTAGATAGTGATAGGGATGCTAGGCCTATTTGAAGCATCACCATCTCCTGGCAGCATTTACCTGACACATTCAGACACTTGAAAACCCCATTAGAAAGAAAAGCTTGAAAACCCCATTAGAAAGAAACGCTTGAAAAATCATTAGAAAGAAAAGCTTGAAAACCCCATTAGAAAGAAAAGCTTGAAAACCTAATTTCATTTTTGTCCAAATTCTAGAAGAGAAAAAACTTAAACTGAACATAATTTATTATGCTTTTTATTTTGTTCTAATTCGTTTTGGTGTCCAAAGATAATAGTTTCAGTATAGTTTTAGTTTTTCAAATGTTTTTCGTCATTGTTTTATTTCAGTTCACTAAGTTATTATTTAGTTAAAGTTTTAGTTTACTATAATAACCTTGATTCTAAGTGGGATCTGACCCTTTTTTTTAAATGTTCTCCTAAAATGACATACCCAAATCTAACTGCCTGTAGCTCAGGACCTGAAGCAAGGATATGCATATTCTTAATACCATTTGAAAGGAAACGCTTTGAATTTTGTGGAAATGTGAAAATAATGTAGGAGAATATAACACATTAGATCTGGTAAAAGATAATATAAACCAAAAAACATGCGGTTTCAAAAAAGAAATTGTTCCATGATCTTTGAAATGCAAGAGAAAGTCCACAATATAATATTGCAGTTTAGACGCAATTTAGATTTTGGCCCCTAGATGGCAGCAGTGTGTGTGCAACGTTTCAGATTGATCCAGTGAAGCATTGCAATACTGGACTATTTTGTATAAAATCTGCCCAAATGTGCCGAAT
The DNA here is from genome assembly GCA_902810595.1 of Coregonus sp. 'balchen'. Lineage (NCBI taxonomy): Eukaryota > Metazoa > Chordata > Actinopteri > Salmoniformes > Salmonidae > Coregonus > Coregonus sp. 'balchen'. The sequence continues at coordinate 42,078,370 of LR778257.1, forward strand.
TGGTCAATTGACACATTTTCAAGGACATAACTATAGAGAACATACATTTTTGTATTACCATACGATTTTTGTAAGTTTACACACTCCCAGGAACGTCATACATGATGGATCATTAGCTTATACACTAACTTTCACACATCTAGATGTCCGGGCGGGGTGGGTGTTGAGCCAGAGACAGCAGGGGTTCAAACTGTAGAACCCAGTTCCCACATTTGAATATAAAAATTGATTTTATCAAACAAAACTATGCTACGTTTTATCTCTGGGACCCTTAGGATGACAAATCAGAGCAAGATTACTGAATGTAAGTACAATATTTATCTTCAGAGGTGAACGTATCAAACCAGTTGCCGTGATAAGTTAGTTGTTGTTGTGCACTCTCCTCAAACAATAGCATGGTATTTATTCACTGTAATAGCTACTGTAAATTGGACAGTGCAGTTAGATTAACAAGAATTTAAGCTTTCTGCCCATATAAGACATGTCTATGTACTGGAAAGTTTGCTGTTACTTACAACAGTCATGCTAATCACATTAGCGCACGTTAGCTCAACCTGTCCCGTATACGGGACACCGATCCCGTCGAGGTTAATGGGCTTTCTCCATTCTGATTGCTTTATACTGTTCAACCAAACTTCAACCAAACATAATAGAAGGACAAAACTGACATTGAAGTAATCCTATTGGTAGAACTTTGCATAGGAATCAAAATCCTATTTTGTAGCCTCTAACTCTAGTACTCGACCAATGTTTTCTATTTGCATAGTTATTTGTTCAGTTCCAGCATTCACTTATAGCCTTTTCATAAATGTCCTTATTTCCTGCACTAATTTGTTATCATTTACACACCGTGTCATGTTTATTTTGTCTTACTATGCTTCTATTTTGTCAACAACAACAACAACAACAAATCCTTTATGAGAATAATAATTCCTCTATGACTGACAGAATTTTTGGCTTCAATTGCAGTTCTTACTTTCTCCACTAGGCTAGTTGGACGATTTCCGGGGTCTATTTGGTAAGCTTACCCTCCCAAAGTTGTTGACGTGTGCGAGAAAGTTAGCTAGCAGTTCTAAGCTCTAAAACATTATAGGCTAAAAACAACCCAATTTGGGTGATTTGGTAACCCAGCGCTGGCTAAACAGTGGATAGAACACACACAAGGTTATTTGGACCAGCCAGTTGGGTTGCGTGAATAACCCGACATGTTGGGTTGTTGGGATTACCCAAGCATGGGTTAATTAAACCATCAGCTGTTGTTTTTTTAACCGTCAGTTGGGTTGACCCAGTAAAGCTGGGTCTTTTTTAATGTAATCCCTAGGTTATTTACAGGAGGCGTGGCCTATTGGGGGCGTGGCTTTCATAAAGTTATTTGTGGCCACCCATGAGCATAAATGTCATTCCTGTTCATCAAATTAAGTTTGTACACCCGCAAATTAAAATGTGCCTTGAATATTTCTGTACATTACATATTCTAATATGAAATTCAAAACATTATTATTTACATATCCCAGCATTTTTCGAGTGTAGCAGTTTTCTTACTGGCAATAAAAACACATGGTTGCCATAATTTCTTCGGTTCATTAATGAATGATTTAATGTAGCAAATCGAAAATTAAAATACTATTATAGAAGATAAAGTAAAAAATCTAAACCGGTCCATGAATGAATACCGGTATATCGTTTTTTTTACGGTTTACCGCCCAGCCCTAAATAGGGTGCCATTTGGGACGCAACCTAGCTGTTATTTTCTATACTTAGCTCTCCTAACTGAAAGCTGGGTTTTTATTCCTCCATAAGTAGTGCACTATGTAAGGTATAGGGTGCCATTTGGGACCCAGACGGTGAGCCACCTCTCTGACTGAAAAACTCTGTTTTGAACTTTAATCCACCTGGTTTAAACTATGGAGGGGAGAGCGGAAACATTTGTGTTATTATTGGATTATTATTTCCTTATATAACTCAGTAACATCTTTGAAATTGTTGAGAGAGAGAGACTTCACTTTAATCTTAACTTTAATACACCTGGTTTAAACTATGGAGGGGAGAGCGGAAAAATTTGTGTTATTATTGGATTATTATTTCCTTATATAACTCAGTAACATCTTTGAAATTGTTGAGAGAGAGAGACTTCACTTTAATCTTAACTTTAATCCACCTGGTTTAAACTATGGAGGGGAGAGCGGGCATGTTTGTGTTACCATTTAGATTGAATTATTTGAGGGGGAGAAGAGAGGGAGAGAGAGAGGGGGAGAGAGAAGGGAAAGAGAGGGGGAGAGAGAGGGAGAGAAGAGAGGGAGAGAGGAGGGAGAGAGAGGGGGAGAGAGAGAAGGGAGAGAGATCAAACTTAATCTATTCATAGGACCATTTAATATGAATCCATCAGTAGGGAGTGAGTAACTATTTACAGCCTGGGCACTAAAATTGGAGGAGAACTCCTGTGGGAAAATAGAGAGAGAGAGAGAGAGAGAGAGAGAGAGAACATCACAATCCTATAAAGCAAGTGGGACCTCTGGCCATCACCAGGATACTGAAGGATGGGAAATACTGTGTGTGTGTGTGGGTGGGTGTGGCCTCATAAGGCTTGTAAAATGTTCAAAGCTGTGCTTCTTCGTGGAACACAGTGTAACTGGAGTGAGCGAGCGTATGGGATCAGCTCGCCAACCATAAGGACTGCACATTTATTATGTCATCTGTAGTAAGTGTGTTAGAAAAACAGTAGAGTGACTCTTGCTGCCATCTCCCTACCACCTCTAACCCCTGTTGCTTTCATTACTACGATCACATGTTTCTAGTAGACGATGACACTGTCTGACTGCCACTGGACAATAGCACAAAGGGAGAATAAACACTTACCTAGATGAGAGGAGAAGGGGGAGCGCTGAAGGCCATTCGCTTTAGGGAGAGAGCTTCTGTTTGACTTAATAGTTGCTTTCACTATACTTGGCCAGGCCCAGGCTTATGCTATATCTGTTGAATATTGTTGGAAGCACAGCTGATGAGATGTGTTTAATGAACACCCCACAGATTTGGATAACCCAGAACAGGCTGGTTGGTTGGTACAACTCTATAACAGCTGTACCTCATCTGTTAATGTTTCCCTCGGTTAGCATCACCACTTACTCACACAGGTCAGTTAGATGCTTGAATTACGGCCTTCGAAGCTGTGACAGGACACGCTATAGACTGGTTCAGACCTGACAGGACACGCTAAAGCCTGGTCTCGGACCTGATACGACACGCTATAGCCTGGTTCAGACCTGACAGGACACGCTATAGCCTGGTTCAGACCTGACAGGACACGCTAAAGCCTGGTTCAGACCTGACAGGACACGCTAAAGCCTGGTTCAGACCTGACAGGACACGCTATAGCCTGGTTCAGACCTGACAGGACACGCTAAAGCCTGGTTCAGACCTGACAGGACACGCTATAGCCTGGTTCAGACCTGACAGGACACGCTAAAGCCTGGTTCAGACCTGACAGGACACGCTAAAGCCTGGTTCAGACCTGACAGGACACGTTATAGCCTGGTTCAGACCTGACAGGACACGCTATAGCCTGGTTCAGACCTGACAGGACATGATATAGCCTGGTTCAGACCTGACAGGACACGCTATAGCCTGGTTCAGACCTGACAGGACACGCTATAGCCTGGTTCAGACCTGACAGGACACGCTATAGCCTGGTTCAGACCTGACAGGACACGCTATAGCCTGGTTCAGACCTGACAGGACATGATATAGCTGTAGTGATGTGTGGAATCACACTAAACAACCTTTCACTGAGTAACAACAGGGCAGACTGAGTGGCTCTGTAGGCTATTGTGGTTATAGAAATGTAAACTTTCAAATTGCCAGGGTTAGAGGTTCCAAGCCCTGTCTATAGATTATATTTCTATGACTGGCGTATGGTTTTACTGTTCACTGGTCCCATATCTGTGTGTACTTGTACTTTGTACTGTGACTTCTCTGACTTCATTCAACTAAAGTCTCCTCTTTGGGGACCTATTTTACAATTGTTGTCATGCCATATGATGTGTATTGTGTCATGCTATACGTGTACAGTGTATGGCATGAAAAGCATGACTAGCTTTCTGCAGAGTGGCTGGTAGTGTGTTAGCCAGCTAGCTACATGGCTTGTAGTGTGTGTGTGTGTGTGTGTGTGTGTGTGTGTGTGTGTGTGTGTGTGTGTGTGTTAGCCAGCTATCTAGCTATATAGCTGATAGTGTGTTAGCCAGCTAGCTAGCTACATGGCTTGTAGTGTGTTAGCTAGCTAGCTACAGGGCTGGTAGTGTGTTAGCCAGTTAGCTAGCTACATGGCTGGTAGTGTGTTAGCCAGTTAGCTAGCTACAGGGCTGGTAGTGTGTTAGCCAGCTAGCTAGCTATATAGCTGATAGTGTGTTAGCCAGCTAGCTAGCTACATGGCTGGTAGTGTGTTAGCCAGCTAGCTAGCTACATGGCTGGTAGTGTGTTAGCCAGTTAGCTAGCTACATGGCTGGTAGTGTGTTAGCTAGCTAGCTAGCTACAGGGCTGGTAGTGTTAGCTAGCTACATGGCTGGTAGTGTGTTAGCCAGCTAGCTAGCTACAGGGCTGGAAGTGTGTTAGCTAGCTACAGGGCTGGTAGTGTGTTAGCCAGTTAGCTAGCTATATAGATGATAGTGTGTGAGCCAGCTAGCTAGCTACATGGCTGGTAGTGTGTTAGCCAACTAGCTAGCTATATAGCTGATAGTGTGTTAGCCAGCTAGCTACAGGGCTGGTAGTGCGTTAGCTAGCTACATGGCTGGTAGTGTGTTAGCTAGCTACATGGCTGGTAGTGTGTTAGCCAGCTAGCTAGCTACATGGCTGGTAGTGTGTTAGCCAGTTAGCTAGCTATATAGCTGATAGTGTGTTAGCCAGCTAGCTAGCTATATAGCTGATAGTGTGTTAGCCAGCTAGCTAGCTACATGGCTGGTAGTGTGTTAGCCAGCTAGCTAGCTACATGGCTTGTAGTGTGTGGTGTGTCTGTGTCTGTCTGTGTGTGTGTGTGTTAGCCAGTTAGCTAGCTATATAGCTGATAGTGTGTTAGCCAGCTAGCTAGCTACATGGCTGGTAGTGTGTTAGCCAGCTAGCTAGCTACATGGCTGGTAGTGTGTTAGCCAGCTAGCTAGCTATATAGCTGATAGTGTGTTAGCCAGCTAGCTAGCTACATGGCTGGTAGTGTGTTAGCCAGCTAGCTAGCTACATGGCTTGTAGTGTGTGGTGTGTCTGTGTCTGTCTGTGTGTGTGTGTGTGTGTGTGTGTTAGCCAGTTAGCTAGCTATATAGCTGATAGTGTGTTAGCCAGCTAGCTAGCTACATGGCTGGTAGTGTGTTAGCTAGCTAGCTACAGGGCTGGTAGTGTGTTAGCCAGCTAGCCAGCTAGCTAGCTACATGGCTGGTAGTGTGTTAGCCAGCTAGCAAGCTACATGAGAGGTTTTATCAAACACAGCTAGCTGGCTAACGTTAGCTAGGCAAGGGGTTAGGGTTAAGTTTAGGAGTTAGGTTAAAGGGTTAGGGGAAGGGTTAAGGTTAGGGGAAGGGTTAGCTAACATGTTAAGTAGTTGAAAAGTAGCTAAAAAGTATTAAGTAGCTGAAACGCTGCTAAAATGCCAAAGTTGTCTGTGATGAGATTCGAACTCGCAACCTTTGGGTTGCTAGACTTTCTATACGCCTACCCATCCATCCCAACCAACCACCATGCTTTCATGTTTGCCTTAAGTAATCATCTGTCTTATGTAATCATACCAAACGTAACATACAGTATCATACTAATTTGAGTGACCCGGATTTACATTTACTATGTTATGTCTAGTCTGGCAGCTGTGTGTCTGTATCTGTGTGTCTTTGTGTGTGTCTGTGTGCATGGCTCAGGTAGCTGCCTGATGGAGGGCAAGGGCTGGAGAGATAGAGAGGGAGGAAACGGTAGACTGGAGAGATGGAGAGGGAGGAAACTGTAGACTGGAGAGATAGAGAGGGAGGAAACGGTAGACTGGAGAGATAGAGAGGGAGGAAACGGTAGACTGGAGAGATAGAGAGGGAGGAAACGGTAGACTGGAGAGATAGAGAGGGAGGAAACGGTAGACTGGAGAGATAGAGAGGGAGGAAACGGTAGACTGGAGAGATAGAGAGGGAGGAAACGGTAGACTGGAGAGATGGAGAGGGAGGAAACGGTAGACTGGAGAGATAGAGAGGGAGGAAACGGTAGACTGGAGAGATAGAGGGGGGAAGGAGGGAGGAGGGCACAGTGAGATGTAAACAAACAGACGGACAGTTGCATGGAAGGAGGGATTGTGATAGAAGGATGTGGGTATTGAGCAACAAAATGGGTGTTGAATTGTACATTACCATGTTATCTTAAACACACAGTTAACACTTTTCTTAGTACAACCAAAAGAGGAGTGATAAATTGCTCTTTACAGTCAGAATAACATCATATCCACAGTAGGATATCTGCATCCCATATTCCCTATATCAGGGATCATCGACTAGATTCAGCTGCGGGACGATGTTTTCTTGAGCGGATGGTCTGGGGGCCGGATGGTCTGGGGGCCGGATGGTCTGGGGGCCGGATGGTCTGGGGGCCGGATGGTCTGGGGGGGGCCGGATGGTCTGGGGGGGGCCGGATGGTCTGGGGGCCGGATGGTCTGGGGGCCGGATGGTCTGGGGGCCGGAACCTAATTACATAACATTTGTAGACCGCAAATTGACCGCAAGAAGCCCAAACAGATATAACATTTAACTAAAGCGTAATCATTTCAAACCTTGCTTACATTTGTATATGATCACATAGACAGTATCTGTCTATTATGCGTGGGAAACAGATTTCCAAAATTAAAATAACTTGGAGCTGATTTGCTGGTGTTTTTACAGTTTTATGGGTAACCGTAAAAAAAAAAATCGTCATAAAATAATAATTTAACATTTTTTGCCCCGCGGGCCACCAGTAAGGGAACCGTAACCTATATAGTTTACTAGGGCTCTGGTCTAAAGTAGTGCACTATGTAGGGAATAGGGTGTCAATTGGGACACAGTCTAGCTCTCCCTCTCCCTCTCAATTCAATTCAATTTAAGAGCTTTATTGGCATGGGAAACATATGTTAACATTGCCAAAGCAAGTGAAGTAGATAGTAAACAAAAGTGAAATAAACAATAAATATTAACGGTAAACATTACACTCAGAAGTTCCAAAAGAATAAAGACATTTCAAATGTCATATTACAGTGGGGGAAAAAAGTATTTAGTCAGCCACCAATTGTGCAAGTTCTCCCACTTAAAAAGATGAGAGAGGCCTGTAATTTTCATCATAGGTACACGTCAACTATGACAGACAAAATGAGAAAAAAAAATCCAGAAAATCACATTGTAGGATTTTTAATGAATTTATTTGCAAATTATGGTGGAAAATAAGTATTTGGTCACCTACAAACAAGCAAAATTTCTGGCTCTCACAGACCTGTAACTTCTTCTTTAAGAGGCTCCTCTGTCCTCCACTCGTTACCTGTATTAATGGCACCTGTTTGAACTTGTTATCAGTATAAAAGACACCTGTCCACAACCTCAAACAGTCACACTACAAACTCCACTATGGCCAAGACCAAAAAGCTGTCAAAGAACACCAGAAACAAAATTGTAGACCTGCACCAGGCTGGGAAGACTGAATCTGCAATAGGTAAGCAGCTTGGTTTGAAGAAATCAACTGTGGGAGCAATTATTAGGAAATGGAAAACATACAAGACCACTGATAATCTCCCTCGATCTGGGGCTCCACGCAAGATAAATAAAATAATAAATAATATGCCATTTAGCAGACGCTTTTATCCAAAGCGACTTACAGTCATGCGTGCATACATTTTTTGTGTATGGGTGGTCCCGGGGATCGAACCCACTACCTTGGCGTTACAAGCGCCGTGCTCTACCAGCTGAGCTACAGAGGACCACAGATCTCACCCCGTGGGGTCAAAATGATCACAAGAACGGTGAGCAAAAATCCCAGAACCACACGGGGGGACCTAGTGAATGACCTGCAGAGAGCTGGGACCAAAGTAACAAAGCCTACCATCAGTAACACACTACGCCGCCAGGGACTCAAATCCTGCAGTGCCAGACGTGTCCCCCTGCTTAAGCCAGTACATGTCCAGGCCAGTCTGAAGTTTGCTAGAGTGCATTTGGATGATCCAGAAGAGCATTGGGAGAATGTCATATGGTCAGATGAAATCAAAATAGAACTTTTTGGTAAAACTCAACTCGTCGTGTTTGGAGGACAAAGAATGCTGAGTTGCATCCAAAGAACACCATACCTACTGTGAAGCATGGGGGTGGAAACATCATGCTTTGGGGCTGTTTTTCTGCAAAGGGACCAGGACGACTGATCCGTGTAAAGGAAAGAATGAATGGGGCCATGTATCGTGAGATTTTGAGTGGAAACCTCCTTCCATCAGCAAGGGCATTGAATATGAAACGTGGCTGGGTCTTTCAGCATGACAATGATCCCAAACACACCGCCCGGGCAACGAAGGAGTGGCTTCGTAAGAAGCATTTCAAGGTCCTGGAGTGGCCTAGCCAGTCTCCAGATCTCAACCCCATAGAAAATCTTTGGAGGGAGTTGAAAGTCCGTGTTGCCCAGCGACAGCCCCAAAACATCACTGCTCTAGAGGAGATCTGCATGGAGGAATGGGCCAAAATACCAGCAACAGTGTGTGAAAACCTTGTGAAGACTTACAGAAAACGTTTGACCTGTGTCATTGCCAACAAAGGGTATATAACAAAGTATTGAGAAACTTTTGTTATTGACCAAATACTTATTTTCCACCATAATTTGCAAATAAATTCATGAAAAATCCTACAATGTGATTTTCTGGAGAAAAATAATCTCATTTTGTCTGTCATAGTTGACGTGTACCTATGATGAAAATTACAGGCCTCTCTCATCTTTTTAAGTGGGAGAACTTGCACAATTGGTGGCTGACTAAATACTTTTTTCCCCCCACTGTATGTATATATACAGTGTTGTAACGATGTGCAAATAGTTAAAGTACAAAATGGAAAATAAATATGGGTTGTATTTACAATGGTGTTTATTCTTCACTGGTTGCCCTTTTCTTGTGGCAACAGGTCACAAATCTTGTTGCTGTGATGCCACACTGTGGTTTTTCACCCAGTAGATATGGGAGTTGTTTGTCTGACACGTGTGTGTGTGGGGGGGGCTCCCACACTCTCCCTTTCTCTCCCCCCCCCCCCACACACACACACACACGTGGCAGACAAACAAGCAACCTGTGAATGTAGTGGAAAAGTGAGATATTCAGAGAGAGAGAGGAAAGAGGCAGGCCAATCCAAAAACACCCTCATGTTTTCCTGGACAGAGAGGTGGAGTGAGAGAGGAGGAGGCCTGTCTGCTCTATGACCAGTTTTAACAAGTGGAGCCTTAACCTGAATGAAAAGGACGGGTTGTGTATACTGGTTGTCAGTGTTGGCTGACTTTGGAGGAGGTGTTCTGTGGCCAGGTCCCTGGAGAGAACACAGGCCCGATCCAGAGCATCCACTAAGGCCAGAACGGAGTCCAGGACAACAGCACCCCTGCCGGACAGCTGGGATTTGGCAGCTCTCTGTTATTTGCTTGTGAAATTGTTAAGACTGCTTTCTCAGTTTTCTCAGAGAAATGTAAAAGCTTATCTAAGATTAGTACAGGGAGGGGTGGAAGATCATGGCATTAATCATCACCTGGATCATGGCATTAATCATCACCTGGATCATGGCATTAATCATCACCTGGATCATGGCATTAATCATCACCTGGATCATGGCATTAATCATCACCTGGATCATGGCATTAATCATCACCTGGATCATGGCATTAATCATCACCTGGATCATGGCATGAACTCTCCGACAGCGACAGATTATGTGAGCTGTGTGTGTGTGTGTGTCTCTGTGTCTGTGTGTGTGTCTGTGTGTCTCTGTGTGTGTGTGTGTGTCTGTGTGTGTCTCTCTGTGTGTGTGTGTGGTGTGTCTGTGTGTGTGTGTGTGTGTCTGTGTGTGTGTGTCTGTGTGTGATTGTCTGTGTGTGTGTCTGTGTGTGTGTGTGTCTGTGTGTTGTGTCTGTTGTGTGTGTCTGTGTGTGTGTGTCTGTGTGTGTGTGTGTCTGTGTGTGTGTGTGTCTGTGTGTGTGTGTGTGTGTGGTCTGTGTGTGTGTGTCTGTGTGTGTGTGTGTCTGTGTGTGTTGTGTCTGTGTGTGTGGTGTGTGTGTGTGTGTGAGTGTTGTGGTGTGGGGTGTATGTGTGTGATGTGTGTGTGTGTGGTGTGTGTGTGTGTGTGTGTGTTGTGGTGTGTGTGTGTGTATGTGTGTGATTGTATGTGTGTGTGTGTGTTTTGTGTGTGTGTATGTGTGTGGTGTGTGTGTGGGCTGTGTGTTTGTGTGTGTTGTGTGGGGTGTGTGTTGATGTGTGTGTGTGTATGTTGTGTGTGGTGTCGTGTGTGTGTTGTGTGTGTGTGTGTGGTATGTGTGTGTGTGTTGTGTGTGTGGTTGTGTGTGTGGTTGTAGTGTGTGTGTGTGGTGTGGTGTATGTGTGTGTGTGTGTGTTGTGTGTGTGTGTGTGGTGTGTTGGGTGTGTGTGGTGTGTGTGGGGTGCTGTGTGTGTGTATGTGTGTGTGTGTGTGTGTGTCTGTGTGTTGTGTGTGTGGTGTGTGTGTCGTGTGGGTGTGTGTCTGTGTGTGTGTGTGTGATGGTGTTGTGTGTGGTGTGTCTGTGTGTGTGTGGTTGTGTGTGTGTGTGTGTGTGTGTGTGTGTGTGTGTGTGTGTGTGTGTGTGTGTGTGTGTGTGGGTGTGTGTGTCAGGGGTTACAGGGCCATGTGCTTCTTCTTCATGGTTCAGGGGTGAAATAATAATAATAATAATAATAATAATAATAATAAAAATATGAAAAGAATAATAGGGGCTTGGTCGGGTTGCCCTTTTACCGGGTCAGCTGGATCTTCCTGAGTGTGACTGGATAGCTTTAGGTTGTGTGTTCATACGTGTGATGTATGCGCGTGTGCTGTTTTTGTCTTTTTTGGGCCTCGTACTAAAACAAAAAGCCGGGTCGGAAAACGGAGGGAAGTCAGAGGTTCATTAATAGCTTGTATCTCGTTAACCTTTCCCCCCTACACGTCTCGGAAAGAGACAAGAAAAATGGCGATCTCAAAGGCCCCCCCTGCTCCTATATAGCCAAAATGATGCCCCGGGCCCAGGGGGATTTCCTTATCTGACATGATGCCCAGGGCCCCGAAAGGGGGGCTTCCTTTTAATGCACTCTGAGACCGGGCCCGAGGGGGATTTCCATAACTCCCCTACTAAAACCGGGGCCCCGGGGGGGGGACTTATAATCCAACGATGACCGGGCCCTGGGGGGATTCCCTATAATCACTAGATGGGGGCCCCGTAGGGGGACTTCCTATATATGCCTCTGATGACAGGGGCCCGAGGGGGATTTCCCTATATATACTCATATGTGACCAGGGCCCTAGGGGGACTCCTAAATTTTGAATTTGATACCAGGGGCCCGTAGGGGGCCCCCATATACTCCCAAAATTGACCAGGGCCCGTGGGGGGGACTTCCTATATACTGCACAGAGACCAGGGCCCTGGGGGGGGACACTGGGTTATTTCCTTTAATATGCATGTTATACCAGGGCCCGTGGGGGGACCACTGGTTTTTATTTCCCTAAAACTGCACTACTGATGACCAGGGCCCGTAGGGGGACACTGGTGTCTACTTCCTATATACTGCACTACTGATGACCAGGGCCCGTAGGGGGACACTGGTGTTAGTAGTCGAACGCTCATCATTGATTCCTTTTCCAGCCATGTCCTGAACTAATGTTATTGTAGTAAAACTAGTGTAGTTATGTTACAATTGCCTTGGGACAATGTAGTTGGGAAGGAACAGATCTCCTCCGACCTCAAAGCTCAGGGGTTACATCCTGACCAGTGATTCAGACCATGTTGAGGGCTCCGGGGCTCGTTCCCAGGCCTTGGGCCCCTAAAATAGAGCTTCTCTCTGGGCTAACCCTTCTCTCTGGCCTGTTCTGCTCTCCCCTGCCGGGACAGGAAGTCGTTTCCCACACTCTTTTCTCCTCTGTTCTCTTCTGTTCTTCGCCAGAGCTCAGCTAAGTATCAGCTGACCGAAACAAAGTCATTCTATTGGTTGTCTTACAGAAATAACCTATTACAAGGTTCTCTCTCTGAATGGCGTGTGTGTGTGGACTATTACCCAATTCTGTTCCTGTGCTTTTATCAGAACCTCTCAGCTCTGCGTCAGTCCAATCAGAACAACTAACTGAATGTTGAATAAAACAGTTTCTCATTTATTTTTATTTTTTTGAACTATAGAGGATGTTTGTTTTCCACACACAGGAAAGAGTTAAACAATCAGGGGCGACAAAATAAAGGTTGAGGCTGGGTGTTCCCCAGTGAGTTGGATTTCTCAGGGATGAAGAAAGCGTCAGGCTCAGGAAAGGAAATTAAAGGAGTGGGTTGTGGATCAGACCCAGAAAGGGAGGCACTGAGTGGCATTGAAGTCGAAAGTTTACATACACTTAGGTTGGAGTCATTAAAACTCGTTTTTCAACCACTCCACAAATTTATTTTTAAACAAACTATAGTTTTGGCAAGTCGGTTAGGACATCTACTTTGTGCATGACAAGTAATTTTTCCAACTATTGTTTACGGACAGATTATTTCACTTATAATTCACTGTATCACAATTCCAGTGGGTCAGAAGTTTACATACACTAAGTTGACTGTGCCTTTAAACAGCTTGGAAAATTCCAGAAAATGATGTCATGGCTTTAGAAGCTTCTGATAGGCTAATTGACATCATTTGAGTCATTTGGAGGTGTACCTGTGGATGTATTTCAAGGCCTACCTTCAAACTCAGTGCCTCTTTGCTTGACATCATGGGAAAATCAAAAGAAATCAGCCAAGACCTCAGAAAAATAATTGCAGACCTCCACAAGTCTGGTTCATCCTTGGGAGCAATTTCCAAACGCCTGAAGGTACCACGTTCATCTGTACAAACAATAGTACGCAAGTATAAACACCATGGGACCACGCAGCCGTCATACCGCTCAGGAAGGAGACGCGTTCTGTCTCCTAGAGATGAACGTACTTTGGTGCGAATCAATCCCAGAACAACAGCAAAGGACCTTGTGAAGATACTGGAGGAAACAGGTACAAAAGTATCTATATCCACAGTAAAACGAGTCCTATATCGACATAACCTGAAAGGCTGCTCAGCAAGGAAGAAGCCACTGCTCCAAAACCGCCATTAAAAAGCCAGACTACGGTTTGCAACTGCACATGGGGACAAAGATCGTACTTTTCGGAGAAATGTCCTCTGGTCTGATGAAACAAAAATAGAACTGTTTGGCCATAATGACCATCGTTAAGTTTGGAGGAAAAAGGGGAAAGCTTGCAAGCCGAAGAACACCATCCCAACCGTGAAGCACGGGGGTGGCAGCATCATGCTGTGGGGGTGCTTTGCTGCAGGAGGGACTGGTGTACTTCACAAAATAGATGGCATCATGAGGAAGGAGAATTATGTGGATATATTGAAGCAACATCTCAAGACATCAGTCAGAAGTTAAAGCTTGGTTGCAAATGGATCTTCCAAATGGACAATGACCCCAAGCGTACTTCCAAAGTTGTGGCAAAAGTCAAGGTATTGGAGTGGCCATCACAAAGCCCTGACCTCAATCCTATAGAAAATGTGTGGGCAGAACTGAAAAAGCGTGTGTGAGCAAGGAGGCCTACAAACCTGACTCAGTTACACCAGCTCTGTCAGGAGGAATGGGCCAAAATTCACCCAACTTATTGTGGGAAACTTGTGGAAAGCTACCCAAAACGTTTAACCCAAGTTAAACAATTTAAAGGCAATGCTATCAAATACTAATTGAGTGTATGTAAACTTCTGACCCACTGGGGATGTGATGAAAGAAATAAAAGCTGAAATAAATCATTCTCTCTACTATTATTCTGACATTTCACATTCTTAAAATAAAGTGGTGATCCTAACTGACCTAAGACAGGGAATTTTTACTAGGATTAAATGTCATTAATTGTGAAAAACTGAGTTTAAATGTATTTGGCTAAGGTGTATGTTAACTTCCGACTTCAACTGTATGTGCACACACATGTACGAGCACACACACACACACTCTGGGTCCAGGCAGTCAGTCCATGATGGCGTAATACAACTGGGTGGAGGGAGAGAGGTGGGTGATGTCATTCTGAGAGAGGGAGGGGGGAGAGAGAGAGCAGGGAGGGGGGATAGAGAGAGAGAGCGAGGAGGGGTGAGAGAGAGAGAGCGAGGAGGGGGGGGAGAGAGAGAGAGCGAGGAGAGGGAGATGGAGGAGGAGGAGGGGGGAGAGAGAGAGAGCAGGGAGGGGGGATAGAGAGAGAGAGCGAGGAGGGGAGAGAGAGAGAGAGCGAGGAGGGAGGAGAGAGAGAGAGATGGAGGAGGGGTGAGAGAGAGAGAGAGAGGGAGGAGGGGAGAGAGAAGAAAAATAAATGTGATTAAAATGGAATGTTGTGTATATCTCAGACTGTTGTTAAGAATGTGGTGGGAGATATGTGTTTCCATGAACAGAATAAAAATGGACTAGAGAGAGAGGGAGAAAGAGAGAGCTCAAGGCCGTTCTCCAACAGGCTGGCAGGCAGAGAGAGGTCAACGCCGATGATCTTGCAGTCTCACCATGACGGGTTTTTAACTACCTGCCCTGGGGCTACAGATGAAAGTTCACCTTTTGGTTGAATATAGAACCCTATCCACTAAAGGTTATAAAAGACAGGCAGCTAGACTATGAGCAACAATGCTACATAGGCCAGAAGAGAGAGAGCCAGAAGAGCTTGATTCTGGTACGAGGTTTTAAAAGCAGAACTATGAAGTATATGTACACACACACATGACATAGGCTTCCAGATCCCATCCATCAAAGCCCACAGACAACCGCTTAAGAAAGAGAGACACATGACGACTTCACTAACACAGGCGACAAAACAGACAAGAGTATGGGAGAAGAAGAGAAATACATGTGAAAACTGTCAACTGGTCAGCTTGAGATTTACTGGCCAATATAGAGGAAACAGAGAGAGAGAGAGATAAAGAGAGAAACGGAGAGAGAAACAGAGAGAGAGAGAGAGCGAAACAGAAACACAGAGAGAAACAGAGAGAGAGAGAGAGAGAGAGAGAGAGAGAGAGAGAGAGAGAGAGAGAAATAGAAAGTAGAGCTGTATACCTCGACTTGAGACATGAATAGTGTCATAATCACTATGAATATGTCAGAATATTCGAACAATTCACATTCCTTTCACGCTACAAACAACTTGGCCAGTCCAAAAGTCACCAAAGTATGCTGAGCTTGTGCTTGTCATATCAGTTATGGGAACTGGGAACCTAAACGGACAACACTAGTATTGTGTTTTGAAGATGTAGACTACGTCCCAAATGGCACCCTAATACCTACATAGTGTACAACTTTTTTTTTTCAAAAGTAGTGCACTATATGGGAATAGGGTGCCATTTGGGACGCAATCATATATGCTGTGGTACATTCAAGCCTCTCCACGCATTAGGTCACCAAAAGAAACCACCTTATCACTCCCCTGCTGCACAGATATCAGGAATGACCTAATAGCCATCAGAGGAGAACAGAGAGAAAAACATTGAGGAGTCAGACCCAGAAATCAGCATGGGAATAGTGGGAGTTGACAGCCTGGAGGGGAGAGAGAGCGGGGGGGGAGAGAGAGGGATGCAGAGAGGGAGGGGGAGGGGAGGGGAGGGGAGAGAGGGATGCAGAGAGGGAGGGGAGGGGAGGGGGAGAGGGGGGAGGGGGGAGGGGGGGGGGAGAGAGGCGGGGGGGGAGGGAGAGAGGGATGCAGAGAGGGAGAGAGAAAGAGAGAGAGAGGCCAACACAACCAGTGATAAGACGATAAGGCCAGATCAAGACCCTGATGTCATGTCCCAGGCAGCAGCAATATGAATGTAGTGTGATGTTGGCCAGCTGTTTCTGGGATGCCGTCTCTCTCTTCCTGTGGACAGATAGAACCACAATCACAGCTCTGTTTTCAGGGAGAGAACAAATGTTCCAATCCAAAAGTACTACGACTTTGGACCCCCTTCTCCTCAACGGAGGGCACTTTGTCCAGAGTACTTTCCTTGGCTCATGGCAATGTAATGTAATGACTGTGTTTCTGTGTTGCTGAACCTATGACCTTTTTGTGTTTTCAGAAGGATTCTCCAGTCAAGCCGTCGGTGGTCGAGCTGGCTGGGAGGTTCAAAGGTCACGTCATACCGACGCCCACTGCACATGACGAGGTGAAGTTCCTAAATAGCATCTCATTCTAGTTCTGTGGTAAAGTCGCCATGTCTCCTCTGCCTCCCATGTTGATGGTTAACTCACTGGTTGGTCCTAATAGAGGTATAGACTAGTGTTGCATTTGGTATACCCAAACTTGCTTTACTTTCTGTATTTTTTTATCAAAATGTGTCTCACGTCGTCTCACTGATTGAGAGCGGATCAGGTCCGTCTACCAGCGCAGCCGAGGTCCCCTGATAGCGTGAGAGCTCCGTGCCGGCTCCGCTTACTCACTGCTGGCTCCGCTTACTCACTGCTGGCTCCGCTTACTCACTGCTGGCTCCGCTTACTCACTGCTGGCTCCGCTTACTCACTGCTGGCTCCGCTTACTCACTGCCGGCTCCGCTTACTCACTGCTGGCTCCGCTTACTCACTGCCTGCTCCGCTTACTCACTGCCTGCTCCGCTTACTCACTGCTGGCTCCGCTTACTCACTGCCGGCTCCGCTTACTCACTGCTGGCTCCGCTTACTCACTGCCGGCTCCGCTTACTCACTGCTGGCTCCGCTTACTCACTGCTGGCTCCAGTCTGTCCTGAGGAACCACTGCACTCACTGGGAGTCTGGTCCGCATCATGTTAACTCCCCACTCACTGGGAGTCTGGTCCGCATCATGTTACCTCCTCACTCACTGGGAGTCTGGTCCGCATCATGTTATCTCCTCACTCACTGGGAGTCTGGTCCGCATCATGTTATCTCCTCACTCACTGGGAGTCTGGTCCGCATCATGTTGGCTCCCCACTCACTGGGAGTCTGGTCCGCATCATGTTGGCTCCTCACTCACTGGGAGTCTGGTCCGCATCATGTTAACTCCTCACTCACTGGGAGTCTGGTCTGCATCATGTTGGCTCCCCACTCACTGGGAGTCTGGTCCGCATCATGTTATCTCCTCACTCACTGGGAGTCTGGTCTGCATCACGTTATCTCCCCACTCACTGGGGAGTCTGGTCCGCATCATGTTAGCTCCCCACTCACTGGGAGGTCTGGTCCGCATCATGTTGGCTCCCCACTCACTGGGAGTCTGGTCCGCATCATGTTGGCTCCCCACTCACTGGGAGTCTGGTCCGCATCATGTTGGCTCCCCACTCACTGGGAGTCTGGTCTGCATCATGTTATCTCCTCACTCACTGGGAGTCTGGTCCGCATCATGTTGGCTCCTCACTCACTGGGAGTCTGGTCCGCATCATGTTAACTCCTCACTCACTGGGAGTCTGGTCTGCATCATGTTGGCTCCCCACTCACTGGGAGTCTGGTCCGCATCATGTTATCTCCTCACTCACTGGGAGTCTGGTCTGCATCACGTTATCTCCCCACTCACTGGGAGTCTGGTCCGCATCATGTTAGCTCCCCACTCACTGGGAGTCTGGTCCGCATCATGTTGGCTCCCCACTCACTGGGAGTCTGGTCCGCATCATGTTGGCTCCCCACTCACTGGGAGTCTGGTCCGCATCATGTTGGCTCCCCACTCACTGGGAGTCTGGTCCGCATCATGTTGGCTCCCCACTCACTGGGAGTCTGGTCCGCATCATGTTGGCTCCCCACTCACTGGGAGTCTGGTCTGCATCATGTTGGCTCCCCACTCACTGGGAGTCTGGTCTGCATCATGTTATCTCCTCACTCACTGGGAGTCTGGTCTGCATCACGTTGGCTCCCCACTCATGCTGCACAGAAGTTAACACACTTGAATAGTGCAACACGGCATGTAGAAATGTTGCAACTGTTAATTTCTGTACGCTAGAACACTTTACAATGCAAGAACAAAAGATAGCAGTAGCTTCCAGCTTTGTAGGCTAACTTTCCTTGCCAGCTTACGGCTTAAGCTAACATCAGTTCACCACCCTAGTACTTTGTATGTGATAATATGCAAACCATAACGCAAAGTATGCTGATTTCAAAGCTGCTGATTGCCACCAAAAACGATACAGTCATTGCCAAAAACGTTATTAATTCACAACCACCGAATTGCCTCAGTCACATCTCTCTTTAAGAGACAGCGTACACTTTTATAAAAAAAAGTTGTTGATCAGTACAGTAAATTTAAGTCCCAAATGGAAAGGAAACAGATTTGTTTTTCATCTGTAGCCCCATGAAATCAGCCCACACAAGCTCAATAACTCAATGCATGCACACACTCCTATTGAATATGCGTCCACCTGTATTTTGTATAAGCCTAGGCTACATCTTGATTTACCCAGTTTATCAATAGAGATTTACCATTCAAATAAATTATTACCAATAATGTTGTGTAGTTAGATTGGTCAGATTGATTGTATAATTGATTAATTAATGCTTACATGGCTGTCTCTGAAGAATTGTCATCAAACATTTCAAATGTAATGATATTGAACTCAAAAGATTTGTCTGGATCAAGTGCCATTCTATGACTTTGGCTAATGCACCTTCTCTTTTTCCTGTGGTATTGTTTTAGTATGGAGTATTGTGATGATGGTATGGAGTATTGTGATGGTATGGAGTATTGTGATACTAATCCTGGTATCGTGACAACACTAGTATAGAAGTTACCAATGCCTGTATTTATATCTGAATACCTGTATCTGAATGCCTGTATTTATATCGGAATACCTGAAGTTGTATCTGAATACCTGTATTTATATCGGAATACCTGAAGTTGTATCTGAATACCTGAAGTTGTATCTGAATACCTGTATTTATATCTGAATACCTGAAGTTGTATCTGAATACCTGAAGTTGTATCTGAATACCTGAAGTTGTATCTGAATACCTGAAGTTGTATCTGAATACCTGAAGTTGTATCTGAATACCTGAAGTTGTATCTGAATACCTGAAGTTGTATCTGAATACCTGTAGTTGTATCTGAATACCTGTATTTGTATGTGATTAACTATTCTCTCATTGTGTTGCAGAGGAAGCCTGTCAGACGGAGACCTCCTCCGTGCTCCCTGCAGCTTCACAACATGAAACATGACCATGGGGAACTGGAGGTAGAAGTCATTATGTTTCTGTTTTAGAAAATGCTGATTTGGCTACGAGGAAATTCCCCTCTTAGTAAATGTCCAGTCTTTTAAACCAAGGCCGGAAATGACCTTTAAAATGTCAAGCGCGCCTGATTGATGTTTTGGTCTGTTAGTTGTCCTCTTTCTGGGGATTGCGTTCAAGTGGTCTGTCTCAGTCACTATCTTGGTCTTATAGTGACAACCGTCTCTGTTAACTCTTTGGTGTCTGTCGTGTCCATAGAAACCCAGCATCGTCTCTCCACAACCCCCCAAAGTCAAGCTGAAGACTTCCAAGAGCTCCCCCCTCATCGAGAAGCTGCAGGTCAGTGTATCCCTGTCTGTGTGTTGCTGTCCAAGTCTTGGCCTAGCTGCTCTCAGATCTGACAATGATATAGTTTGAGAAGTTGACTGAAAGATCTGGTGCCAGGCAAGGGCAGAAAGCTTTTGTTTGCACTTTCAAATCACTCCTACAGAATTGTTTTTCAATGTGCCTCAAAACAAAGTGAAACCTTTTAGTAGATGTTGTAGCAGGAAACAACCTCAGAAAACAACCTCTGTCTGACACAGAGGCCAGTAGAAGTGCTGTAGAGATCTCTGTCTGACACAGAGGCCAGTAGAGGTGCTGTAGAGATCTCTGTCTGACACAGAGGCCAGTAGAGGTGCTGTAGATCTCTGTCTGACACAGAGGCCAGTAGAGGACTGTAAATCTTCTGTTGACACAGGGCCAGTGAGTGCTGTAGAGATCTCTGTTACAAAGGCCAGAGAGGTGCTGTTAGGATCTCTGTGACACGAGGCATAGAGGTGCTGTAGAGATACTCTGTCTGACAAGTAGGCCATAGGGTTGAGAGTCTCTGTTCGACACAAGAGCCGTAGAGGTGCTGTAGAATATTGGTCTGAACAAGAGCAGTAGAGTGCTTGAGATCTTGTCTGGACACAGAGCAGTAAAGGTTTGTGTCAGATCTCTGTCTGACAACAAGGCCAGTAAGGTCTGTAAATCTCTTCTGAACAGCCAGTGAGGTGCTGTAGAGATCTACTGCTACACAGAGGCACAGTAGAGTGGGTTAGAATCTCTTTGGACACATAGTTGAGAGAGGTAGGAATGACATCTGTCTGACAAGAGCCTAGAAGTTCTGTAGGATCTCTGTCTGACAACAGAGGCCATAGAGGTGCTGTAGAGATCCTGTCTACCAGAGCCGTGAATTGCTTGATAAACTTAAAACCACAGAAGAAAAAAATTTTTTGTCCCTATTTCTGCTAATGTATAAACGGATACTGTTCGTTTACTGTAGGAGCAAGATAATTACATCTATGATGGGTTGGTTGTTTCGCAAACAAACCGAGCGTGTGCAATGGGCAAACGACAGGGTTGCTAGATTTGGAACTGTAAATATTTGTTCAGTGTTATTGAACAAATACATGTAAAATGACACTGTTTATCTCCAATACTGTACATGTTCAGTGGTGGGTGATTGGCCTATTAGCATAGACATGACATCAGTCAAAACACCTCAAAGACATGGTATCAAGAAACAAATTAAAACTAGCTGAAACGAGCCACCGTTGTCAGCCAACCTGTCTATATTGTTGTAGTGTAACCAAGGCAACAGCAAGCTTAGATACCAGCATACAGCTGTACTGTCACGTTAGTAGGCTGGCAGTGTTTTGCTGTGGCTTTTATTTCTGACACCAATCCGCCACCTAGTGGTATGTAGATGTCAGTTAATGAATATCCCCGTCCGTGTGAGTGGTGGGGGAAGGGCCCAATCCCTGAACACTCTCCAATCGGCTGACATTGATGAGCTAATGAGCTCAAGGACAGAGAGAGAGTGAGAGTGAGAGAGAGAGAGAGAGACTGAGACAGAGAGAGACAGAGAGGCCATTCTCTGACAGGCTGGCAGGCAGCTTTACTTCACTGTAGTCTCTCTGACTCCCTCGGCTCGGCTCGGACAGAAGCCATGGGACAGAATGGTTGTCGCTTCTCTCTCTTCTTCTTCTCCCCCGTCCAGGTAGGAAAGAACAGAATCCCTCCTCCATCACTAGGATGTTAGAGGGAGGTTGTGTTCTGTAGGGTGGCTCAGTGCTGGTCCGTAGGTAGTCAGGACTGGGTCGTAGTTGTGTTGCGTCAGGTGTGTACTGTGTTGAATAGAGGAGGGCACTTCAGGATACTGAAGCAGGACAAGGACAGTAATCTCTCTCTCTCTCTCTCTCTCTCTCTCTCTCTCTCTCTCTCTCTCTCTCTCTCTCTCTCTCTCTCTGTCTCGCTCTCTGTCCTGTTCTATGACGCAGGTACAAATCTGCTTGGTGCCTACACAGCTTTTCTGGGGGAATAGGAGGAGTGGGTCAGTGTCTTTGTGAATAGGAGGAGTGGGTCAGTGTCTTTGTGGATAGAGGAGTGGGTCAGTGTCTTTGTGAATAGGAGTGGGTCAGTGTCTTTGTGAATAGGAGGAGTGGGGTCAGTGTCTTTGTGAATAGGAGGAGTGGGTCAGTGTCTTTGTGAATAGGAGGAGTGGGTCAGTGTCTTTGTGAATAGGAGGAGTGGGTCAGTGTCTTTGTGAATAGAGGAGTGGGTCAGTGTCTTTGTGAATAGGAGGAGTGGGTCAGTGTCTTTGTGAATAGGAGGAGTGGGTCAGTGTCTTTGTGAATAGGAGGAGTGGGTCAGTGTCTTTGTGAATAGGAGGAGTGGGTCAGTGTCTTTGTGAATAGGAGTGGGTCAGTGTCTTTGAATAGAGGAGTAGGTCAGTGTCTTTGTGAATAGGAGGAGTGGGTCAGTGTCTTTGTGAATAGGAGGAGTGGGTCAGTGTCTTTGTGAATAGGAGGAGTGGGTCAGTGTCTTTGTGATAGGAGTGGGTCAGTGTCTTTGAATAGAGGAGTAGGTCAGTGTCTTTGTGAATAGGAGGAGTGGGTCAGTGTCTTTGTGAATAGAGGAGTGGGTCAGTGTCTTTGTGAATAGGAGGAGTGGGTCAGTGTCTTTGTGAATAGGAGGAGTGGGTCAGTGTCTTTGTGAATAGGAGGAGTGGGTCAGTGTCCTTTGTGAATAGGAGGAGTGGGTCAGTGTCTTTGATAGATAGTAGGAGTAGGTGTCTTTGTGAATAGGAGGAGTGGGTCAGTGTCTTTGTGAATAGGAGGAGTGGGTCAGTGTCTTTGTGAATAGGAGGAGTGGGTCAGTGTCTTTGTGAATAGGAGGAGTGGGGTCAGTGTCTTTGTGAATAGGAGGAGTGGGTCAGTGTCTTTGTGAATAGGAGGAGTGGGTCAGTGTCTTTGTGAATAGGAGTGGGTCAGTGTCTTTGTGAATAGAGGAGTGGGTCAGTGTCTTTGTGAATAGGAGGAGTGGGTCAGTGTCTTTGTGAATAGGAGGAATGGGTCAGTGTCTTTGTGAATAGGAGGAGTGGGTCAGTGTCTTTGTGAATAGGAGGAGTGGGTCAGTGTCTTTGTGAATAGAGGAGTGGGTCAGTGTCTTTGTGGATAGAGGAGTGGGTCAGTGTCTTTGTGAATAGGTGGAGTGGGTTAGTGTCTTTGTGAATAGGAGGAGTGGGTCAGTGTCTTTGTGAATAGGAGGAGTGGGTCAGTGTCTTTGTGAATAGACGAGTGGGTCAGTGTCTTTGTGAATAGGAGGAGTGGGTCAGTGTCTTTGTGAATAGGAGGAGTGGGTCAGTGTCTTTGTGAACAGGAGGAGTGGGTCAGTGTCTTTGTGAATAGAGGAGTGGGTCAGTGTCTTTGTGAATAGGAGGAGTGGGTCAGTGTCTTTGTGAATAGGAGGAGTGGGTCATTGAGCTATTAACAGATTTTGGTTTGTCTATTTTGTCGCCTGTGTTAGTGAAGTCGTCATGTGTCTCTCTTTCTTAAGCAGTTGTCTGTGGGCTTTGATGGATGGGATCTGGAAGCCTATGTCATGTGTGTACAGTTGAAGTCGGAAGTTTACGTACACTTAGGTTGGAGTCATTAAAACTCGTTTTCAACTACTCCACAAATTTCTTGTTAACAAAGTATAGTTTTGGCAAGTCGGTTAGGACATCTACTTTGTGCATGGCACAAGTCATTTTTCCAACAATTGTTTACAGACACATTATTTCACTTATAATTCACTGTATCACAATTCCAGTGGGTCAGAAGTTTACATACACTAAGTTGACTGTGCCTTTAAACAGCTTGGAAGATTCCAGAAAATGATGTCATGGCTTTAGAAGCTTCTGATAGGCTAATTGACATCATTTGAGTCAATTGGAGGTGTACCTGTGGATGTATTTCAAAGGCCTACCTTCAAACTCAAATATTGTAGACCTCCACAAGACTGGTTCATCCTTGGGAGCAATTTCCAAATGCCTGAAGGTACCACGTTCATCTGTACAAACAATAGTACGCAAGTATAAACACCATGGGACCACGCAGCCGTCATACTGCTCAGGAAGGAGACGCGTTCTGTCTCCTAGAGATGAACGTACTTTGGTGCGAAAAGTGCAAATCAATCCCAGAACAACAGCAAAGGACCTTGTGAAGATGCTGGAGGAAACAGTTACAAAAGTATCTATATCCACAGTAAAACAAGTCCTATATCGACATAACCTGAAAGGCCGCTCAGCAAGGAAGAAGCCACTGCTCCAAAACCGCCATAAAAAAAGCCAGACTACGGTTTGCAACTGCACATGGGGACAAAGATCGTACTTTTTGGAGAAATGTCTTCTGGTCTGATGAAAGAAAAACAGAACTGTTTGGCCATAATGACCATCGTTATGTTTGGAGGAAAAAGGGGAAGGCTTGCAAGCTGAAGAACACCATCCCAACCGTGAAGCACGGGGGTGGCAGCACCATGCTGTGGGGGTGCTTTGCTGCAGGAGGGACTGGTGCACTTCACAAAATAGATGGCATCATGAGGAAGGAAAATTATGTGGATATATTGAAGCAACATCTCAAGACATCAGTCAGGAAGTTAAAGCTTGGTCGCAAATGGGTCTTCCAAATGGACAATGACCCCAAGCATACTTCCAAAGTTGTGGCAAAATGGCTTAAGGACAACAAAGTCAAGGTATTGGAGTGGCCATCACAAAGCCCTGACGTCAATCCTATAGAAAATTGTGGGCAGAACTGAAAAAGCATTTGTGCGAGCAAGGAGGCCTACAAACCTGACTCAGTTACACCAGCTCTGTCAGGAGGAATGGGCCAAAATTCACCCAACTTATTGTGGGAAGCTTGTGGAAGGCTACCAAAAACGTTTGACCCAAGTTAAACAATTTAAAGGCAATGTTCTGACCCACTGGGAATGTGATGAAATAAATAAAAGCTGAAATAAATCATTCTCTCTACTATTATTCTGACATTTCACATTCTTAAAATAGAGTGGTGATCCTAACTGACCTAAGACAGGGAATTTTTACTAGAATGAAATGTCAGGAATTGTGACAAACTGAGTTTAAATGTATTTGGCTAAGGTGTATGTAAACTTCCGACTTCAACTGTACATGTACCTCATAGTTCTGCTTTTAAAACTTCGTACCAGAATCAAGCTCTTCTGTCTCTCTCTCTTCTGGCCTATGTAGCATTGTTGCTCATAGTCTAGCTGCCTGTCTTTTATAACCTTTAGTGGATAGGGGTCTAGATTCAACCAAAAGGTGAACTTTCATCTGTAGCCCCTGGGCAGGTAGTTAAAAACCCGTCATGGTGAGACTGCAAGATCATCGGCGCTGACCTCTCTCTCTTTCTCTAACCTATCCTATCTCCCCTCCCTCTCTCTCTCTCTCTTTCTCTCTCTCTCCAACTCCAGGCAAACCTAGCCCTGTCGCCCACCTCTCTGCTGCCCTCGCCCAAGAGTCCCGAGGTGAAGCTGGCGCCGACGCCCATCTCCCCCACAACCCCTTGCTTCTCTCCCACAACCCCTTGCAGCCCCCTCAGCCCCACCCTGAGGCCCCAACTGTCCAGTGAGGAGGAGGAGCCGGTAAGCTTCGAGAGGCCGGCGGAGGGCCCCCCACTATCCAGCTTTAACAAGGTAGGGATTCTAGTGATGAACATTGTGTATTATACACTGAGTGTACAAAACATTAAGAACACCTTCCTAATAGACTCCCAAGTGGTGCAGTGGTCTAAGGCACTGCATCGCAGTGCTAGCTGTGCCACTAGAGATCCTGGTTAGAGTCCAGGCTCTGTCGCAGCCGGCCGCAACCGGGAGACCCATGGGCGGCGCACAATTGGTCCAGCGTCGGCCAAGGTAGGGGATATTGTCCCTATACGATATATCACAGATCTGACGAGAGGCCGTTAGACGGCACCAATAAGTCTGTCTGGAGATAATTTTTTGGCTAGGTGTACTGAACCTATCATACATGTAGGTTCAGGGTAGGTTTCTTAGAGGGCAGGCAGGTAGCCTGTCTGTTAGAGCGTTGGGCCTTTAACCGAAAGGTCGCTGGTTTAATGCCCGACCCGACATGGTAAAAAATCTTTGATGTCCCTTTGGCAAGGCCTTAATCTAATTTTCTCCAGAGCTCCGTTGCTTGACGACCCTTTAAAACAACAATTTCATGCACCTATCATACTTTGGGGTGACCCCGTAAAAAAACACATTAACCCGCACCTATCATAACTAGGTGACCCCGTAAAACACATTCACTGGACCCATCATACTCTAGGGGACCTTTAAAACACCCATTTAAATGGCCATCTACTACTATGGTGACCCCGTAAAAAAACCTTAAAATGACCCTTTATATACTAGGCTGACCCCGTAAAACAAAAACCTTACCGCACCTTATACTCTATGGCTACCCTGAAAAAAAAACACATTACACGCACCTATCATACTATATGGCTACCCCGTAAAAACACTTTCACTGCACCCTTTATACTACTATGGCTCCCTGTAAAACAAAACATTACCTGCAACCCATCCTATCTATGGCTGACCCTTTAAAAAAAACACTTTCACTGCACCCCATCAAATACTATGGTGACCCTGTAAAAAAACACATTACACTACCTATCATCTACTATGGCTGACCCTGTAAAACAACACTTACATGGACCTAATACTACTATATGACCCCGTAAAAACACATTTCACTGGCCTTCTACTACTAGGCTGACCCTGTAAAAAAAACATTACACTGCACTATCAACTACTCGGGTGACCCGTAAAAAAACAAATTTCAGCCCTATCCGGGGTATGTGCAAAACTTTTTTTGGGAGTTGTGATTTTTTTCCGGCTTTGACAAGGTGGGGGGAGGGACCAGTAGTGAAAAAAAATTTTTTTTTATTGGAATGTATTGTAAACCCACAGCGTAGATTTATTTGTAACCTACAGCAGTATTTTATATTGTAGCCTCCCAAAAGATTTTTTGAGCCTACAGCATAGATTTTTATGTAGCCTACAGAGTAGATTTTTATTTTGCCTCACATAATTTATATTTTAGCCTAACGAGATTTATATTGTAACCTACAGCAGTATATTTATATTGTAACCTACAGCAGTAGATTTATATTGTAGCCTACGCAGTGTTTATTTGTAGCCTCCAGTAGATTTATTTGGGCCTACAGCGAGATTTATTTGAACCTACAGCAGTTTTTTATTGTAGCCTACCAGTAGATTTTAAATTTATCTACAGCAGTAATTTTTTATTGTAAACCTACGCCGTATATTTTTTATTGTAACCTACAACAGTAGATTTATATTTTAGCCCACAGCAGTAATTTATATTTTTGCCTCAGCAGGATTTATATTTCCTACACAGTATTTTATTGTAACCTAAGCAGAGATTTTATTTTGGGCCCAGCAGTAGATTTAATTGTAGCCACCAGTGATTTATATTTTGCCTACAGCAGTAGATTTATTTGTAACTACAGCGTATATTATATTGTACTACAGCAGAGATTTATTTTATCTACAGCAGTATATTTTTATTTTAACCCCAGCGTATTTTATTTGAACCTACAAAAGTAATTTTTTTTTTTACCACCAGTAGATTTTTTATTGTTCTACACATAGATTTTAAAATTTTTAGCCCCACAGCAGTAATTTTTATTGCCTCGCTAATTTATATTGTAGCAGTATTTATATTTTAAACCTACAGCAGTATATGTTTTTGAACCTAAGCGTAGATTTATTTGGAACCTACGCAAAATTTATTTGAAGCCTACCACACAGATTTAATTGTAACCTACACAGTAGAGTATATTTTGCATAATGTATATTTTAAACCCACAGCAGTAGTTTTATTGTGCATAATTTATATTGTAACCACGCAGTAGATTTATATTTAACCTACAGCCGTATATTTAATTTGTGCCACGCAGTAGATTTATATTGTAGCCTACAGCAGTAGATTTATATTGTACCTACAGCAGTATATTTATATTTTAGCTCAGCAGTATTTTATATTTTACCACGCAGTAGTTTTTATTGTACCTACAGCATTTTATTTATATTGTAACCTACGCAGTATATTATATGTAGCCCACGCAGTAGATTTTTATTGTAAACCCACAGATAGATTTAATTGTAGCCCACAGATAGATTTATTTGAAGCCCCAGCGTAGTTTTTAATTTTACCTCAGAGAATTTTTATTGTAACTACACAGTAATTTATATTTAACCTCAGCAGTAATTTTATTTTGCCACAGCAGTAGATTTTTATTGTAACCTCACGTAGATTTATATTGAAGCCAAGCGTAATTTAATGTGCTACAGCAAAATTTTTTATTTAACCTACAGCATATATTTATATTGTAAATTTCAGCGAATTATATGTAACCACAGCAGTAGATTTTTTTGTAGCCTCAGCAGTAGATTTTATTGAACCCACAGCAGTATATTTATATTGTAGCCTACAGCAGTATATTTATATTGAAGCCTACAGCAGTAGATTTATATTGTAGCCTACAGCAGTATATTTATTTGTTTAAACCCCAGCAGTAATTGATTTGTACTGTATTGGACCTCTGCAGTAATTTTTATTTGTATGTATGTAATACAGCATAATTTATATTGTAGCTGATTTTACCCACAAGTAGATTGTATTGTAGCTGTATTGTAACCTAAGAGAGATTTTTATTGTAGTTTTATTGAACCTACAGCGTAGATTATATTTACTGTATTGTCCTACAGCATAGATTGAATTTTTACGTATTGTAATAAGCATAGATTGTATGTAGCTTATGTAACCTCAGCCTAGGTTGATATTGTACTGTTTTAAACCCACAGCAGTAGATTGATATTGTAGCTGTATTGTAACCTACAGCAGTAGATTGATATTGTAGCTGTATTGTAACCTACAGCAGTAGATTGATATTGTAGCTGTATTGTAACCTTTACACCCAGTTGATAATTGTAGCGGTATTTTTAACCTACACCCAGATTTGATATTGTGGGTTAATTGTAACCTACAGCAGTAGGTGTTTTTGTTTTTTAAAACCTACCGTAGGTTTATATTGGGGTTGTGTATTTTAACCCTAAAAAGGCAGATTTGGAAAATTTTGGGGTTTGTTTTAAAAAACCCTACAAGCAAAAGGAATTGTATTGTTGTCGGTAAATCAGAGAAAGTTTTTATAGAATACAATGTTGATTTTTTAGTTTAAATTTTAACTAAGCCGAATTTTATATTGCTTGATTGAAACCTAAGCAGTAAAAATATTGAGTTTTTTTAACCTAACTTTGGGATTGTTTGGTTAGCTGGTTTTTTGGTTAAACCTAAAAAAAGAGAAAGGATTTTAATTTGTAAAGCTTTTTTAATTGTCACCCTAAAAGCTTTTGTTTGGTTTTACCCCTGAAATTGGAAACCCTTCGCATTTTTTGGATATTGTACTTTTTTGTAACCAAACGGGCATTTTGGGCTTGTTTATTGTACCCCTGTTTTGAAACCCCTCCCACCGAAATTTTTTGAATTTATTTTGTTTATTGAAACCTACACCCAGTAATTGATATTGTAGCGAAATTGAAACCCTTTTCCCGAAGTAGATTGATATTGTAGCTTTTATTAAAACCCTACAGCATTAGATTGATATTTTTGGGCTGAAATTAAAACCTACAGCAGTGGGATGAATTTTTTGTACCCTGTTTTGGGAACCTACAGCATAGATTGATATTGTGCTGTATTGAAACCCCTACGCATTAGTTTTGATTTTGGTAGTGTATTTTTAACCCTTTACAGAAACCCCTACAGCATTTAATTGATATTGTAGCTATTGAAACCTACAAAGTAGGTTGTATTTGTAAGCTGTATTAAAGGGCTTCATTTGGAGCTTTGACACCCTTTTTCGTGCTGGAAGGTAACTGGGACAACAAAAAACAAGCAGGGTTTCCCCTATTTCCAGTCAGGGGAAAACCCCTTGTGGTTTGATCTCTCCCCCGGCCTTCTCCTGGGGTATTGACCCTCTCCCCGCCTTCCCCTTTTGACATCCCCCGGGCCCAAAATGTCCCCCCCCCCGGGGGACCCATGTCCCTGGCAGGGTGTCCGTATCCTTAAAAGGCCCTTTTTAAACATAAAAATAAAAAAAATCTAAAAGGGGCCCCCCCTATTAAAGTCATGACCAGTAAAATTTCCGGGGTTTTAGAGGGGTAAGCCCCTTTATAGATTTATTTATGCTTGAAACCCCGGGAAATTGGGCCCCCCTGCAGTGCCTCAGCGCAAAAAACCGGGGGGTTTTGGGGGGGTTGTAATCCATTTACCCTACTTCCCCCTTTTTCTCCTCCCCCCCTTTTCTTCTCCCTCCCCCCTCCCCCTCCTAAATTCCTTCTCCCCACCCCTTCCTCCTCCTTCTTTTCCCCCCCCCAAAATTTTTTCCCCTCCCCTTTTCCCCCATTTTTTTCCCCCTTTTAAAAAAAATTTTTGGGGTTTCCAAAAAAAAATTTTGCCCCCCCCCTTTTTTCCCGGGCCCCCCTTTCCTCCCCCATTTTTCCCCCCTCCTCCCCCTCCTCCTTTTCCTTCCCCCCGCCCCCTTTCTCCCCCTTTCCCTTCTCCCCCCCTTTCCCCCCAAATTTTCCCCCCTTTCCCCCCTCCCCCTTTTCCTTCCCTCCCTCTTCCTCCTCCATTCCTTCTCCCTCCCCCTCTTCCTCCTCCATTCCTTCTCCCTCCTCCTCCTCCTCCATTCCTTTTCCCTCCTCATCCTCCTCCATTTGTTTATTTTATTTGTTTAGGGGGTAGATCAGCTTTAGTATTGCAGATAGATTGTGGCTTCCATCAATGTAATTGTCTGCATCATTTTCAATCCCCCTTACATTTATTTTGCAAATATATATATATATATATATATATACAGCTCTGGAAAAAAATTAAGACCACTGCAAAAATATACGTTTCTCTGGTTTTACTATTTATAGGTATGTGTTTGGGTGAAATTTAAAAAATGGTTTTATTCTATAAACTACTGACAACATTTCTCCCAAATTCCAAATAAAAATGTGTTGTCAGACCTTGAATAATGCAAATAAAATACGTTTTTTTAAACAACACAATACTAATGTTTTAACTTAGGAAGAGTTCAGAAATCAATATTTAGTGGAATAACCTTGATTTTCAATCACAGCTTTCATGCGTCTTGGCAGGCTCTCCACCAGTCTTTCACATTGATGTTGGGTGACTTTATGCCACTCCTGGCGCAAGAATTCAAGCAGCTCGGCTTTGTTTGATGGCTTGTGACCATCTATCTTCCTCTTGATCACATTCCATAAGTTTTCAATGGGGTTCAGGTCTGGATTGGGCTGGTAATGACAGGGTCTTGATCTGGTGGTCCTCCATCCACACCTTGATTGACCTGGCTGTGTGGCATGGCACATTGTTCTGCTGGAAAAAACAATCCTCAGAGTTGGGGAACAATGTCAGAGCAAAAGGAAACAGGTTTTCTTCCAGGACAACCTTGTACATGGCTTGATTCATGCGTCCTTCACAAAGACAAATCTGCCCGATTCCAGCCTTGCTGAAGCACCCCCAGATCATCACCGATCCTCCACCAAATTTCACAGTTGGTGCGAGACACTGTGGCTTGTAGGCCTCTCCAGGTCTCCGTCTAACCATTAGACGACCAGGTGTTGGGCAAAGCTGAAAATTGGACTCATCAGAGAAGATGACCTTACTCCAGTCCTCTACGGTCCAATCCTTATGGTATTTTGCAAACCTCAGCCTGGCTTTTCTTTGCTTCTCATTGATGAAGGGCTTTTTTCTAGCTTTGCACGACTTCAGCCCTGCCCCTAGGAGCCTGTTTCGAACCGTCCTCGCCGTGCACTTCACCCCAGCTGCCGTTTGCCATTCTTTTTGTAGGTCACTTGATGTCATCCTACGGTTGTTGAGTGACATTCGAATGAGTTGGAGGTCATCCCGGTCAGTAGAGAGTCGTTTTCGCCCTCTGCCGGTCTGTAGCTTTGTTGTCCCCAATGTCTGCTGCTTGACCTTGTTCTTATGAACCGCCGTCTTTGAAATTTTAAGGATGGAAGCAACCTGACGCTCACTGTATCCCACTAACCAGTAAAGCCAGAATTGCACCCTTCTTTTCCTCACTCAAAACTTTCCTTTTCAACTCTTTTGGCCTGGTAAATAGTTATTATTTGATTAATATTACTTTTGAGGTTGTTTTTGCCATCCAGCTGGTCCTATTGCAAGAGGATAGTGATGACCACAGCAGTGGTTTTTATACTTTTCCTCGTTAAATAAGATTTGGTTCAGGTGATCACCTAATCAGTACCTAATTCAGTAGAATGAGGTGTGCCTGTGTTGGAATTCAACAGACACTGGAATGGAATGGCTGTCATACATGTAGAGATGCTGATTTCAGAAAAATGTGCAGTGGTCTCTTAATTTTTTCCAGAGCTATATATATATATATATATATATATATATATATATATATATATACACACAGTTGAAGTCGTAAGTTGACATACACCTTAGCCAAATACATTTAAACTCAGTTTTTCACAATTCCTGACATTTTAATCCTAGTAAAGATTCCCTGTCTTAGGTCAGTTAGGATCACCACTTTATTTTAAGAATGTGAAATGTCAGAATAATAGTAGAGAGAATGATTTATTTCAGCTTTTATTTCTTTCATCACATTCCCAGTGGGTCAGAAGTTTACATACACTCAATTAGTATTTGGTAGCATTGCCTTTAAATTGTTTAACTTGGGTCAAACGTTTCGGGTAGCCTTCCACAAGCTTCCCACAATAAGTTGGGTGAATTTTGGCCCATTCCTCCTGACAGAGCTGGTGTAACTGAGTCAGGTTTGTAGGCCTGCTTGCTCGCACACGCTTTTTCAGTTCTGCCCACAAATTTTCTATAGGATTGACGTCAGGGCTTTGTGATGGCCACTCCAATACCTTGACTTCGTTGTCCTTAAGCCATTTTGCCACAACTTTGGAAGTATGCTTGGGGTCATTGTCCATTTGGAACACCCATTTGCGACCAAGCTTTAACTTCCTGACTGATGTCTTGAGATGTTGCTTCAATATATCCACATAATTTTCCTTCCTCATGATGCCATCTATTTTGTGAAGTGCACCAGTCCCTCCTGCAGCAAAGCACCCCCACAGCATGATACTGCCAACCCCCGTGCTTCACGGTTGGGATGGTGTTCTTCGGCTTGCAAGCGACCCCCTTTTTCCTCCAAACATAATGATGGTCATTATGGCCAAACAGTTCTGTTTTTCTTTCATCAGACCAGAAGACATTTCTCCAAAAAGTACGATCTTTGTCCCCATGTGCAGTTGCAAACCGTAGTCAGGCTTTTTTATGGCGGTTTTGGAGCAGTGGCTTCTTCCTTGCTAAGCGGCCTTTCAGGTTATGTCGATATAGGACTTGTTTTACTGTGGATATAGATACTTTTGTACCTGTTTCCTCCAGCATCTTCACAAGGTCCTTTGCTGTTGTTCTGGGATTGATTTGCACTTTTCGCACCAAAGTACGTTCATCTCTAGGAGACAGAACGCGTCTCCTTCCTGAGCATATGACGGCTGCGTGGTCCCATGGTGTTTATACTTGCGTACTATTGGCCAATTTATTATTATTTATTTTTATTATTTATTAAATGTCAGGAATTGTGAAAAACTGAGTTTAAATGTATTTGGCTAAGGTGTATGTAAACTTCCGACTTCAACTGTATATATATATATATATACACATACTACCAGTCAAAAGTTTGGACACACCTACTCATTCAAGGGTTTTTCTTTATTTTTTCTATTTTTTACATTGTAGAATAATAGTGAAGACATCAAAACTATGAAATAACACATGAAAAAATGCATTTCAATTAACAGGTGTGCCTTCTTAAAAGTTAAATAGTGGAATTTATTTCCTTCTTAATGCGTTTGAGCCAATCAGTTGTGTTGTGACAAGGTAGGGGTGGTGTACAGAAGATAGCCCTATTTGGTAAAATACCAAGTCCATATTATGGCAAGAAGAGCTCAAATAAGCAAAGAGAAACGACAGTCCATCATTACTTTAAGACATGAAGGTCAGTCAATATTGAACATTTCAAGAACTTTGAAAGTTTCTTCAAGTGTAGTCGCAAAAACCATCAAGCGCTATGATGAAACTGGCTCTCATGAGGACCGCCACAGGAATGGAAGACCCAGAGTTACCTCTGCTGCAGTGGATAAGTTCATTAGAGTTACCAGCCTCAGAAATTGCAGCCCAAATAAATGCTTCACAGAGTTCAAGTAACAGACATCTCAACATCAACTGTTCAGAGGGGACTGTGTGAATCAGGCCTTCATGGTCGAATTGCTGCAACGAAACCACTACTAAAGGACACCAATAAGAAGAAGAGACCTGCTTGGGCCAAGAAACACGAGCAATGCACATTAGATAGGTGGAAATTGGAGTCCAAATTGGAGATTTTTGGTTCCAACCTCCGTGTCTATGTGAGAAGCGGTGTGGGTGAACGGATGATCTCCGCATGTATATTTCCCACCGTAAAGCATGGAGGAGGAGGTGTTATGGTGTGGGGGTGCTTTGCTGGTGACACTGTCTGTGATTTATTTAGAATTCAAGGCACACTTAACCAGCATGGCCACCACAGCATTCTGCAGTGATACGCAATCTCATCTGGTTTGGGCTTAGTGGGACTATCAATTGTTTTTCAACAGGACAATGACCCAAAACACCTCCAAGCTGTGTAAGTGCTATTTTACCAAGAAGCAGAGTGATGGAGTGCTGCATCAGATGACCTGGCCTCCACAATCCCCTGACCTCAACCCAATTGAGTCGGACGGCAGAATGAAGGAAAAGCAGCCAACAAGTGCTCAGCATATGTGGGAACTCCTTCAGGACTGTTGGAAAAGCATTCCAGGTGAAGCTGGTTGAGAGAATGCCAAGAGTGTGCAAAGCTGTCATCAAGGCAAAGGGTGACTATTTGAAGAATCTCAAATACAAAATATATTTTGATTTGTTTAACACTTTTTTGGTTACTACATGAGTCCATATGTGTTATTTCATAGTTTTGATCTCTTCACTATTATTCTAGAATGTAGAAAATAGTAAAAATAAAGAAAAACCCTTGAATGAGTAGGTGTGTCCAAACCTTTGACTGGTACTGTATATATATAAATATATTTTCCTTTATTATATTTCCCCTAACCCTACCACCCCTCCCCTAATTGGAGTAAATGAATGGACAACAACTCTTAGGCTTCGACTTCAACTTCCAGCTTATACATACTAAATGACTAAAAAAGTATTCAGACCCCTTGACTATTTCAACATTTTGTTACATTACAGCCTTATTTTAAAATTGATTAAATATTTGTTTTCCCTCAGCATTCTACACCCAATACCTAATAATGACAAAGAAAAAACAGGTTTTTAGATTATTTTGCAAATGTATTACAAAGATTTTTTATTTACATGAGTATTCAGACACTTTGCTATGAGACTCGAAATTCAGCTCAGATGCATCCTGTTTCCATTGATAATCCTTGAGATGTTTCTACAACTTGATTGGACATGATTTGGAAAAGTACACACCTGTCTATATAAGGTCCTACAGTTGACAGTGCATGTCAGAGCAAAAACCAAGCCATGAGGTTGAAGGAATTGTCTGTAGAGCTCCGAGACAGGGTTGTGTCGAGGCACTGATCTGGGGAAGGGTACCAAAAAATGTCTGCAGCATTGAAGGTCCCCAAGAACACAGTGGCCTCCATCATTCTTAAGTGGAAGAAGTTTGGAACCACCAAGACTCTTCCTAGAGCTGGCCGCCCGGCCAAACTGAGCAATCGGGGGAGAAGGGCCTTGGTCAGGGAGGTGACCAAGAACCCGATGGTCACTCTGACAGAGCTCTAGAGTTCCTCTGTGGAGATGAGAGAACCTTCCAGGGACAACCATCTCTGCAGCACTCCACCAATCAGGCCTTTATGGTAGAGTGGCCAGACGGAAGCCACTCCTCAGTAAAAGGCACATGACAGCCTGCTTGGAGTTTGCCAAAAGGCACCTAAAGACTCTCAGACCATGAGAAACAAGATTCTCTGGTCTGATGAAACCAAGATTGAACTCTTTGGCCTGAATGCCGGGTGTCACGTCTGGAGGAAACTTGGCACCATCCCTACGGTGAAGCATGGTGGTGGCAGCCTCATGCTGTGGGGATGTTTTTCAGCGGAAGGGACTGGGAGACTAGTCAGGATCGAGACAAATATTAACTGAGCAAAGTACAGAGAGATCCTTGATGAAAACCTGCTCCAGAGCGCTCAGGACCTCAGACTGGGGCGAAGGTTCACCTTCCAACAGGACAACGATCCTAAGCACACAGCCAAGACAACGCAGGAGTGGCTTCGGGACAAGTCTCTAAATGTCCTCGAGTGGCCCAGCCAGAGCCCGGACTTGAACCCGATCGAATATCTCTGGAGAGACTTTAAAAAAGCTGCGCAGCAACGCTCCCCATCCAACCTGACAGAGCTTGAGAGGATCTGCAGAGAAGAATGGGAGAAACTCCACAAATACAGGTGTGCAAAGCTTGTAGCGTCATACCCAAGAAGACTTGAGGCTGTAATCGCTGCCAAAGGTGCTTCAACAAGTACAGGGTCTGAATACTTATGTAAATGTGATATTTCCATTTTTTATTTGTAATAAATGTACAAACATTTCTAAAAACCTGTTTTTGCTTTGTCATTATGGGGTATTGTGTGTAGATTGATGAGGAAAAACACAATTTAATCAATTTTAGAATAAGGCTGTAGCGTAACAAAATGTGGAAAAAGTCAAGGGGTCTGAATATTTTCCGAATGCAATTTTACGGACACTATAGTTTACAGTAGTTCTCTTTTGTTTGTTTTTATTCCCATCTTACCCCTCCCATCTATCTTTCAGCTCCCCTCAACCCCTCCCATCTACCTTTCAGCTCCCCTCAACCCCTCCCATCTATCTTTCAGCTCCCCTCAACCCCTCCCATCTATCTTTCAGCACCCCTCAACCCCTCCCATCTATCTTTCAGCTCCCCTCAACCCCTCCCATCTATCTTTCAGCTCCCCTCAACCCCTCCCATCTATCTTTCAGCTCCCCTCAACCCCTCCCATCTATCTCTGAACACCATCCAGTTTTGATTTCTATTGTGACTTTTAATAAAAATTCTGAACCTTTCTATTCTCATAGATTACCTTTCTATTCTCATAAATATTTTTTTGTTGTTGCTAAGAGTATTATTATATTATTAATCGATTGACTATTACTTTTTAAATGGACTTTGACCTCCTCCATTCCTTCTCACACCCTACTTATCCTGGGTGCCTCAATGGCCCTACTCTCCTCTAGGGGCTGTCACTCTTATCTAGTGCCCTTCTCCTCTAGGGGCTGTCACTCTTATCTAGTGCCCTTCTCCTCTAGGGGCTGTCACTCTTATCTAGTGCCCTACTCCTCTAGGGGCTGTCACTCTTATCTAGTGCCCTTCTCCTCTAGTGCCCTTCTCCTCTAGGGGCTGTCACTCTTATCTAGTGCCCTTCTCCTCTAGGGGCTGTCACTCCTATCTAGTGCCCTTCTCCTCTAGGGGCTGTCACTCCTATCTAGTGCCCTTCTCCTATAGGGGCTGTCACTCCTATCTAGTGCCCTTCTCCTCTAGGGGCTGTCACTCCTATCTAGTGCCCTTCTCCTATAGGGGCTGTCACTCTTATCTAGTGCCCTTCTCCTATAGGGGCTGTCACTCTTATCTAGTGCCCTTCTCCTCTAGGGGCTGTCACTCTTATCTAGTGCCCTTCTCCTCTAGGGGCTGTCACTCCTATCTAGTGCCCTTCTCCTCTAGGGGCTGTCACTCTTATCTAGTGCCCTACTCCTCTAGGGGCTGTCACTCTTATCTAGTGCCCTTCTCCTCTAGTGCCCTTCTCCTCTAGGGGCTGTCACTCTTATCTAGTGCCCTTCTCCTCTAGGGGCTGTCACTCTTATCTAGTGCCCTTCTCCTCTAGGGGCTGTCACTCTTATCTAGTGCCCTACTCCTCTAGGGGCTGTCACTCTTATCTAGTGCCCTTCTCCTCTAGTGCCCTTCTCCTCTAGGGGCTGTCACTCTTATCTAGTGCCCTTCTCCTCTAGGGGCTGTCACTCTTATCTAGTGCCCTTCTCCTCTAGGGGCTGTCACTCTTATCTAGTGCCCTACTCCTCTAGGGGCTGTCACTCTTATCTAGTGCCCTTCTCCTCTAGTGCCCTTCTCCTCTAGGGGCTGTCACTCTTATCTAGTGCCCTTCTCCTCTAGGGGCTGTCACTCTTATCTAGTGCCCTACTCTCCTCTAGGGGCTGTCACTCCTACTATTACTACTCAATATGACTTGTTAGATTATTAAAACTAATTAGCAACATAATCCATAATTAAAGACATTAAAACACATATTTTGTTAAGTTGTTCCTAATAAAATAAAACAAACAATGTAATTAATCATGATTGTCTTTCTATGATGTTGTATTAAAGTACAAAAGGCCAAAATCATAGAAAGACAGAGATTGAAACAGAGATCAAGATCATCAAGTCTGACTGAAGCCTGACTTTATTCATTAGCTGTTGTGTGTTGCGCAACACTCAGTGTCTTCCTGTTTTTCTCTCTCCCCCCGTAGAGTCGAGTTCGGCTGTCCTTAAAGAGGCGTCCGCCCACACGGCAGCACCGGCAGTCACGTGTTGAGGAGGGCGTAGTCTCTGAGGGAGGGTGTGTGTCCCAAGGTGACCCAGACGGCCTCCAGGTGAACGGGGCCGAGGACCAGGTGGACCAAGTGTTTGAGCAGCCAGGTGAGGGCGGGGATGGGGGGGAGGAGACCCGGGGAAGCCCCCCGTCTCACCCAGACACTCTGACAGAGACTGGAGACAGGGACAGTGAACAGGCCAAAGGGGACCAAGTGCTGGAGGAGGAGACAGGAGAGGCGGCCCCAGCCACCCAGGATGTGGAGGAGGAAGCTGGGGAGCAGGCCCTAGGTGAGCCCCAGGCTTCAGATTCTCTGGAGGCCATAGAGGAGGAGGGGTCTTGTCACCTATTGTTCCAAAAGAGCCAACAACAACCAGACAGAGGAACAGGAGGATCCACCACAGCCTCGGGAGGGGGATGAAAACCTCTGAACAATGTTTACAAATCACTGTAGATAGAAATCATACAATCAGTCAATGGGTGAGTCCCAAATGGAACCTCCTATTGCCTTTATAGTGCACTATTTTTGACCAGAGCCCTGGTCACAAGTAGTGCACTATAAAAGGAATAGGGGTGTCATTTGGGACGCATCCTCATTAATTATGAAACTTGCATAATCTGCATAATCTTGGTACACAGAACTAAATCTTGCGTACATGCCTGTCGTATTTAAATGTGTCTGTTGCAATGGATAGACAGTCCTCTGCATAGCTTTGTGTTCAATCAGATACCGTTGGAGGTGATCATTTCTTGTTTCTGCAGCAGTTTAAATAATAGTTCTCTCTATAGTATTTGGCCCAGCTGTCTCACCTCTCCTGGTCTCCTCTCCTGGTCACCTCTCACTTCTCCTGGTCACCTCTCACCGCTCCTGGTCACCTCACCTCTCCTGGTCACCTCTCACGGTCACCTCTCACCTCTTCTGGTCACCTATCCTGGTCACCTATCACCTCTCCTGGTCACAGCTATCCTCTCACGGTGACCTCTCACCTCTCCAGGTCACCTCTCCTGTTAACCTCTCCTGGTCAACTCTCTCTCTCCTGGTCAACTCTCCTCTCCTGGTAACCTCTCCTGGTCACCGCTAACCTCTAACGGTCACCTCTCACTTCTCCTGGTCACCTCTCACTTCTCCTGGTCACCTCTCACTTCTCCTGGTCACCTC
Organism: Coregonus sp. 'balchen'; assembly: GCA_902810595.1. NCBI lineage: Eukaryota > Metazoa > Chordata > Actinopteri > Salmoniformes > Salmonidae > Coregonus > Coregonus sp. 'balchen'. The sequence continues at coordinate 42,117,967 of LR778257.1, forward strand.
TCACCTCTCCTGGTCACCTCTCACCTCTGCTGGTCACCTCTCCTGGTCACCTCTCACCTCTCCTGGTCACCTCTCACCTCTCCTGGTCACCTCTCACCTCTCCTGGTCACCTCTCCTGGTCACCTCTCACCTCTGCTGGTCACCTCTCCTGGTCACCTCTCACCTCTCCTGGTCACCTCTCACCTCTCCTGGTCACCTCTCACCTCTCCTGGTCACCTCTCACCTCTCCTGGTCACCTCTCCTGGTCACCGGTCACCTCTCCTGGTCACCTCTCACCTCTCCTGGTCACCTCTCCTGGTCACCTCTCTCACTGGAGGACAGGCAGCTTGTCAAGCTCTAAGACACTGGAGCAGAGTGTGAATTGTTGATAATATTGATAATTTGACTGAGACTCTCGCCGACAGCGAGACACATCAATATCAACATATATAGCCTCCCTACTGTCACTTTATTTTACTTCTGCTCTTTTTTTTCTCAACACTTTTTTTTGTTGTTGTTTTAATTTTACTTTTAATAAATGCACTGTTGGTTAAGGGCTGTAAGTAAGCATTTCACTGTAATGTCTGCACCTGTTGTATTCGGCGCATGTGACCAATAAAATTTGATTTGATTTGAAAGCATCAGAGTGAGCGAAACAGCGCCCCCTCTGTCTCAGGATGTGTAGCCCGTCTATCTGATGCTGTCTGAGCAAAAAGAGTAAACATTATTTCGTGTTGTTTCCTTTTTTTTTTTTTTTATTGTTCAAATTTTTTGGGGGGAAGCATGGCTTCCTTTGGCATCCATGAATACACTCCACTGTAGTAGCCAAATGTCATTACACTTTATGGTGTTTTTGTAACAGATGTGTGCAGCCGCAGGTAGACAACTTTTTAAAGTGATTTTGTTCGACAATCAGATAGTTGTGTTCATGACATATTAAAATGTCATACATTTTTTTAAATGATTTTTATTTGATAATTCAGACCAGCCGCAAGGCAATACTCAACACACTTAAAGAAAGAAAGAAAGAAAGAAAGGAAAATGGCCTCTGGTTTTAGCTAGTCTTGATGTCTGGACTGTTGAATGGAATGTTAAAAAATTATAATAATCTAAACAGATCTGGAAAGAGTCAAGAATCCTGTGAAACAACGCACTCCCCTGGTCATAACATCACCACAACGATAGAGTCCAGAGGGGCAGAGGATAGTGGAGGTGCCGAATACTATGTGTGCATCCCAAATGGCACCCTATCCCTATTGTGCATTACTTTTGACCAGGGCCCATAGGGTTCTGGTCAAACGTAGTGCACTATATAGGGAAATAGGGTGCCATTTGGTACACACGCTATAAATACAATGGTATAAGGAAGGTAAATGAGAATAGTTTCCAAATGTGAAGAAACTTGCAAGTTCTGCCATCCTCCCCAAACACACCTCAGTTACGAATTTATATTTGTAACTTTTGCCCCTTTTTGTAATTTCTCAAGGTGTTTTGGGTTTACTTTTTGCTGATTCTGTTTTTCCAATCGTTGTGTACATTAAAGTTTAGACTTTTTTGCTTTTCTCACTGTAAATTACAATGCCACTGTATTTGACACAGGAGAGTGACAGATATATGGCTTGTATTGTATAGCCTGAATCTATGGCTCTGGTCCGCAGCATGTAAATAAAAAATAAAAAAATAGAATGAAGAGCTTGATGATTATTATTGTAATTCCAGAGTTGGTGGTGATGAATAAATACGTTTATTATTATTATTATTATTATTATTATTATTATAAGTTTAGAGTTGGAAGAGTGATGAGGATGCCTTCAAAGCCAGTATTGTGGGACTCAGTGGCGGTCGGTGCCGTTTAAGATTAGGGAGGACAATTATTTTTTGGGGGGGGAGCATGGCCTTATTTCTATTACAGCATAATGGATGACTCTCATTCATATTCCATTCACACAGCTCAATGTAACATCGATAGGTTTAGGCTACTACATGAATGTTCCCTGTACCCATCATGAGGTTGCTACAACCTAGCCTATGAATGAAAGTTTACAACGTAGGTGCACAGGTCCGAAAGACAAACTGGAGTAATCAAGGTGACAGACAGTGACACATTCAATACTGCCTTGCACACTCTTACCTGCATCTAGCTGATCTGCAGTGTAACGAGAGTTTCTGTTGGACAAATTCAGGTAGGTCCCTCCCCGTTTCGTTCCGCTCGCTTCCGTTTAAGAAACGTTTTTGCTACAGAATCTGCGGAATGAATACACCCCTGATCATCCGCGCACACAGTTCACTTTCATAGCAGCCACCTAAAGCATCATCACTTTGCTCTTTGTATAATTCCTTCTCACATCTACGTGCTCTCCTCCTCTCACCTTTTCCCTTCGCTTGTGGACTTCAGCTGTCTGTGACCAGGCGCAAAAACCCTCTCCAAGCCAAACCTTCATACCATAACCGCTAACCGCTACACACAGCCTACATCGTTGTCACCGTAGTAATGTTATAGTCAACAAACTAGAACTAACGCGTTAGTAAACCCACAATCCAATCCATGTGTACGATCACGCAGCACAGTGTACAGCAAGCAGTTTAGCAGTAACACCTGCAGGCCTTGTTGGCAATAAATTAATAAAACTGAAAGCTTACCTTGACTTGGAAGAGTTTCAGTGTTGGATAGCCTTAGCCAGCTAGCTAACATAAATAGCATTCCTCTGTTTGAGTCAGGTTGTTGAGTAGGCTATATTAGCTAAGTATGTGAAAGGTAAACTAAGAAAAATAAGAAATTTGTTCAAAACTGTTAAACTATTGTCTTTCTCTCTCTTTGAGTCAACTGCTCACCACATTTTATACACTGCAGTGCTAGCTAGCTGTAGCTTATGCTTTTAGTACTAGATTCATTCTCTGATCCTTTGATTGGGTGGACAACATGTCAGTTCATGCTGCAAGAGCTCTGATAGGTTGGAGGATGTCCTCCGGAAGTCGTCATAATTACTGTGTAAGTCTATGAAAGGGGGCGAGAACCATGAGCCTCCTAGGTTTTGTATTGAAGTCAATGTACACAGAGGAGGACGGAAACTAGCTGTCCTCTGGCTACACCATGGTGCTACCCTACAGAGTGCTGTTGAGGCTACTGTAGACCTTCATTGTAAAACAGTGTGTTTTAATCAGTTATTTGTTGACATGAATATATTTATTATAGATGTATCTAAAAATGATAACTTTTTTAGTGTTTCACTATAAAAAAAAAAATCACTTAGTAGGATGGTCCTCCCCTTATTCCTCTGAGGAGCCTCCACTGGTAGGACTAGAGTATTTCAAAGACGTTGATGCCTTCTTGCCTGTGTAGACAGTAGTCATACAAGCCATTGTTAAAATGTTATGCTTTTTTTTTATATTCTATTGTGGCTGTGTGCTCTTACACTTTTTGGATTTGGAAAATAGAAGAATAAATGTTTATTGTAATGTCATTGGTATGTGGTCCTCTGTAGCTCAGCTGGTAGAGCACAGCGCTTGTGGGTTCGATCCCCGGGACCACCCATACACAAAAAATGTATGCACGCATGACTGTAAGTCGCTTTGGATAAAAGCGTCTGCTAAATGGCATATTATATTATTATAGTTACACTGCACACCTCATCATTTCCTGCAGTACTCACTTCTTTCACATGGGGGCGAAATACTCCCAGCAATACCTGCCCTTCTATTTATTTATTTTATTTTTTTGTCATTTAGCAGACGCTCACACCTGCCTATTCCATTCTACTCTATTCCATTCTAATACGTTCTATTCCATTCTAATACGTTCTATTCCATTCTAATACGTTCTATTCCATTCTAATACGTTCTATTCCATTCTAATACGTTCTATTCCATTCTAATACGTTCTATTCCATTCGAATAAATTATAATCCATTCTACTCTATTCCATTCTAATACGTTCTATTCCATTCTAATACGTTCTCTACTATTCCATTCTAATACGTTCTATTCCATTCGAATAAATTATAATCCATTCTACTCTATTCCATTCTATTCTATGGTTTATCAATATTTACTACATCTCAATATTAGGGGACATTCCTACAGGACTGAAGTAAAACAGGCTGGCCTACTCAACAAGCTTTAAAAGTCCTGGAAAATGCCTATGGAATGAAATCGAAATGTGATATGGGAACACACCTTATTGACAGGGAAAGCTGCTGCCGCTGGTCTCTCTCTCTTCTTTTCTTATTCTTTCTCGCTCTGACTAAAGACAACGCCTTCTTCCGTTTCTGAAGTTTAACAAGGTTAAGTCACCTGGGCAGGGGAGAAAGGAATAGTCTAATGGAAGTTGTATCACAACGCTGAGTAGACTACAAACATATTTTTTATTACTTATCATGTACGCCAGTATTGATTAAATGTTCGTTATTGAATATAGCTTACTGTCTTGAGACGGAGAAAGGGCAAGGTAAAAGTGTCTCATAGTTCCGGGTTTGGGGACATTTTCCCGAGTATTGGAATAATTTGGGAAACATGGACATTATCGAGTTACAACCGGTTCAGCGGTCTGGAAGTCTTGACAACAACAATCACCATGCTGAAAATACCGCCAAGCAACAGGTGAGTTTAAATCGAATCGATGAATGCTATATTCGTCAATAGAAAGAAAAGGGTAGGCTGTTATTGAAAGTGGAGTCGCCTCAGGTGTAGTCTAAGTCAACCTTGTTCACCACGCTCGGCTTCAGAGCACAACGCAGCTTTTACAATACGCACAAAGTCCAATATGTTTTATTGCAGACAGACATTCGGGGCGTTTCTTGATTTGGGCGTTCCTCGATATCAGGAAACGCCCATTGGTGCCTGCCATTGGTCAGTCCATTGATAACTGCCGTTGGTCAGTTCAGGTTTTATGTTACTGATGGTTTGTACCATTGTGGCTACTATTAAAGCCCCATCTAGTTGTCGCATCATGGATAACAGTTGTTGACAGCAGTAGCTAAGCCTAACCCTTTTTCTAACCTTAACCTCAGTCTCCTAACCTGCCACATTAGTTATCCTAACCCAAAACGTTAATTCTCCTAACCTGCCACGTTAGTTCTCCTAACCTGCCACGTGAGTTCTCCTAACCTGCCACGTGAGTTCTCCTAACCTGCCACGTGAGTTCTCCTAACCTGCCACGTTAGTTCTCCTAACCTGCCACGTGAGTTATCCTAACCTGCCACGTGAGTTCTCCTAACCTGCCACGTGAGTTCTCCTAACCTGCCACGTTAGTTCTCCTAACCTGCCACGTTAATTCTCCTAACCTGCCACGTATGTTCTCCTAACTTGCCACGTAAGTTCTCCTAACCTGCCACGTTAGTTCTCCTAACCTGCCACGTTAATTCTCCTAACCTGCCACGTTAATTCTCCTAACCTGCCACGTTAGTTCTCCTAACCTGCCACATTAGTTCTCCCAACCTGCTATGTAAACAAACCACCAACCCCATCAGTATCACCACACCAGTGTTATGAGACTAATGGTTTCTCGACACAAATGATTTGATTACATAGCAGGTTAGGATAACAAACGTAGCAGGTTAGGATAACAAACGTGGCAGGTTAGGATAATTAAAGTGGCAGGTTAGGTGAATTAGCATGGCAGGTTAGGAGAATGAGGTTAAGGTTAGGAAAAGGGAGAGACTGTTGTCCCCGATCCGAAAGAAACAGCCACAGACCAATAGCGAGCATCAATGGGTGTAACTTGACATCGAGAAACGCCGATATCAGAAAACGCCCCTAAGTGCAGTCTGCAATTACACCCTTCTCCAAAAGACGGTGGAAATGTGCCCTAAATAAGACGCTGTCCCACAGGGTGGCTGCGATGCGGACGCCGGGAAATATTGGGTGAACATTTTTAGGGGGTGTGCTTGTTTCCGAAAATCCTGTTACCTGCCACGTATCTATAATCGGATTGTATAATGTCCTATATAGGTCTAAGTAAAAAAATATAATTAACAGAATAACTTGAGGGTTCTATAGCATTGAAAAATGGACTTGTCTGCTTCGCAGCATTCAGAGACAGGATGTCAGGGCAGGCAATGCATTTGACAATAATTAAAATAATGAATTTATCTGAACTTTTTTTTTTATTCTCAGCTCCCACCACATCATACTGTATTTTGCCCAGTAACAACCTTGGTTGCTTCTGCATGCCCACGGCGATTGCTCCACAGTGTCATAATGTCATTGATTGTTACCACAGACTTACCAGACTCATTCATTTGGCCATGACCAGAGAACATTCTTGCAGAAACGCAGTTGTGTTTCAGTCGGAACATGCAGACAGGTGGACAAACATTTGATTTGGCTTCTGCATGTCATTCAGAGAGTGTAATAAAAAAACTGGGCTACTGTAAACTGCCTTTCACATATCCTTTAAGCACCTCCTTTATTTAGGCAGAACAGTCAATAGAATACTGACTGAACAAGTATTCTATTAGAATGTTTGTATAATTCCATATTCCATATTGCAGGGGACTTCAGATAATAGACGCAGGCTGACCACCAATGATGCAGCAGAGGAAGAAAAGCCCTTGCTTTCTCCTGAACAGGTGGGTCATCACTGCCATTTGGTGGCTGAATTATTTTCTCCCTCAACAGCACAGTGGCCCTTTTATATACAGTACAGGGAATACATGGCTGGCCTACTGTTGAAAGGACTACTGTCTAATTGTAACAATTGCAAATACAGTTGAAGTCGGAAGTTTACGTACACTTAGGCTGGAGTCATTAAAACTCGTTTTTTCAACCACTCCACAAATTTATTTTTAACAAACTATAGTTTTGGCAAGTCGGTTAGGACATCTACTTTGTGCATGACACAAGTTATTTTTCTAACAATTGTTTACAGACAGATTATTTCACTTATAATTCACTGTATCACAATTCCAGTGAGTCAGAAGTTTACATACACTAAGTTGACTGTGCCTTTAAACAGCTTGGAAAATTTAGAAGCTTCTGATAGGCTAATTGACATCATTTGAGTCAATTGGAGGTGTACCTGTGGATGTATTTCAAAGCCTACCTTCAAACTCAGTGCCTCTTTGCTTGGCATCATGGGAAAATCAAAATAAATCAGCCAAGACCTGTAGACCTCCACAAGTCTGATTCATCCTTGGGAGCAATTTCCAAACGCCTGAAGGTACCACGTTCATCTGTACAAACAATAGTACGCAAGTATAAACACCATGGGACCACGCAGCCGTCATACCGCTCAGGAAGGAGACGCGTTCTGTCTCCTAGAGATGAACGTACTTTGGTGCGAAAAGTGCAAACCAATCCCAGAACAACAGCAAAGGACCTTGTGAAGATGCTGGAGGAAACAGGTACAAAATAATCTATATCCACAGTAAAACGAGTCCTATATCGACATAACCTGAAAGGCCGCTCAGCAAGGAAGAAGCCACTACTTTATCTAACCTTTATTTAACTAGGCAAGTCAGTTAAGAGCAAATTCTTATTTACAATGACGGCCTACACCGGCCAAACCCGGACGACGCTGGGCCAATTGTGCGCCGCCCTATGGGACTCCCAATCACGGCCGGTTGTGATACAGCCTGGAATCGAACCAGGGGGTCTGTAGTGACGCCTCAAGCACTGAGATGCAGTGCCTTAGACCGCTGCAGTTTGCAACTGCACATGGGGACAAAGATTGTACTTTTTGGAGAAATGTCCTCTGATCTGATGAAGCAAAAATAGAACTGTTTGGCCATAATGACCATCGTTATGTTTGGAGGAAAAAGGGGAACGCTTGCAAGCCGAAGAACACCATCCCAACCGTGAAGCACGGGGGTGGCAGCATCATGCTGTGGGGGTGCTTTGCTGCAGGAGGGACTGGTGCACTTCACAAAATCGATGGCATCATGAGGAAGGAAAATGATGTGGATATATTGAAGCAACATCAGTCAGGAAGTTAAAGCTTGGTCACAAATGGGCTCTTCCAAATGGACAATGACCCCAAGCATACTTCCAAAGATGTGGCAAAATGGCTTAAGGTCAACAAAGTCAAGGTATTGGAGTGGCCATCACAAAGCCCTGACCTCAATCCTATAGAAAATTTGTGGGCAGAACTGAAAAAGCGTGTGCGAGCAAGCAGGCCTACAAACCTGACTCAGTTACACCAGCTCTGTCAGGAGGAATGGGCCAAAATTCACCCAACTTATTGTGGGAAGTTTGTGGAAGGCTACCCGAAACGTTTGACCCAAGTTAAACAATTTTAAAGGCAATGCTACCAAATACTAATTGAGTGTATGTAAACTTCTGACCCACTGGGGATGTGATGAAAGAAATAAAAGCTGAAATAAATCATTCTCTCTACTATTATTCTGACATTTCACATTCTTAAAATAAAGTGGTGATCCTAACTGACCTAAGACAGGGGATTTTTACTAGGATTAAATGTCAGGAATTGTGAAAAACTGAGTTTAAATGTATTTGGCTAAGGTGTATGTTAACTTCCGACTTCAACTGTATGTGGTTTATTATTGCTTTAAGAATTAGGAACAAGGGCCACTAGCCTTGATCCTACCACAACCACACATCCAGACTGTCATAAGTGTCATTGTAACAGAAACAGGACAGTACATAATCAGCCAAGGGGGCGTCAGGGAAGTGGCACTTGACTAAAGGAGCATCTGACTTTGACCAGCGACAGAAAGAAAGTGAAAATGAATTTTTTCATTGTACGTGATCGCACAGACAGACAGACAGAGAGACAGACAGACAGACAGACAGACAGACAGACACAGACAGACAACAGGTTCAACTGCTTCCACCACCCTGATGAAGGTGAGTGATTAGCAGTGAAACACAATATAATATCTGAAGTGTCGTTGTGAAGGAACTAGGTTTCAAAGTTGAACAAGGAGCAGATCAGGTTTCCCATTCAGGGTTAAGCTGGGTTGGCTTGCAACAACATCTTGATATTATGATATAACATTCAGGGAAAGACAATAACCCTGTCTCCACATCATTGTTTAGTATTGGGAGGAAACTGACGTGTGTGGTGTGTTCTCAGGTTCCTGTTGGTAATGGCGGGCAGCATCATGTTGATGGAGCAGGGGTCAACCAAGATTCCATCTCTCTCAACATACAGAACAACATCGGCAACAAGGAAATGGTACTTGTATTAATTACAAAGTGTCACAGCTTTCATGTCTCTCTGGTCATGATTGAATCCAGGATCTTTGATTGTAAGATTGTGCTTTGATTCAAATCCAAAGTGTTAAAATCTAATGGGTGATGTTGGTGGCTGATGTAACTCTGAGAAATATTCACATTATCAAGCCACTTCTTACAGTGCTAAGGAAGTGGTGACATACATGTATGTGTCTGTCTGTGAAGAATTCCAGTCACAGAATTCTCAGCATGCATTGTTGTATCTGTTCTTCACCAGACTGTGGTTGGCTTCCATCTTGTCTTTGACACAGTTAGGTAGCAGTTAACAGAAGGTAACAGCTATGAAGGAGACCCCATTCTGTCTCCTAGAGATGAATGTACTTTGGTGCGAAAAGTGCAAATCAATCCCAGAACAACAGCAAAGGACCTTGTGAAGATGCTGGAGGAAACAGGTACAAAAGTATCTATATCCACAGTAAAACGAGTCCTATATCGACATAACCTGAAAGGCCGCTCAGCAAGGAAGAAGCCACTGCTCCAAAACCGCCATAAAAAAGCCAGACTACGGTTTGCAACTGCACATGGGGACAAAGATCGTACTTTTTGGAGAAATGTCCTCTGGTCTGATGAAACAAAAATATCACTGTTTGGCCATAATGACCATCGTTATGTTTGGAGGAAAAAGGGGTTGGCTTGCAAGCCGAAGAACACCATCCCAACCGTGAAGCACGGGGGTGGCAGCATCATGCTGTGGGGGTGCTTTGCTGCAGGAGGGACTGGTGCATTTCACAAAATAGATGGCATCATGAGGAAGGAAAATTATGTGGATATATTGAAGAATTTTTACTAGGATTAAATGTCAGGAATTGTGAAAAACTGAGTTTAAATGTATTTGGCTAAGGTGAATGTAAACTTCCGACTTCAACTGTAGGTAACAGGTAACAGTGAGGTAGCAGGTAACAGTTACATAGCAGGTAACAGTGAGGTAACAGGTAACAGTGAGGTAGCAGGTAACAGTTAGTTAGCAGATAAGTTAGGTAACTGCTACCTAACTTACCTGCTAACAATTAGGTAACATGTAACAGTTAGGTAGCAGGTAACAGTTAGGTGGCGGGGAACATTTAGGTAGCAGTTAGGTAACAGATAACAGTAGGTAGAAGGTAACAGTTAGGTAACAGTTAGGTGGCAGTTAGGTAACAGGTAACAGTTAGGTAGCAATTAACAGTTAGGTAGCAGGTACCATTCAGATAGCAGGTAGGTAGCAGGTAACAGGTAGGTAAAAGGTAACAGGTAGGTAAAAGGTAAGAGTTAGTTAAGTTTGGTAGCAGGTGACATTTAGGTAGTCGGTAACGATTATGTAACACTTAACAGTTAGGTAACATGTAACAGTTAGGTAGCAGGTAACAGTTAGGTAGCAGGTAACAGTTAGGTAGCAGGTAACAGGTAGGTAGCAGGGAACATTTAGGTAGCAGGGAACAGGTAGGTAGCAGGTAACATTTAGGTAACAGGTAACAGTTAGGTAACAGGTAACTGTTAGGTAGCAGGTTGAAGTTAGGTAACAGGTAACAGTTAGGTAGAAGGTAACAGTTAGGTAACATGTAACAGTTAGGTAGCAGCTAACAGTTAGGTAGCAGGTAACAGTTAGTTAGCAGATAAGTTAGGTAGCAAGTAAGTTAGGTAGCAGTTAGGTAGCAGGTAACAGGTAATAGTTAGGTAAAATTTAACAGTTAGGTAGCAGGTAACAGTTAGGTAGCAGTTAGGTAACAGTTAGGTAGCAGGTAACAGTTAGGTAGAAGGTAACATTTAGGTAGCAGGTAGGTAACAAGTAACAGTTAGGTAGCAGGTAACAGCTAACAGTTAGGTAACAGTTAGGTAATGGTTAGGTAGCAGGTAACAGTTAGGTAGCAGGTAGTTAGGTAGCAGGTAACAGTTAGGTAAAAGTTAGGTAGCAGTTAACAGTTAGGTACAGTTGGGTAACAGTTAGATAACAGGTAATAGTTAGGTAGCATCGCAGTGCTAACTGTGCCACTAGATCCTGGTTCGAATCCAGGCTCTGTCGCAGCCGGCCGCGACCAGGAGACTCTTGGGCGGCGCTCAATTGGCCCAGCGTCGTCCAGGGTAGGGGAGGGAATGGCCGGCAGGGATGTAGCTCAGTTGATAGAGCATGGCGTTTGCAACGCCAGGGTTATGGGTTCGATTCCCACGGGGGGCCAGTATAAAAAAAAATATGTATTCACTAACTGTAAGTCGCTCTGGATAAGAGCGTCTGCTAAATGACTAAAATGTAAATGTAAAATGTATCAGGTATCAGTTAGGTAACAGGTAACATTTAGGTTGCAGGTAACAGTTAGGTAGCAGGTAACAGTTAGGTTGCAGGTAACAGTTAGGTAGCAGGTAACAGTTAGGTCAGAGTTAGGTAGCAGTGTAACAGTTAAGTAACAGGTAAGTTGGGTAACAGTTAGGAGCAGGTAACAGTTAGGTGTCAGATAACAGTTAGGTAGCAGGTAACAGTTAATACTTAGGCAGGTAGCTTAGTGGTTAAGAGTGTTGTGCCAGTAACTGAAAGGTCGCTGGTTCTAATCCCCGAGCCGAATAGGTGAAAAACCTGTCTGTGCCCTTGAGCAAGGCACTTAACCCTAATTGTTCCTGTAAGTTGCTCTGGATAAGAGCGTCTGCTAAATGACAAAAAAAAACAGGTAACAGTTAGGTAACAGATAACAGTTAGGTAGCAGGTAACAGTTAAATAACAGTTAGGTAACATGTAACAGGTAACAGTTAGGTAATAGCAAAATATTAGGTAGTAGTAAACAGTTAGGTAGCAGTTAACAGTTAGGTAACAGGTAACAGTTAGGTAGCAGGTAACAGGTAACAGTTAGGTTGCAGGTAACAGTTAGGTAGTAGGTAACAGGTAAGTTAGGTATCAGGTAACAGTTAGGTAGCAGGTAACAGTTAGGTAGCAGGTAGAAGGTAACAGTTAGGTTGCAGGTAACAGTTAGGTAACAGGTAACAGTTAGGTAGTAGGTAACAGGTAAGTTAGGTATCAGGTAACAGGTAACAGTTAGGTTGCAGGTAACAGTTAGGTTGCAGGTAACAGTTAGGTAACAGGTAACAGTTAGGTAGTAGGTAACAGGTAACAGTTAGGTAGCAGGTAACAGGTAACAGTTAGGTTGCAGGTAACAGTTAGGTAGTAGGTAACAGGTAAGTTAGGTATCAGGTATCAGTTAGGTAACAGGTAACAGTTAGGTAACAGGTAACAGTTAGGTAACAGGTAACAGTTAGGTAGCAGGTAACAGTTAGGTAGCAGGTAACAGGTAACAGTTAGGTTGCAGGTAACAGTTAGGTAGCAGGTAACAGGTAACAGTTAGGTAACAGGTAACAGTTAGGTTGCAGGTAACAGTTAGGTAGCAGGTAACAGGCAACAGTTAGGTAACAGGTAACAGTTAGGTAACAGGTAACAGTTAGGTAGTAGGTAACAGGTAAGTTAGGTATCAGGTAACAGTTAGGTAGCACCATTACCAGATCTCACAACGCCTGCAGAAGGGTCTGGCACTGTGACAGCAGTTCTGGTATTTTACTTTACATGAAAATGCATCAATTTTTTGCTAATTTATAAAAAGAAAAAAATCGGAAATATCACATTTACATAAGGATTCAGACCCTTTACTCAGTACTTTGTTGAAGCACCTTTGGCAGCAATTACAGCATAGAGTATTCAACAAACACACCACTCGTTCATTCAAATCAATTTACAGTAGGCCTACAAATCCTGTACTCTCAATTGCAGTCAGTTCAGGAATTTAATTGCATTCCTATGGAATGAGTTGTATTGTTCTGTTTGTAGACTGTTGTGCTGTGCTATCTGTTTGTCTGTAGATTGAGTTGTGTTGTTCTGTTTCTGACTGTAAATTGCTCTGGATAAGAGGGTCTGCTAAATTAACAAAATGTAAAATAAAATGTAAAATGGTGTGCTGTGTGTAGTGTAACGTGTATTGTGTTGTCTGTAGACCAGCAGGGTGCGCAGAAGTCTGTGGAAGGTCCTCTGCCTCATCTTCCTCATCGCGCTGGTGATTGGAGTCTCCGTCATTGTGTGTTTAGGTACAGCATTTCCACTTCTATCGTAATGCTCTGGTGTCCTTACCATAGTTCATCGGTGTCTTTACCACAATAGAATAAAATAGAGTGGAATAGAGCAGAGCAGAATGAAATAGAGTGGAATAGAGCAGAGCAGAATGGAATAGAGCAGAGTAGAATGGAATAGAGTGGAATAGAGCAGAGCAGAATGGAATAGAGTAGAGTGGAATAGAGCAGAGCAGAATGGAATAGAGTAGAGTGGAATAGAGCAGAGCAGAATGGAATAGAGTGGAATAGAGCAGAGCAGAATGGAATAGAGCAGAGCAGAATGGAATAGAGTGGAATAGAGCAGAGCAGAATGGAATAGAGTAGAGTGGAATAGAGCAGAGCAGAATGGAATAGAGTAGAGTGGAATAGAGCAGAGCAGAATGGAATAGAGTGGAATAGAGTGGAATAGAGCAGAGTGGAATAGAGCAGAGCAGAATGGAATAGAGCAGAGCATAATGGAATAGAACAGAGCAGAATGGAGTAGAGCAGAGCAGAATGGAATAGAGTGGAATAGAGCAGAGCAGAATGGAATAGAGTGGAATAGAGCAGAGCAGAATGGAATAGAGCAGAGCAGAATGGAATAGAGTGGAATAGAGCAGAATGGAATAGAGCAGAGCAGAATGGAATAGAGTGGAATAGAGCAGAGCAGAATGGAATAGAGCAGAGCAGAATGGAATAGAGTGGAATAGAGCAGAGCAGAATGGAATAGAGCAGAGCAGAATGGAATAGAGCAGAGCAGAGTGGAATAGAGCAGAGCAGAATGGAATAGAGCAGAGCAGAATGGAATAGAGTGGAATAGAGCAGAGCAGAATGGAATAGAGCAGAGCAGAATGGAATAGAGTGGAATAGAGCAGAGCAGAATGGAATAGAGCAGAGCAGAATGGAATAGAGCAGAGCAGAGTGGAATAGAGCAGAGCAGAATGGAATAGAGTGGAATAGAGCAGAGCAGAATGGAATAGAGCAGAGCAGAATGGAATAGAGCAGAGCAGAGTGGAATAGAGCAGAGCAGAATGGAATAGAGCAGAACATAATGGAATAGAGCAGAACAGAATGGAATAGAGCAGAGCAGAGTGGAATAGAGCAGAACAGAATGGAATAGAGCAGAGCAGAATGGAATAGAGCAGAGCAGAGTGGAATAGAGCAGAGCAGAATGGAATAGAGCAGAGCAGAGCAGAATGGAATAGAGCAGAGCAGATTGGAATAGAGCAGAGCAGAATGGAATAGAGTGGAATAGAGCAGAGCAGAATGGAATAGAGCAGAGCAGAATGGAATAGAGCAGAGCAGAGTGGAATAGAGCAGAGCAGAATGGAATAGAGTGGAATAGAGCAGAGCAGAATGGAATAGAGCAGAGCAGAATGGAATAGAGTGGAATAGAGCAGAGCAGAATGGAATAGAGCAGAGCAGAGTGGAATAGAGCAGAGCAGAATGGAATAGAGTGGAATAGAGCAGAGCAGAATGGAATAGAGCAGAGCAGAATGGAATAGAGCAGAGCAGAATGGAATAGAGCAGAGCAGAATGGAGTAGAGCAGGGCAGAATGGAATAGAGTGGAATAGAGCAGAGCAGAATGGAATAGAGTGGAATAGAGCAGAGCAGAATGGAGTAGAGTGGAATAGAGCAGAATGGAATAGAGCAGAGCAGAATGGAATAGAGCAGAGCAGAATGGAATAGAGCAGAGCAGAATGGAATAGAGCAGAGCAGAATGGAGTAGAGCAGAGCAGAATGGAATAGAGTGGAATAGAGCAGAGCAGAATGGAATAGAGTAGAGTGGAATAGAGCAGAGCAGAATGGAATAGAGTGGAATAGAGCAGAGCAGAATGGAATAGAGTAGAGTGGAATAGAGCAGAGCAGAATGGAATAGAGTGGAATAGAGCAGATCAGAATGGAATAGAGCAGAGCAGAATGGAATAGAGTGGAATAGAGCAGAGCAGAATGGAATAGAGCAGAGCAGAATGGAATAGAGTGGAATAGAGCAGAGCAGAATGGAATAGAGCAGAGCAGAATGGAATAGAGCAGAGCAGAGTGGAATAGAGCAGAGCAGAATGGAATAGAGTGGAATAGAGCAGAGCAGAATGGAATAGAGCAGAGCAGAATGGAATAGAGCAGAGCAGAATGGAATAGAGTGGAATAGAGCAGAGCAGAATGGAATAGAGTGGAATAGAGCAGAACAGAATGGAATAGAGCAGAACAGAATGGAATAGAGCAGAGCAGAATGGAATAGAGCAGAGCAGAATGGAATAGAGCAGAGCAGAATGGAATAGAGTGGAATAGAGCAGAGCAGAATGGAATAGAGTGGAATAGAGCAGAACAGAATGGAATAGAGCAGAACAGAATGGAATAGAGCAGAGCAGAATGGAATAGAGCAGAGCAGAATGGAATAGAGCAGAGCAGAATGGAATAGAGCAGAGCAGAGTGGAATAGATTGGAATAGAGCAGAACAGAATGGAATAGAGTGGAATAGAGCAGAGCAGAATGGAATAGAGTGGAATAGAGCAGAGCAGAATGGAATAGAGCAGAACAGAATGGAATAGAGCAGAGCAGAATGGAATAGAGCAGAGCAGAATGGAATAGAGCAGAGCAGAGTGGAATAGAGCAGAGCAGAATGGAATAGAGTGGAATAGAGCAGAGCAGAATGGAATAGAGCAGAGCAGAATGGAATAGAGCAGAGCAGAATGGAATAGAGTGGAATAGAGCAGAGCAGAATGGAATAGAGCAGAGCAGAGTGGAATAGAGCAGAGCAGAATGGAATAGAGCAGAGCAGAGTGGAATAGAGCAGAGCAGAATGGAATAGAGTGGAATAGAGCAGAGCAGAATGGAATAGAGCAGAGCAGAATGGAATAGAGCAGAGCAGAATGGAATAGAGTAGAGCAGAGTGGAATAGAGCAGAGCAGAATGGAATAGAGTGGAATAGAGCAGAGCAGAATGGAATAGAGCAGAGCAGAATGGAATAGAGTGGAATAGAGCAGAGCAGAATGGAATAGAGCAGAGCAGAGTGGAATAGAGCAGAGCAGAATGGAATAGAGTGGAATAGAGCAGAGCAGAATGGAATAGAGCAGAGCAGAATGGAGTAGAGCAGAGCAGAATGGAATAGAGTGGAATAGAGCAGAGCAGAATGGAATAGAGTGGAATAGAGCAGAGCAGAATGGAGTATAGTGGAATAGAGCAGAGCAGAATGGAATAGAGCAGAGCAGAATGGAATAGAGCAGAGCAGAATGGAATAGAGCAGAGCAGAATGGAGTAGAGCAGAGCAGAATGGAATAGAGTGGAATAGAGCAGAGCAGAGTGGAATAGAGCAGAGCAGAATGGAATAGAGTAGAGTGGAATAGAGCAGAGCAGAATGGAATAGAGTGGAATAGAGCAGAGCAGAATGGAATAGAGCAGAGCAGAATGGAATAGAGCAGAGCAGAATGGAATAGAGCAGAGCAGAATGGAATAGAGTGGAATAGAGCAGAGCAGAGTGGAATAGAGCAGAGCAGAATGGAATAGAGTGGAATAGAGCAGAGCAGAATGGAATAGAGTGGAATAGAGCAGAGCAGAATGGAATAGAGCAGAGCAGAATGGAATAGAGTGGAATAGAGCAGAGCAGAATGGAATAGAGCAGAGCAGAATGGAATAGAGCAGAGCAGAGTGGAATAGAGCAGAGCAGAATGGAATAGAGTGGAATAGAGCAGAGCAGAATGGAATAGAGTGGAATAGAGCAGAGCAGAATGGAATAGAGTGGAATAGAGCAGAGCAGAATGGAATAGAACAGAGCAGAATGGAATAGAGTGGAATAGAGCAGAGCAGAGTGGAATAGAGCAGAGCAGAATGGAATAGAGTGGAATAGAGCAGAGCAGAATGGAATAGAGCAGAGCAGAATGGAATAGAGCAGAGCAGAATGGAATAGAGTGGAATAGAGCAGAATGGAATAGAGCAGAGCAGAGCAGAATGGAATAGAGTGGAATAGAGCAGAGCAGAATGGAATAGAGCAGAGCAGAATGGAATAGAGCAGAGCAGAATGGAATAGAGTGGAATAGAGCAGAGCAGAATGGAATAGAGCAGAACAGAATGGAATAGAGCAGAGCAGAATGGAATAGAGCAGAGCAGAATGGAATAGAGCAGAGCAGAATGGAATAGAGCAGAGGAGAGTGGAATAGAGTGGAATAGAGCAGAACAGAATGGAATAGAGTGGAATAGAGCAGAGCAGAATGGAATAGAGCAGAGCAGAATGGAATAGAGCAGAGCAGAGTGGAATAGAGCAGAGCAGAATGGAATAGAGCAGAGCAGAATGGAATAGAGCAGAGCAGAATGGAATAGAGCAGAGCGGAATAGAGTGGAATAGAGCAGAATGGAATAGAGTGGAATAGAATAGGAGAGAATAAAATAGATTAGAATATAATTTTCTTGATCACAGTATGGAAATGTGCCTTAGACGTGTTCAGATGTAATGCATATGGATAAATATAACATTAGAGTTGTAGATGACGTGTTATCTGTCTGGTTCTGACCTGTCTGGTTCTGACCTGTCTGGCTCTGACCTGTCTGGCTCTGACCTGTCTGGTTCTGACCTGTCTGGCTCTGACCTGTCTGGCTCTGACCTGTCTGGTTCTGACCTGTCTGGTTCTGACCTGTCTGGTTCTGACGCTGTCTGGTTCTGACCTGTCTGGCTCTGACCTGTCTGGTTCTGACCTGTCTGGTTCTGACCTGTCTGGTTCTGACCTGTCTGGTTCTGACGCTGTCTGGTTCTGACCTGTCTGGCTCTGACCTGTCTGGCTCTGACCTGTCTGGTTCTGACCTGTCTGGTTCTGACGCTGTCTGGTTCTGACCTGTCTGGCTCTGACCTGTCTGGCTCTGACCTGTCTGGTTCTGACCTGTCTGGTTCTGACCTGTCTGGTTCTGACCTGTCTGGCTCTGACCTGTCTGGTTCTGACGCTGTCTGGCTCTCCTTCTCTCTGGGTGAACAGTGATCCATGACGCTGTTTGGCTCTCCTTCTCTCTGGGTGAACAGTGATCCATGACGCTGTCTGGCTCTCCTTCTCTCTGGTTGAACAGTGATCCATGACGCTGTCTGGCTCTCCTTCTCTCTGGGTGAACAGTGATCCATGACGCTGTCTGGCTCTCCTTCTCTCTGGGTGAACAGTGATCCATGACGCTGTCTGGCTCTCCTTCTCTCTGGGTGAACAGTGATCCATGACGCTGTCTGGCTCTCCTTCTCTCTGGTTGAACAGTGATCCATGACGCTGTTTGGCTCTCCTTCTCTCTGGGTGAACAGTGATCCATGACGCTGTCTGGCTCTCCTTCTCTCTGGGTGAACAGTGATCCATGACGCTGTCTGGCTCTCCTTCTCTCTGGTTAAACAGTGATCCATGACGCTGTCTGGCTCTCCTTCTCTCTGGGTGAACAGTGATCCATGACGCTGTCTGGCTCTCCTTCTCTCTGGGTGAACAGTGATCCATGACACTGTTTGGCTCTCCTTCTCTCTGGTTGAACAGTGATCCATGACACTGTTTGGCTCTCCTTCTCTCTGGGTGAACAGTGATCCATGACACTGTCTGGCTCTCCTTCTCTCTGGGTGAACAGTGATCCATGACGCTGTCTGGCTCTCCTTCTCTCTGGTTGAACAGTGATCCATGACGCTGTCTGGCTCTCCTTCTCTCTGGTTGAACAGTGATCCATGACGCTGTCTGGCTCTCCTTCTCTCTGGTTGAACAGTGATCCATGACACTGTCTGGCTCTCCATCTCTCTGGTTGAACAGTGATCCAAGATGACGTGGATGAGAAGTACGATCCAGCCTTGTTCAAGCTGCCGCGACATTTCAACGGAAGCTTCAGACTGACCAATCAGATATTCACACCAGAGCTGCTATCCCCAGCGTCCAATCAGAGTAAGGCCCTGTCCAGCCAACTAAAAGAGAAGGTACCTCGCATTTATGACTTTCAGGAATGTCAAAATCTCACTGTAAGCCTATTTATGACCTTCAACTCAACAGGAATGCATGTTTGAAGCATGCTTGTTTAATAACAAGTGTGTTACTACAACATATCATCTGGCTGTGAATTCTATGGAAGAGTATTAGGGCCAAGTGAAGAGAAAAACAAAATGGCGACAGGTGGTTGTACTTGGATTTTATTTATTATTTAGAGAATAAAGTCAACATTTTTAGAATAAAGTCACAGTTATAGCCTATTTCAACATATCTCCCTGGCTCCCTGTTTCTGTGTGCGTCACTGTTGAAATGCCAGAGTTAGAAGACCTGGAAAAACTATACTTTAGAATTGGCTTCAGTAACAAGGAAGTCCTCTCTCTTTTAACACGTAATAACCATATTATTATAAGTAGGCCTATTAGGACCTGGAAGAGGTTGTGCCACAGATTATTTTCAGAATGAGGAACCACACAGACTCGGATGACGTATTTCATCCAAGTCTGTGTGGTTACGTAGATAGGTAGAGACAGGTGGGTCGGTGCCGTTTAAGATGAGGGAGGATGAATCATTATTTTTATTTTTATTTTTATGAACATGGCACTTATTTCTATTACAGCATATTGGATGACTGTCATCCATATTCCATTCACCCAGCTCAATGTAGCATCGATAGGTTTAGGCTACTACATGATACTCAAATCTTCCCTGTACCCATCATGAGGTTGCTACAACCTAGCCTACGAATTAAAGTTTACAACGTAGGTGCACACAGGTTGAGAGAATTTTGAGTAATCAAAGTGACAGACCGTGACACGTTCAATACCGCCTTGCACACTCTTGCCTGCATCTAGCTGATCTAGGGTGTAATCAAACAAAAGTTTCCTATTCGACAAATTCAGGTTTGTTTATCCCCGTTTCATTCCGTTTGCCTCCGTTTAAGAATAGTTTTTCAACAGAATCGCCGCAATGAATACACCCCTGATCAGACGCAAACACAGTTCACTTTCATAGCAGCCACGTTGTATATATACAGTGGGGAAAAAAAGTATTTAGTCAGCCACCAATTGTGCAAGTTCTCCCACTTAAAAAGATGAGAGAGGCCTGTAATTTTCATCATAGGTACACGTCAACTATGACAGACAAAATGAGATTTTTTTTCTTCCAGAAAATCACATTGTAGGATTTTTAATGAATTTATTTGCAAATTATGGTGGAAAATAAGTATTTGGTCACCTACAAACAAGCAAGATTTCTGGCTCTCACAGACCTGTAACTTATTCTTTAAGAGGCTCCTCTGTCCTCCACTCGTTACCTGTATTAATGGCACCTGTTTGAACTTGTTATCAGTATAAAAGACACCTGTCCACAACCTCAAACAGTCACACTCCAAACTCCACTATGGCCAAGACCAAAGAGCTGTCAAAGGACACCAGAAACAAAATTGTAGACCTGCACCAGGCTGGGAAGACTGAATCTGCAATAGGTAAGCAGCTTGCTTTGAAGAAATCAACTGTGGGAGCAATTATTAGGAAATGGAAGACATACAAGACCACTGATAATCTCCCTCGATCTGGGGCTCCACGCAAGATCTCACCCCGTGGGGTCAAAATGATCACAAGAACGGTGAGCAAAAATCCCAGAACCACACGGGGGGACCTAGTGAATGACCTGCAGAGAGCTGGGACCAAAGTAACAAAGCCTACCATCAGTAACACACTACGCCGCCAGGGACTCAAATCCTGCAGTGCCAGATGTGTCCCCCTGCTTAAGCCAGTACATGTCCAGGCCCGTCTGAAGTTTGCTAGAGTGCATTTGGATGATCCAGAAGAGGATTGGGAGAATGTCATATGGTCAGATGAAACCAAAATAGAACTTTTTGGTAAAAACTCAACTCGTCGTGTTTGGAGGACAAAGAATGCTGAGTTGCATCCAAAGAACACCATACCTACTGTGAAGCATAGGGGTGGAAACATCATGCTTTGGGGCTGTTTTTCTGCAAAGGGACCAGGACGACTGATCTGTGTAAAGGAAAGAATGAATGGGGCCATGTATCGTGAGATTTTGAGTGAAAACCTCCTTCCATCAGCAAGGGCATTGAAGATGAAACGTGGCTGGGTCTTTCAGCATGACAATGATCCCAAACACACCGCCCGGGCAACGAAGGAGTGGCTTCGTAAGAAGCATTTCAAGGTCCTGGAGTGGCCTAGCCAGTCTCCAGATCTCAACCCCATAGAAAATCTTTGGAGGGAGTTGAAAGTCCGTGTTGCCCAGCGACAGCCCCAAAACATCACTGCTCTAGAGGAGATCTGCATGGAGGAATGGGCCAAAATACCAGCAACAGTGTGTGAAAACCTTGTGAAGACTTACAGAAAACGTTTGACCTGTGTCATTGCCAACAAAGGGTATATAACAAAGTATTGAGAAACTTTTGTTATTGACCAAATACTTATTTTCCACCATAATTTGCAAATAAATTCATAAAAAATCCTACAATGTGATTTTCTGGATTTTTTTTCCTCATTTTGTCTGTCATAGTTGACGTGTAGCTATGATGAAAATTACAAGCCTCTCTCATCTTTTTAAGTGGGAGAACTTCCACAATTGGTGGCTGACTAAATACTTTTTTCCCCCACTGTAATTCCTTCTCGCGCCTATCTACTTCGCGCTCTCCTCCTCTCACCTTTTAACCTTCACCTGTGGACTTCAGTGCACAACACATTAGCTGCTTGTGACTAGGCGAAAACACCTGTCCAAGCAAAACCTTCATATTATTACCGCTAACCGCTACACACAGCCTACATCGTTGTAACGTCATAGTCAACATAGCTACTAGAACTAACGTGTTAGTAAACCCACTACAATCATGCAATATAGTGTACAGCAAGCAGTTTAGCAGTTAAGCAGTTACACCTGGCGAGCCTCAGTAGAAATAAATTAATAAAACCAAAAGCTTACCTTGACTTACATTTACATTTACATTTTAGTCATTTAGCAGACGCTCTTATCCAGAGCGACTTACAGGAGACTTGGAAGAGTTCCAGTGTCGGATAGCCATAGCCAGCTAGCTAATATAGCACCCCTCTCTGTTTGAGCTGCATTTGATGCTAGCTAAGGAAGTGGGGGAAAAATACTATGAAATATAGCTGTCTCTCTCTCTCTTGCTTCACCTTAATTTTGGAAGAAATGTATTTGTTAAAAACTGTTCAACTATTGTCTTTCTCTCTCTTTGAGTCAACTACTCACCACATTTTATACACTGCAGTGCTAGCTAGCTGTAGCTTATGCTTTCAGTTCTAGATTCATTCTCTGATCCTTTGATTGGGTGGACAACATGTCAGTTCATGCTGCAAGAGCCCTGATAGATTGGAGGATGTCCTCCGGAAGTTGTGGGAATTACTGTGTAAGTCTATGAAAGGGGGTGAGAACCATGAGCCTCCTAGGTTTTGTATTGAAGTCAATGTACCCAGAGGAGGACGGAAGCTAGCTGTCCTCCGGCTACACCATGGTGCTACCCTACAGAGTGCTGCTGAGGCTACTGTAGACCTTCATTGCAAAACAGTGTGTTTTAATCAATTATTTGGTGACGTGAATATATTTATTATAGATGTATCTAAAAAGGATAACTTTTTAAATGTTTCACTATTTTTATTTTTATGAAATTCACTGAGGAGGATGGTCCTCCCCTTCCTCCTCTGAGGAGCCTCCACTGCAGGTGTGTATGCAGGTGTGTGTCGGGGGTCTAATACACTCATTCAAACAGGCGTCACACACACACACACATTTTACCATTTGTGTTTTGAGGTTGGACTTTAGCACGTATAGCACTTTAGCACGTAGGGCGCATCGATTGGTAGTCAGTATGTGTTACACCTGTGCTGGTTGCGATCTCATTAGTGGGAAGGTGTTTCACCTGTGCTGGCCCAGGTGATATTTAAGAGTGGCTGGCCCAGGTGCTATTTAAGAGTGGCTGGCCCAGGTGATATTTAAGAGTGGCTGGCCCAGGTGCTATTTAAGAGTGGCTGGCCCAGGTGATATTTAAGAGTGGCTGGCCCAGGTGATATTTAAGAGTGGCTGGCCCAGGTGATATTTAAGAGTGGCTGGCCCAGGTGATATTTAAGAGTGGCTGGCCCAGGTGCTATTTAAGAGTGGCTGGCCCAGGTGATATTTAAGAGTGGCTGGCCCAGGTGATATTTAAGAGTGGCTGGCCCAGGTGATATTTAAGAGTGGCTGGCCCAGGTGATATTTAAGAGTGGCTGGCCCAGGTGATATTTAAGAGTGGCTGGCCCAGGTGATATTTAAGAGTGGCTGGCCCAGGTGATATTTAAGAGTGGCTGGCCCAGGTGATATTTAAGAGTGGCTGGCCCAGGTGATATTTAAGAGTGGCTGGCCCAGGTGATATTTAAGAGTGGCTGGCCCAGTGCTCCAGTTGTCTTGATAGATGTGGAGCGTTAACACCTTTAGTTGTCTCTCCCTATTTGACTTCTAGAAAAACATTTATTTATCTGATCTTCCCTGTTTTCATTTTGCTCCACTTTGTCATGGTGCCTTTCCAATTTGCTACAATGTCCTCACTGTGCGTAACAGCTAGGCCTTGGGCTGAATCTCCAAAATGCAAATTCTAGCTCTGGTGCATCCTTCAAACATACATGGGCTGAATGTTCTTAATGCTAATGCTAGTGCTGGTGCCTCCTTCAAACATACAGTGACTTGCAAAAGTATTCATCCCCCTTGGCGTTTTTCCTATTTTGTTGCATTACAACCTGTAATTTAAATGGATTTCTATTTGGATTTCATGTTAATGGACATAGACAAAATAGTCCAAATTGGTGAAGTGAAATGAAAAAAAGAACTTGTTTCAAAAAAATTCTAAAAAATAAATAATGGAAAAGTGGTGCGTGCATATGTATTCACCCCCTTTGCTATGAAGCCCTTAAATAAGATCTGGTGCAACCAATTACCTTCAGAAGTCACATAATTAGTTAAATAAAGTCCGCCTGTGTGCAATCTAAGTGTCACATGATCTGTCACATGATCTCAGTATATATACACCTGTTCTGAAAGGCCCCAGAGTCTGCAATACCACTAAGCAAGGGGCACCACCAAGCAAGCGGCACCATGAAGACCAAGGAGCTCTCCAAACAGGTCAGGGACAAAGTTGTGGAGAAGGACAGATCAGGGTTGGGTTATAAAACAATATCAGAAACTTTGAACATCCCACGGAGCACCATTTAAATCTATTATTAAAAAATTATCCGAATATGGCACTACAACAAACCTGCCAAGAGAGGGCCGCCCACCAAAAGTCACGGACCAGGCAAGGAGGGCATTAATCAGAGAGGCAACAAAGAGACCAAAGATAACGCTGAAGGAGCTGCAAAGCTCCACAGGGGAGATTGGAGTGTCTGTCCATAGGACCACTTTAAGCCGTACACTCCACAGATCTGGGCTTTATGGAAGAGTGGCCAGAAAAAAACCATTGCTTAAAGAAAAAAATAAGCAAACACGTTTGGTGTTCGCCAAAAGGCATGTGGGAGACTCCCCAAACATATGGAAGAAGGTACTCTGGTCAGATGAGACTAAAATTGAGCTTTTTGGCCATCAAGGGAACGCTCTGTCTGGCGCAAACCAAAACACCTCCCATCACCCCGAGAACACCATCCCCACAGTGAAGCATGGTGGTGGCAGCATCATGCTGTGGGGATGTTTTTCATCGGCAGGGACTGGGAAACTGGTCAGAATTGAAGGAATAATGGATGGTGCTAAATACAGAGAAATTCTTGAGGGAAACCTGTTTCAGTCTTCCAGAGATTTGAGACTGGGACGGAGGTTCACCTTCCAGCAGGACAATGACCCCAAGCATACTGCTAAAGCAACACTTGAATTGTTTATGGAGAAACATTTAAATGTCTTTGAATGACCTAGTCAAAGCCCAGACCTCAATCCAATTGAGAATCTGTGGTATGACTTCAAGATTGCTGTACACCAGCGGAACCCATCCAACTTGAAGGAGCTGGAGCAGTTCTGCCTTGAAGAATGGGCAAAAATCCCAGTGGCTAGATGTGCCAAGCTTATAGAGACATACCCCAAGAGACTTGCAGCTGTAATTGCTGCAAAAGGTGGCTCTACAAAGGATTGACTTTGGGGGGGTGAATAGTTATGCATGCTCAAGTTTTCTGTTTTTTTGTCTTATTTCTTGTTTGTTTCACAAGAAAAAATATTTTTCATCTTCAAAGTTGGTAGGCATGTTGTGCAAATGAAATGATACAAACCCCCCCAAAAAATCCATTTTAATTCCAGGTTGTAAGGCAACAAAATAGGAAAAATGCCAAGGTGGGTGAATACTTTCGCAAGCCACTGTATGTCGAAACGAAAGGTTAACTTACAAATGTGTGAGTAATGTGTTTTCTGTAGGCTATACTTCCAATGAAGTAGACTCATAGGCTTATGCTTATTACCTTGTGAATGTAGATCACGGATTGTGTGGAGAAGGATTGCGCGTCCAGTCGGGCTCAAGGTATGCAAGGTCCCAGTCATGGACCCTGTCATGGACCTTGCATAGCCACGGGGCAGGGGTTTGGTTAAAGCCCCGTCTGAGACAGGTTATAATATTGGAACTTAAAATCACTAACAGCCAACAGGTCTAGTCACTAGCCTCTATAAGGTGAACCAGTGGTAGCCTCATGTTAGCGGTAGAGCTGAGACGAATAGCCTGTAACGGAGATCCATGACCCTGTTTTGGGATAACCTATGATCCTTCATTCCTCCCATCCTTGTCCGATAGATGGATAGTGAAAGGAGATATGATGCCAGGCTACCAACATGTCAGACCAGTGAATATGTATTTATAGCCTGCCTATATAGTCTATCATCATTTATCTAATATGTGTATATTTAGATCACTGATTATTTCAAGAAAAGGGAGAATCCATCCAAGAATATATTCAAACGGATTAGCTGGTTTGCGAATGCAGGAGTGGTCCTTGAGCTGTTGCTCCTCCCACAGACACTTGTGTAAAACCCCTGCTTCATTGTTCGTTCCTCCCACAGCCGTTGGATAGGCCTATAATTGTGACCGACCAGGTCGATTTGGTCTTATGTAGCAAAATTTGAAATTCTGTTTTTTTTTTTACATTGGATAAAAGTAAAGACTAGAAATGTTGATATTTAAGTGATAATGGCCGAGAAGCTGGTGTTTGAAGGATATATTGGCACGGGTGTTTTTAGGCCCGAGACTAACGTTATTTAGATGAATTGATTCATACTATTTAATCCTTCCACAAGATATAGTCCCGACACAAATCTAGGGTTGCTACCCAAGCCGGCTGGTTGTTCATTCTATTGGTTCGGTTGATAGAGACCCGACCCAGTCGGTCAGTCTTTTTGTTCTGTATCTATGGACGCGACCCAGTCGTTCAGTCTTTTTGTTCTGTATCTATGGACGCGACCCAGTCGGTCAGTCTTTTTGTTCTGTATCTATGGACGCGACCCAGTCGGTCAGTCTTTTTGTTCTGTATCTATGGACGCGACCCAGTCGTTCAGTCTTTTTGTTCTGTATCTATGGACGCGACCCAGTCGTTCAGTCTTTTTGTTCTGTATCTATGGACGCGACCCAGTCGGTCAGTCTTTTTGTTCTGTATCTATGGACGCGACCCAGTCGGTCAGTCTTTTTGTTCTGTATCTATGGACGTGACCCAGTCGTTCAGTCTTTTTGTTCTGTATCTATGGACGCGACCCAGTCGTTCAGTCTTTTTGTTCTGTATCTATGGACGCGACCCAGTCGTTCAGTCTTTTTGTTCTGTATCTATGGACGTGACCCAGTCGGTCAGTCTTTTTGTTCTGTATCTATGGACGTGACCCAGTCGTTCAGTCTTTTTGTTCTGTATCTATGGACGTGACCCAGTCGTTCAGTCTTTTTGTTCTGTATCTATGGACGTGACCCAGTCGTTCAGTCTTTTTGTTCTGTATCTATGGACGTGACCCAGTCGTTCGTTCTAAATGTTCCATTGCCATACTGGCTGGCAACATTCTTATCCCTTGCTTGCTAGCTAGCCAACTACGGCTAATTTACAGTCACGTCAAAAAGTGCCGCCAGAATAACAGCAAAGTTGCAACATTTGCATTTGTTTAAGCTGTTTTCTAGTGACATGAGGCGCGATTTCGCCTGGCATAGAAAATGTGCTCACTCGTCAGGACACTGTTGTCCAGAGGAGCTAGCCAACAACACAGCTAACATAATCACTTCAAACTGAAGCTGGAAAGACAGAAAACTAGCTGCACTTCGTTTCTTTTTACCTTTTTTTCAATTGACATTTCTTTGTATATATCCATAAAAATGATACCAGCTGATTCATGATTTTGACTGGCTGAGAAACGCTGTCTGCCTGCCTGCCTGCCTGCCTACCTGTCTGCCTGCCTGCCTGTCTGCCTGCCTGCCTGTCTGTCTGCCTGTCTGCCTGTCTGCCTGCCTGCCTGCCTGCCTGTCTGCCTGCCTGTCTGCCTGTCTGCCTGCCTGCCTGTCTGCCTGTCTGCCTGCCTGCCTGTCTGCCTGCCTGCCTGCCTGCCTACCTGCCTGTCTCGTCCCGACTCCCAACACATTCATTACTATGGGGCAGCTGGAGATCTCATTTGAATATTGAAACAATGTTGCAAATGTCGGAGAGACAGACAGCAAGGTTTATACAAATCTCCGCTGTTGAAAACGAAATGTTAGTCTAAAAGAAATGGGAGATAATGTCTAGATGCTTTTTATAGTGGAGATCAAGTTTAAGAAGTGCCTGGCTGGGCTGATGAGACAGTGGATTGGGCAGTCAGATGGAACAGAGTAAAGAGTCATTTTAACGTCATAGATTTAGCCGGTGGTAACTTGTGGAATAGACACCAGCTGGAATGCGGTTTTAACCAATCAGCAATCAGGATTAGACCCACCCGTTGTATAACATACACTACAGTTGAGGAACAATGGGAAAGTAATTCTGCTTTGAAAGTTGATAAACTTGTAACCCCAATTTTGAGAAAATGGCCTTTGAATGTTTTGGTAGGCTACACGTATTGGAGAGCTCTACTTTGTCTACACCCATTCAGCGTCGCTCACACCCTTTTAAGCCCCACCCATCTCTCTATGGATTCCCATGTGAGGCCATGTGCTAAACAGAGTGAGTACGGTAGTGGACTAAACACAGAAGGTTTCCAGACTAAAGGCTGGTTTATGCTACGTCTATCGACATGTCTGTAGACAGTTGTCACAGAACATTCTATTGTCGTCAGACATCAAACTTGTCGTTGTCGTTATGAAAAGGTATAAACCCAAAAACGTCAGGCTGCGCGACATCAGCAGCCTGGTGGTCCAAAATAGCATAACTGGTGTATTTTAACACCAATAAACCCATCCGTTTAAACATGAATTTAGTATATGTCAATCTAGGAAACCAGGCAACTAAAAGCAACTTTCTAAACAATGTTTTGGTTAGTTTCTAGCTTGTTAGCTAGCTAGTTAGTTAGATGCCTAGCCAGTTCAAATAATGACCATATCATATAGCTGACAACATCTTAACTTTAGCTAATTTGTATTTGTTATTACAGGAAAATCAACTCACAACAAGATCATTATTTACAAGTTAATGGTGAGCTAAATACAGAAAATAGCTTACAGTTGTGAGTGTGACGAAATAAAAGCAGGGCATTCTACCAGAGAATTCTAGAACTTGGACTGTCTTGTTGCCATGACGTTATATCCTAATTTGACTTTGGTGCAGGTCATGTTGTTCTTCACATTACCATCTCTGGTAAACACACAATATATCAAATAAAATCCACATTTATTTGTCACATACACAGGATACAGAAGGTGTAAAGAGTACAGTGAAATTGTTACTTGTATAATGGAGTCTTTTGTTTAGACATGTAGCTAGCTAGCTAAACAATGAACCATAATCCCAACTCATAACGTTACTACCCTGCATGAATCTGCTGGTAGCTAAAGCTAACCAACTAGCTAGGTTTAATGTTAGCTAGCTAGCTAACGTTAGGCTATAACTAGCAATGCAAATAGCTTTGAGATACGAATAATATTACTACAGAGATCATACATGTAACGTTAGCTAGCGAGCCAGCCAGCCAGCTAACATTAGCTAGCTAGCTAACATTACGTTTTAACTTGCAATGAAAATGACTTTCTGACTAAATTCAAAATGTATAATATCTGAAAATATAGATAGCTAGACTCTCTTACCCGTATACATGGATGAACGCTTCTCCCTCTCTGTCATGGTTGCCCTTAGTTTGAAGATGTAATCCATCTTCAAACACCAGAATTTTCTCCATCTCCTTAGCGATCATACTCTGCTTCCACCGGGCATTCCACTGATTTCAAAACTCGCTGTCTCCAGAAAGTAGTGACGCCTGTTTGAACCAGGTTATTAGATCGTTAGATTGATGGCCATTTGTTTTACCCCTACTTTTTACCGCCCACACACACACACACACACACACACACACACACCTGCACACACACACACCTGCATACACACACACCTGCATATACACACACCTGCATACACACCTGCACACACACACACCTGCATATACACACACCTGCATACACACCTGCACACACACACACCTGCATATACACACACCTGCATACACACACACCTGCATACACACACACCTGCATACACACACACCTGCACACACACACACCTGCATATACACACACCTGCATATACACACACCTGCATACACACACACCTGCACACACACACACCTGCATACACACACACCTGCATACACACACACCTGCATACACACACACCTGCATACACACACACCTGCATGCACACACACCCCGCCCGTCTCTACCTATGTATGTAGCCACGGTTCCTCCTTCTAAAAAGCGTCTGTGGCACGACCTTTTCCAGGTCCTAATACTTCTAATGATATGGTTATTATGTTATAAAAGAGCAAGGATTCCCTCCTCACTAAAGCATAGTTTCAACAGGTTATCTAACTCAGGCATTTCAACGGTGTTGCCGGGGAGACATGCACTTAACCAAATCCCCTACATTCATCTTGAAATATAACTGCCACTTTATTCTCAAAATGTTGACTTTATTCCCCAAATTTAATTTGGAGTTTATTCTCAAAATATTGCCAATTTATTCTCAAAATATTGCCACTTTATTCTCAAAATATTGCCACTTTTTTCTAAAAATATTGCCACTTTTTTCTCAAAATATTGCCACTTTTTTAAAGTACTATCATACAAAACATAATAATCCAAGTACCACCACCTGTTGCTGTTTATTTCTTTTTCTGTCAAGCTGGTCCCTGGCAGGGAGCCTCAAACTGGTCCCTGGCAGGGAGCCTCAAACTGGTCCCTGGCAGGGAGCCTCAAACTGGTCCCTGGCAGGGAGCCTCAAACTGGTCCCTGGCAGGGAGCCTCAAACTGGTCCCTGGCAGGGAGCCTCAAAACTGGTCCCTGGCAGGGAGCCTCAAACTGGTCCCTGGCAGGGAGCCTCAAACTGGTCCCTGGCAGGGAGCCTCAAACTGGTCCCTGGCAGGGAGCCTCAAACTGGTCCCTGGCAGGGAGCCTCAAACTGGTCCCTGGCAGGGAGCCTCAAACTGGTCCCTGGCAGGGAACCTCAAACTGGTCCCTGGCAGGTAGCCTCAAACTGGTCCCTGGCAGGGAGCCTCAAACTGGTCCCTGGCAGGGAGCCTCAAACTGGTCCCTGGCAGGGAGCCTCAAGCTGGTCCCTGGCAGGGAGCCTCAAACTGGTCCCTGGCAGGGAGCCTCAAACTGGTCCCTGGCAGGGAGCCTCAAGCTGGTCCCTGGCAGGGAGCCTCAAACTGGTCCCTGGCAGAGAGCCTCAAACTGGTCCCTGGCAGGGAGCCTAGCGTTATGGTGTTGTCAGTTTGGTTTAAGTTCTTAGAATGTGGAAGGAATCTGTAGGAGGAGGGCTTAACGGGAACAAGGGAATTCCCATGGTAGTGACAGGAAGTTGAGTTCCAAGGAAAGACATTCACACTCTCTTTTCCTCTTTCACTTTACTTCTCTCTTCCCTGTGTCTCTCTCTCTCGCTCTGTCTCTCTTTCTCCCCCCCATCCCCCCCCCCCTCTCTCACCCCTCTCCATCTCTCTTTCTCCCCTCCACCTCTCTCTCACCCCTCTCCATCCTCTCTTTCTCCCCTCCACCTCTCTCTCACCCCTCTCCATCTCCTATTCTCCCCTCCACCCCTCTCTTCACCCCTCTCCATCTCTCTTTCTCCCTCCCCTCTCCCACCTCTCTCCTCTCTCTTCCTCCCCCTCCACCTCTCTCTCGCCCCCCTCCATCTCTCTTTCTCCCCTCCACCTCTCTCTCGCCCCCCTCCATCTCTCTCTCGCCACTCAGTTGTCTGATCTCTACAGTATATCTCCGGCCCTGGGTCGCTACTTCTCCAGTGCTGGAATCTCTGACTTCAGGTAACACCTAATAAAACAAAGTAACACATATATTACTGTCTTCATTGAAAGGATGGCTTTTTCCGGTGCTTTCCACTACCCTCTGTATGCTGGCATTTAACGAGAGCCAGATGGAAAAAAATATTATATTTATTTCCCATGCTTCATTGCAATGATATATAATTACGGTAGAGCCCGTTTTTTTTCTCCTTGGTCAAGTCTTACGGTCAGGAAAAACTCTTGGCCCTAGCAATGACATGGAGATTGACTGGCTGGTCTGCTTTTCCTCTCAGAAACGGCTCTGTGGTAGCTGACTACTGGCTCCGGTTCCTGATGCCCCTGAACGATGCCGAGTTGGAGAAGTTCACTCTGAGTAGAGAGATGGTGTATAACGTCTTTAGACAGTCTCTCTATGACCAAGACCCTGAGCTCAACCACCCACTGTATATACACCCGGCTTCACTGGACATGCAGGGTGAGACACACACACTGGACACGCAGGGTGAGAGTGGCACACATGCGAGCACATACCCTCACGCGCGCAAGCACACACTCACAATATAACAATATAAACTGTTGCTGAAATATAATCTAATGAATTTAAATTCTGAATTGTTCCTATGATGTTATTCTTAACAGTGTTATTTTTTGTTTTTCTTACTTTGCAGTTGGCAGTGACTAGTGAGAGCACATGTGGCGTGCTGTGTTGGTGCCATAATCAGGTGGTATTTGGGATACGCCTGACTGTCTGTGACGTTGTGTTTCTGTCCTCTACGATGCTGCATCCACCCATATCTCAGAGGAAGTGGTATGAGGATGGGGCCACAGCCAGAAAGGGGGATATGTTTGCTTTCTAGTGTTTTAAACAAAAAATGTCTTTCTATATTTTCTCTATTCTATATAAGTGGAATATCTGATGGATACATAGAACCCATGGACCAACCCAGACAGACACATATAATGGAATCCTGTGAGTGGGGAAGTCTGGTGAAACTGGGTCACTATTACTGTATCAGCGGCACGTCCAACCTGACAGGCTATGAAAGTGTCCCTTGACCATTTACATTTACATTTACATCATTTAGCAGACGCTCTTATCCAGAGCGACTTAGAAATTGGTGCATTCAACTTATGATAGCCAGTGGGACAACCACTTTTTTTTCCTTATTTTTTTATGGGGGGGTGGGGGGGGTAGAAGGATTACTTCATACTATTCCAGGTATTCTTTTAAGAGGTAGGGTTTCAAGTGTCTCCGGAAGGTGGTCAGTGACTCTGCTGTCCTGGCGTCGTGGTGGAGCTTGTTCCACCATTGGGGTGCCAGAGCAGCGAATAGCTTTGACTGGGCTGAGCGGGAACTGTGCTTCCGTAGAGGTAAGGGGGCTACCTCTACCTCTGTTCATAAACACAGCTGTTTTCTTCACTGTTGAATGTATGACAAATAGACATGGATGAGACTTTTCTGCACATTCCATCTATCTCAAGTAGCCAAGAGAATGGAAAGGCCATTGGGTGTTTACAGGAAGTGTTTAAATGCAGTGTCTGACGGTGTATACTTTGCATGTTGAATGTCAAAGTGGATTAACAAAGTCTGTGGCCAAACGAGATATTTTTATCCAATATGTTTCTATGTGTTGTAATATGACTTCCTGAATCCTACTGTATCGTATGTATCATCTCTGAGGGAAGGACTATTCCAATTTGAGGCATTGCTTGAATCTCTTTATTCCTTTACATTTTACGTTAATTGATTGGAAACTGCATTTGAATTTTGTGAAATAAATTGTATTTTTTATTGTACTCTGAAGGTGTTGTCCTAATTAGCTAAAAGTCCCTCTGCCTCATACCACTAACTGGGTGCTGCTACGTCACTCACATCCAGTCACTCATACCACTAACTACGTCACTCACATCCAGTCACTCATACCACTAACTGGGTGCTACGTCACTCACATCCAGTCACTCATACCACTAACTACGTCACTCACATCCATCACTCATACCACTAACTGGGTGCTACGTCACTCACATCCAGTCACTCATACCACTAACTACGTCACTCACACTACTAACTGGGTGCTACGTCACTCACATCCAGTCACTCATACCACTAACTATGTCACTCACATCCAGTCACTCATACCACTAACTGGGTGCTACATCACTCACATCCAGTCACTCATACCACTAACTGGGTGCTACGTCACTCACATCCAGTCACTCATACCACTAACTACGTCACTCACATCCAGTCACTCATACCACTAACTGGGTGCTACGTCACTCACATCCAGTCACTCATACCACTAACTACGTCACTCACATCCAGTCACTCATACCACTAACTGGGTGCTACGTCACTCACATCCAGTCACTCATACCACTAACTACGTCACTCACATCCAGTCACTCATACCACTAACTGGGTGCTACGTCACTCACATCCAGTCACTCATACCACTAACTGGGTGCTACGTCACTTCACATCCAGTCACTCATACCACTAACTACGTCACTCACATCCAGTCACTCATACCACTAACTGGGTGCTACGTCACTCACATCCAGTTGGCATGCGTTTATTCCTTAGTTATGCAGAAGCAATGACCACGCTATTCCTTTTGTTGTTTTCCTTTAAATAAGTTGTTGTTGTTTACAGCTACAGAAGTTGTCAATGTTCCACATGACTGAGCACTAGGTGGCGATGATGTTTCCATGTGTCTCTGTACTACCACTGTCTCTACTGTCTCCTGATGTTTCCATGTGTCTCTGTACCACCACTATCTCCTGATGTTCCATGTGTCTCTGTACCACCACTGTCTCTACTGTCTCCTGATGTTTCCATGTGTCTCTGTACCACTACTGTCTCTACTGTCTCCTGATGTTCCATGTGTCTCTGTACCTCTACTGTCTCCTGATGTTCCATGTGTCTCTGTACCACTACTGTCTCCTGATGTTCCACGTGTCTCTGTACCACTACTGTCTCCTGATGTTTCCATGTGTCTCTGTACCACCACTGTCTCTACTGTCTCCTGATGTTCCATGTGTCTCTGTACCACCACTGTCTCTACTGTCTCCTGATGTTTCCATGTGTCTCTGTACCACTACTGTCTCCTGATGTTCCATGTGTCTCTGTACCACTACTGTCTCCTGATGTTCCATGTGTCTCTGTACCACTACTGTCTCCTGATGTTCCATGTGTCTCTGTACCACTACTGTCTCTACTGTCTCCTGATGTTCCATGTGTCTCTGTACCACTACTGTCTCTACTGTCTCCTGATGTTTCCATGTGTCTCTGTACCACTACTGTCTCTACTGTCTCCTGGATGTTTCCATGTGTCTCTGTACCACTACTGGTCTCTACTGGTCTCCTGATGTTCCATGTGTCTCTGTACCACTACTGTCATCTACTGTCTCCTGATGTTCCATGTGTCCTCTGTACCACTACTGTCTCTACTGTCTCTTGATGTTCCATGTGTCTCTGTACCACTACTGTCTCTACTGTCTCCTGATGTTCATGTGTCTCTGTACTACCACTGTCTCTACTGTCTCCTGATGTTTCCATGTGTCTCCTGTAACCACTACTGTCTCTACTGTCTCTTGATGTTCCATGTGTCTCTGTACCACTACTGTCTCTACTGTCTCCTGATGTTCCATGTGTCTCTGTACTACCACTGTCTCTACTGTCTCCTGATGTTTCCATGTGTCTCTGTACTACCACTGTCTCTACTGTCTCCTGATGTTCCATGTGTCTCTGTACCACTACTGTCTCCTGATGTTCCACGTGTCTCTGTACCACTACTGTCTCCTGATGTTTCCATGTGTCTCTGTACCACCACTGTCTCTACTGTCTCCTGATGTTTCCATGTGTCTCTGTACTACCACTGTCTCTACTGTCTCCTGATGTTCCATGTGTCTCTTTACCACTACTGTCTCCTGATGTTCCATGTGTCTCTGTACCACTACTGTCTCCTGATGTTCCATGTGACTCTGTACCACTACTGTCTCTACTGTCTCCTGATGTTCCATGTGACTCTGTACCACCACTGTCTCTACTGTCTCCTGATGTTCCATGTGTCTCTGTACCACTACTGTCTCTACTGTCTCCTGATGTTCCATGTGTCTCTGTACCACTACTGTCTCCTGATGTTCCATGTGTCTCTGTACCACTACTGTCTCTACTGTCTCCTGATGTTCCATGTGTCTCTGTACCACCACTGTCTCTACTGTCTCCTGATGTTTCCATGTGACTCTGTACCACTACTTCTCTACTGTCTCCTGATGTTCCATGTGACTCTGTACCACTACTGTCTCCTGATGTTCCATGTGTCTCTGTACCACTACTGTCTCCTGATGTTCCATGTGTCTCTGTACCACTACTGTCTCCTGATGTTCCACGTGTCTCTGTACCACTACTGTCTCCTGATGTTTCCATGTGTCTCTGTACCACCACTGTCTCTACTGTCTCCTGATGTTTCCATGTGTCTCTGTACTACCACTGTCTCTACTGTCTCCTGATGTTCCATGTGTCTCTTTACCACTACTGTCTCCTGATGTTCCATGTGTCTCTGTACCACTACTGTCTCCTGATGTTCCATGTGACTCTGTACCACTACTGTCTCTACTGTCTCCTGATGTTCCATGTGACTCTGTACCACCACTGTCTCTACTGTCTCCTGATGTTCCATGTGTCTCTGTACCACTACTGTCTCTACTGTCTCCTGATGTTCCATGTGTCTCTGTACCACTACTGTCTCTACTGTCTCCTGATGTTCCATGTGTCTCTGTACCACTACTGTCTCTACTGTCTCTGATGTTCCATGTGTCTCTGTACCACTACTGTCTCTACTGTCTCCTGATGTTCCATGTGTCTCTGTACCACTACTGTCTCTACTGTCTCCTGATGTTCCATGTGTCTCTGTACCACTACTGTCTCTACTGTCTCTTGATGTTCCATGTGTCTCTGTACCACTACTGTCTCTACTGTCTCCTGATGTTCCATGTGTCTCTGTACCACTACTGTCTCTACTGTCTCCTGATGTTCCATGTGTCTCTGTACCACCACTGTCTCTACTGTCTCCTGATGTTTCCATGTGACTCTGTACCACTACTTCTCTACTGTCTCCTGATGTTCCATGTGTCTCTGTACCACTACTGTCTCTACTGTCTCCTGATGTTCCATGTGTCTCTGTACCACTACTGTCTCTACTGTCTCCTGATGTTCCATGTGTCTCTGTACCACTACTGTCTCTACTGTCTCCTGATGTTCCATGTGTCTCTGTACCACTACTGTCTCCTGATGTTCCATGTGTCTCTGTACCACCACTGTCTCTACTGTCTCCTGATGTTCCATGTGTCTCTGTACCACTACTGTCTCTACTGTCTCCTGATGTTCCATGTGTCTCTGTACCACCACTGTCTCTACTGTCTCCTGATGTTTCCATGTGTCTCTGTACCACCACTGTCTCTACTGTCTCCTGATGTTCCATGTGTCTCTGTACCACTACTGTCTCCTGATGTTCCACATGTCTCTGTACCACTACTGTCTCCTGATGTTCCATGTGTCTCTGTACCTCTACTGTCTCCTGATGTTCCATGTGTCTCTGTACCACTACTGTCTCTACTGTCTCCTGATGTTCCATGTGTCTCTGTACCACCACTGTCTCTACTGTCTCCTGATGTTCCATGTGTCTCTGTACCACTACTGTCTCCTGATGTTCCATGTGACTCTGTACCACCACTGTCTCTACTGTCTCTACTCTTTTCTCTGAACCAATAGGGTGTACTGTCATTTCAGATGCAGTACTTTCCAAATAACTGCACTTATACTGCAACATTACTGCTCTACTTAAAACTGCAGTATAACTGTTTTATGTTGGACAGTACTGCATTGTACTGCAGTATAACTGTTTTATGTTGGACAGTACTGCATTGTACTGCAGTTATACTGCACTGTGACTGCAATCTTTTTGTACTTTTTTTGTTGTTGGGGGGGGGGTTGACACTTAGCAAAGTTGATAGCAGCAAGTATGTACAATCTGTTGACAGCAGTCATGATGAGGCAGTTGGTTAATTAAACGTACCAGGAAAAGAGATGCAGTGAAAATACCATCAGTTATTACACTCCTAAATCCGTGGCCGTGGCAAACAACAAGGTCAATATCAATGATGTCATTAGCGTGCTTGTATATGCCTTGAAGATAATAGTTAATTTTTCGTTAAAGTAAGGAAGGACGCCCTCCCCTGCCTCCTCCTCCTCTCCTCCTCTCATCCCCTCCAGAGCCTCACTCTTAGGAGTCACTCATCTCATCCTATCTCAGCCTCCTCCTCAACTCCTCCTCCTCGCCTCCTCCTCCTCCTCTTCCTCCTCCTCCTCCTCCTCACTCCTCCTCCTGGTCAGTAAGCAGCTGTGTGTTTGTAGGAATCCAGGAAACATCCAGAACCTCTGTTTAAACCTGAGGCAGTTGACATCTGACTTTGTAATCGATTGACATTCGTTGGCACAGTTACTGGCAATTACATGTCACCAGAGGTTAAAGGTTAATGTGGATCCAACAACAAGTTTTTAAGCAAGTAAAACACAATCCAGAGCCAGTTAAGGATGGACAGCATACAATGGAAAAGGAATTGATTTCTTGGTAGGACTTTATTTTACGGTTGCAGAATTGGTCTAGTAAAACCTGAGTTTGACGCAAAAGAGATTCAAAAGTGTTGACAAACGGAATAGTAAACTTATGAAAAAATGAAGATAGTCGAATGCTCTTTATCTGTAATAGGTATTAAACACCGGTTTCAGAAATGACCAGGTATCTCCTTAGAAAGGTCAAATGGTTATTACACAATAGTAACCTGGGCATTGCTTGTTCAATTGTGTTAAAATATTTTAAGTAGCCTAAGTACCAGAAAGTACCCATTTTTACTAGAATTATAAATATCAGGTACAGTTGAAGTCGGAAGTTTACGTACACTTAGGTTGGAGTCATTAAAACTCGTTTTTCAACCACTCCACAAATTTATTGTTAACAAACTATCGTTTTGGCAAGTCGGTTAGGACATCTACTTTGTGCAAGACACAAGTACTTTTTCCAACAATTGTTTACAGACAGATTATTTCACTTATAATTCACTGTATCACAATTCCAGTGGGTCAGAAGTTTACATACACTAAGTTGACTGTGCCTTTAAACAGCTTGGAAAATTCCAGAAAATGATGTCATGGCTTTAGAAGCTTCTGATAGGCTAATTGACATCATTTGAGTAAATTGGAGGTGTACCTGTGGATGTATTTCAAAGCCTACCTTCAAATTCAGTGCCTCTTTGCTTGACATCATGGGAAAATCAAAAGAAATCAGCCAAGACCTCAGAAAAAACATTGTAGACCTCCACAAGTCTGGTTTATCCTTGGGAGCAATTTCCAAACACCTGAAGGTACCACGTTCATCTGTACAAACAATAGTACGCAAGTATAAACACCATGGGACCACGCAGCCGTCATACCGTTCAGGAAGGAGACGCGTACTTTGGTGCGAAAAGTGCAAAACAATCCCAGAACAACAGCAAGGGACCTTGTGAAGTTGCTGGAGGAAACAGGTACAAAAGTATCTATATCCACATAACATGAAAGGCCGCTCAGCAAGGAAGAAGCCTCTGCTCCAAAACCGCCATAAAAAAGCCAGACTACGGTTTGCAACTGCACATGGGGACAAAGATCATACTTTTTGGAGAAATGTCCTCTGGTCTGATGAAACAAAAATATAACTGTTTGGCCATAATGACCATCGTTATGTTTGGAAGAAAAACGGGGTGGCTTGCAAGCCGAAGAACACCATCCCAACTGTGAAGCACGGGGGTGGCAGCATCATGCTGTGGGAGTGCTTTCCTGCAGGAGGGACTGGTGCACTTCACAAAATAGATGGCATCATGAGGAAGGAAAATGATGTGGATATATTGAAGCAACATCTCAAGACATCAGTCAGGAAGTTAAAGCTTGGTCGCAAATGGCTCTTCCAAATGGACAATGACCCCAAGCATACTTCCAAAGTTGTGGCAATATGGCTTAAGGACAACAAAGTCAAGGTATTGGAGTGGCCATCACAAAGCCCTGACCTCAATCCTATAGAAAATGTGCGAGCAAGGAGGCCTACAAACCTGACTCGGTTACACCAGCTCTGTCAGGAGGAATGGGCCAAAATTCACCCAACTTATTGCGGGAAGCTTGTGGAAGGCTACCCGAAACGTTTGACCCAAGTTAAACAATTTAAAAGCAATGCTACCAAATACTAATTGGGTCTATGCACGCATCACTTCCGCATTGGCTTGGGCATTTCCGGTTACCGGAAAAAAACATTAGACAGTGACAGTAGACCGTTATGATGGTTGCCTAAAGTATCTGTTAATGATATACGGAGGGTCGTCCGGACATCCAGTACGACACCACGTAGCAAACTGGATTAAAGGTTTCAAATTTTACGTTTCTTCTTTTCTTTGCAACTTTGAAGGTAATATGCTAACGATAGCTAGCCTGAGCTAGAAGCCTTGCTTTGGTGTTTTAAGTCATGACTTTCAGTCCTGCTTCAGGTTAATCATGCTTTAAATAAAGTTGAATCATGTGTATATACCTCTCACTTCATGTGTTTTGTACTTTTATGAAAGGATCAGGTAAAAACAGGGCTCCAAATGAGATCTCTGTGAGAGCCCACTGCTACCGCTCAATGAAGAATCTAAAGCCACCACACCAGCTGAGAGCAGGACTGGATTAAGTGACACGTTCAAAGTTCTGTTGAACTTGTTCAAGGTTCCGTTCAACACATGTTTTTACTCGTTTAATGTTACCACAGCTTTGGTTGCCGTCGCTAAGAGAACACTTCAGAACTTTAGTGGTTTCCACGATAGCTGAACAGTGGTAGCCTAATACAGACCAGGGTAGCTGAGTGGGAATTGCCATGCTTTGTTGTTGGGTCTGTTGTAAACAAATTGGGAGTTTGGTTTGAAATGTAAACAATAATGAGATGACTACTTTTTCCTGACTTGATGACTGCCATGACAGTACCATATTCCACTCAGCTATTCTTCAAACTGCTGATGTTCTACTCAAAACTGTCCTGTCATCTTTACTTCTTTCTTTATAAACATATGGCCCAACTTCCTTGCTTTTGTACTTGATGTTTCTACTTTTCAAGAGGAATTAGGAGCAAAACCTTCCCTCTACTGTTGTTATTGGTACTAGGCTACAATGTTGCACCGCTCACTTACTGCTCTGCCAATACTGTTTGAAGGTAGGTAAATGGCACAAGACATTTACATTTACATTTACATTTACGTCATTTAGCAGACGCTCTTATCCAGAGCGACTTACAAATAGGTGCATTCACCTTATAGCCAGTGGGATAACCACTTTACAATGTTTTATTTTTATTTTTATTTTTATTTTATTTTTGGGGGGGGGGGGGGGGGGTTGGGGTAAAGGGGGGGGGGGGGGTAGAAGGATTACTTTATCCTATCCCAGGTATTCCTTAAAGAGGTGGGGTTTCAAATGTCTCCGGAAGGTGGTGAGTGACTCCGCTGTCCTGGCGTCGTGAGGGAGCTTGTTCCACCATTGGGGTGCCAGAGCAGCGAACAGTTTTGACTGGGCTGAGCGGGAACTGTGCTTCCGCAGAGGTAGGGGAGCCAGCAGGCCAGAGGTGGATGAACGCAGTGCCCTCGTTTGGGTGTAGGGACTGATCAGAGCCTGAAGGTATGGAGGTGCCGTTCCCCTCACAGCTCCGTAGGCAAGCACCATGGTCTTGTAGCAGATGTGAGCTTCAACTGGAAGCCAGTGGAGTGTGCGGAGGAGCGGGGTGACGTGAGAGAACTTGGGAAGGTTGAACACCAGACGGGCTGCGGCATTCTGGATGAGTTGTAGGGGTTTAATGGCACAGGCAGGGAGCCCAGCCAACAGCGAGTTGCAGTAATCCAGACGGGAGATGACAAGTGCCTGGATTAGGACCTGTGCCGCTTCCTGTGTAAGGCAGGGTCGTACTCTCCGAATGTTGTAGAGCATGAACCTACAGGATCGGGTCACCGCCTTGATGTTAGCGGAGAACGACAGGGTGTTGTCCAGGGTCACGCCAAGGCTCTTCGCACTCTGGGAGGAGGACACAACGGAGTTGTCAACCGTGATGGCGAGATCATGGAACGGGCAGTCCTTCCCCGGGAGGAAGAGCAGCTCCGTCTTGCCGAGGTTCAGCTTGAGGTGGTGATCCGTCATCCATACTGATATGTCTGCCAGACATGCAGAGATGCGATTCGCCACCTGGTTATCAGAAGGATATAAGACAACAGGTAAGTGGTGGGAGACAGTATAGCCGAGTGGTGCAAGACAGTAGGAAAGTGATGCAGAAAGCACAAAAGTGACACGAGACAGTAGATCAGTTGCTTCCACCAGTAAAAAAGTAGAAAGAACTAGTTTTGCTCCTACTCCTGCTGCTGTAGACCCTCGTCTTTCAAAACCCCATTAAATTATGCTTCTGTGTATTTCAGATGACGTTGCGTGATTCACAGCCAGTTGTGCTGCTTGTTAAAAGCTACTGTTCCTGTGTGGCTGGGGTGTGGGATATGCAATCATTTGGTTGCATTACTATATCAGACCGACCATTACTCTGAATGTGACATGTCTGTCGTCCCTCCTGTACTTTCGTGCACTGAAACAGAGCAGAAGTGGCATAAACCACCAACAATGGTTTGTATCATTTCA
This sequence comes from Coregonus sp. 'balchen', assembly GCA_902810595.1. Taxonomy (NCBI): domain Eukaryota; kingdom Metazoa; phylum Chordata; class Actinopteri; order Salmoniformes; family Salmonidae; genus Coregonus; species Coregonus sp. 'balchen'. The sequence continues at coordinate 42,160,265 of LR778257.1, forward strand.
ATACCAGACAGTTGTGTGTCACATGCATACTAACATCTCTCCGAATACCATCTCATAAATAAAACAGGGAGTGAAGCCAGGACCTGTGGATGCCATGGTTGTAGTGAAGCCCAAACCAGATGCTACTCCAGCAAGTGGAATTAGGTATGCAGAGTCCAATTAAATAGGCAGACCTACAATGTGTTGCGAAATAAAATGTTATTAATTGCTGTTAGAATCTGGTGTATTTCCTAGTGAACCCTTTACTTTTCCTGATATTGTTATTCCAGATCTACACTTTACAAAGGCTACAGCGGTGAGCTACCAGACCCATCAAACCTCAACCCACTTCCTGCCTATGCTAACATGGAACCAGACTCTCTTCCCCTTATCTGCAGAATGAACATCACATCTGACAAACCACTCGTGGACTCCATTTTTTTGGCAAGGTACAAAACTGGCAGTATCCTGTCATATCAACACCCACCACCTCCACCTGACGGTGTTGTCATCCATGAGGATGCACCACCGTTCCCAAAAAGTGCCACTGGACGGTTACCATTTACAACCAACAGACTGTTCATACGAGATCATGACGGATCAAGAAAAAAGCTTCACCTCAGTTCTCTGTCTGTGACTTTGTCACAGTCACACCTGATTGAGGAAGCAACCAGATGCCGAAGTGAAACACCCGAGTGGCTCTGACATCAGTCACTGAGGAAGGAGAGAGTGACTGCTTCACATTTCCGGGAGGTAAGCCGTGTTAGAGGTACAAGCACAGCAGAAAAACTGGCAGAAAGAATTATCAGAGGGACAAGACAGACACCACTAATGAAAAGGGGGCTGGAAATGGAAGGAGGTGCGTTGAAGGACTATGCAGTTCTAAAAAAATCTTAATCTGACAAAGTGTGGGCTAGTCGTGCATCCGGACGCACCTTGGCTGGGTGCATCGCCTGATGGGGTGACCCACTTGAGCCACCATCATTTGGTCTAGTTGAAATGAAATGCCAAAATGTAGCCAGCTACATAGACTTCAAGTTCCTGAGATTTGACCACGGCCTACACAAATTGAAGGAAAGCCATTGTTATTATTGGCAAGTCCAGGGACAGTTACTCATCACAGGCATGGAATGGTGTGATTTTGTTGTCTGTGCCCACGATGACATTTTCGTGCAGCGCATTTGCTGAGACAGCACCGTATTAAGCTCCCTGAAAGAGAGATGTGATTTGTTTTTCTTTAACACATACATATCAAAATACCTCTCTATGAAAAGTAACTGAACAGACACATGAATTATTGTACAATCATTTAAAAATTTATTTTGTCAACTGTCTTATTTACAACATTGTTATATTAAAGGGGCGCTATGTAGTTTTGGTCATTTCTTTGCTTTTTTTTCTCTATAGAGCTCCCTACATAGCTATTTGGCAACTCCTATGTTTACTTGTGTCTGACTCCTCGCTCGGTCAGCCTGCCGTTTCCTCTTTCTCTGTTCCTCCGACAATGCTTTCCTAACTTTCTGCTTCTTTTTGGCCGGCTCAGCCATGACGATAAAAGTGTGAAAAAACTCCATCGCTACCTTTTTAGCCGGTTCCTGAATGGGCGTATGTGTGCAGTGCTGTGAAGCGATTCGTTACATCGCGAGACCTGATATCACGCGATACTTCCTGACGCTGTGGGACGGCGGCTCGCCGGCCGAAAGTTACAAGGGGGGTTTTTCCACTCACAGGCGCTAGGGGGAAGGGACACGACCACCATTCAACTCGGAAAAAAAAGTCATAGAACCATTCCAATGACTCCGAAGCTGTTCAGTTAAGGTAAATTAAGCTAAAAAAGCTGCATAGTTCCCCCTTTAATTGTCACATATACAAATTGTAACATTTCAAATTATAACATACAAATACTGAGACTTTTTTGTATGCACTCTTAACTTTCTTTCTTCTCTATCCTCATTTCTGTATTATTTGGTTTCGCACTGTGTGCTTTAATTCTGTTTTTCTGTACCGAATATTGTATGTATACAGATTAATAGTTGTAACTTGTCTGTACGATAATCTGTGGCTCAATAAAAACATTTTTGAAAAAGAAAAAAAAGACATGAATTTCATAACATATTTCATCACAGCCTATTCGTTCCATAGCCATCCACGAGTGTTCATTTTAGGATTGTGCTGCCAACATTAGCCATTGGTTGCCCAGGCTTTAACCAAGGGCCCGGTTTTGATCATTGACCAAAAGACAGGCAACTGTGTAAAGTTGATTGATGCTGCCCGGCAATGAAAGAGGGATCACTGTACTGAATAATTGATGTTCCTTAACCCTGCGAATGAGCCGCTCAACGTGGACTCTCAGTCTGGCAATAGATTGGGTCTTCCTGACCTCTGGCTCAGACACTTGTGCTCTCTTACACAGAAAGGTAGGTATGTGGACCTCGCAGGGCACACAGTCTTCTACAAGGAAACCCTTGTCAACCATTATGGCCACAGATGGGTTTAAGATAGCCACAATGCCAGACTGCTTCAGAATCTCTTTTATCGCTGATGGCACCTTCATAGAGAGAGACGACACAAAGGTTACTGCGCCGTGAGGGGCCATCCCAATTAATCCTTTAAAATGTACAGTGTGATTTATAGTTCGAGAACACCTCACTCTGGAGGTGAAGATAACTAGGTGTTTTGGCAGCGTATTTCAGTATGTCAGAGTGACCCTGAAAAACCTCTGTCGTGTGAGATTTGACAGTCTCCTCATCCAGCCAAATACCCAACAGCCCCTAGTACAGTACACAGGAAGTTAGCCCAAATACCCAACAGCCCCTAGGACAGTAGACAGGAAGTTAGCCCATGTATTTATGATGGGGCTTACAGTTGACTGGTGGATTTTTGAATCTGTGGTCCAGATCCTTCTGCATCAGACCCAATGACAAGTAATTCACGAAGAGAACAATTTTTTGTCAGTGGGGTTGAAGAACCTGAAAAGAGGTAAGAATTCCATTATTACCTCATTAAACAAATAGATTGTTACTGGCTTAACTTTTCGAGATGATAAGATGATGCAATATATCTTGCTTTGTAAGAACAACTGTAAACCTGTGGGACAAACGTGTTACATTTCCATATGTTAAGTGTCCAAACACAACATTAAAATTGCAAGCATGTTAGCATCCTTATTGACAGTTATACGACATCTTAAAACATTTGGCACTAAGGTCAGAAACTGGACCACGCACACGTCAGTCCTTTTGCTTACTGCTCTTCTCAGTATTTTAAAATACAATTCATGCGTTAGTAGATCGCCTAGATAGATACTTTACTCATCCCGAGGGAAATTCAAGGTTTCCAGTAGGTTACAACAACACACATCACACATGCAACATTTAAACAGATTTATAATATACCATTTAGCAGACGCTTTTATCCAAAGCAACTTACAGTCATGCGTGCATACATTTTTTTTTTTGTGTATGGGTGGTCCCGGGGATCGAACCCACTACCTTGGCGTTACAAGCGCCGTGCTCTACCAGCTGAGCTACAGAGGACCATAATACTAGTCATTGTTGACAGCTCAAATACATATTAAACACATTGGACTTTTTAATTTACCTTGTGAAAAACCTTATGTCATCATCAGATCCGGCAAACCGCTCCAAGCAGAACTTGCTGCTGATAGTTCTCTCCTCAATTTGATTTCGGAGCCTTGCTATCTCTACACTAAGTTCTTCATCGTGGTCAAGGGACATATCCAGCGCAGCAGGTTCAGTACTGTTGCAGTAGTCATGGTCAGGAGGACAGTCCAATTCCACAGACGGATCATTCATGGTTTCTGTGTTGGGTTCGCTCGGTCCTTTCCCAAACTCCGGGCCGTGGGGCTGGAAGACTGAAATGTTCCATTGAAACAGCACTGGAACAGCTCCCTTCTTCAGACGTCTGCGCCCAGCTGGAGTCGGAGGCTCTATCACATCTTCACTTAGAAAGTGTCGGCTGCAGACTCGTGTGTTTGTTGTAAGAAAGTTGACTCGTCGAATGTTAATCACCCACCGTTTATGTAATTCACTGTCTTTGGGAAAAGTAAAAAAAAAAACGAACAGAAGAATTGCATCTGGCAGCCATTGCGGCACACAGCAGTGATGGCTGGAAGAGCTGTCATCCCGTTTTTGAAAGGACACTTTCGTACGTTTACACGTCATCGTGTTATAAGTCAAGACGAAGTATTACAAGTAAAAACATTAACGTAAACATTAAGATAAACAACAACAACGACGAAAATTAACCGTTTCGGATGTTTTTGACGACAAGCATTCAATGCTAGCATACGGTAGCACAGCGTTCTACGATAACCGGACGTTTACGTCCATCCTGAGATTTAACCGGAAACACGTCATGCTCGCCTGTGCACATCGCCTATTGAATGTATGTGAACTTCTGACCCACTGGAAATGTGATGAAAGAAATAAAAGCAGAAAATAAATAATTCTCTCTACTATTATTCTGACATTTCACATTCTTAAAATAAAGTGGTGATCCTAACTGACCTAAGACAGGGAATTTTTACTAGGATTAAATGTCAGGAATTGTGAAAAGCTGAATTTAAATGTATTTGGCTAAGGTGAATGTAAACTTCCGACTTCAACTGTAAACACTGGAAACAGTCCCTTAAAATAGAGTGCTATTTGGAGCTCGCCTGGCTGTGTTCCCAATGGCTAAGTCTGCCACCAGAGGACTGGATCATGGGATGAGATGAGTGTAATGGGTTTGTATGGCTCAGCAGACTATAAAGGGATGTAGATTCCTCTAGAATACTTTATTAAAGGTCAAATGCAGCTGGGTTTTTTTTAAATCTCGATATCAAATTCTTTGTGGTTAACAAGTGCCTACTGTGATTGTTTTCAATTAAAATGGTTGAAAATGTACAGAAATAGCTTCTTAGCAAAGAGCAATTTCTCAAGCAAGAATTTTGCTAGGACTGTCTGGGAGTGGTTTGAGAGGGGAGGGGAAAACTGAAAACTAGCTGTTATTGGCTGGGAGGTTTAGAACTCTCTTTCTTATTGGTCTATTAACTAATTTACTGCCTGGTGATGTCACTAGGCAGGCCAAAACTCCATCCTACCGAAACAGGCTGACATTTCTGGAGGTGTTTTCTAACAGCTCTTACACTAAAAGTATCACGTTTCAGGAGAAGATCCAGATGCAGACAGTGTCGAAGTAACAGAAGTTTATTACAAAAACGGGGCAGGCAAAATGACAGGTCAAGGGCAGGCAGAGGTCCGTTACACAGATCAGAGTCCAAAAGGTACAGAACGGCAGGCAGTCTCAGGGTCAGGGCAGACAGAGGTCAATAATCCAGGGTGGTGTGACAACGTACAGAACGGCAGGCAGGGTCAGGGCAGGCAGAATGGTCAAAACGGGGAAAACTAGAAAACAGGACCTTGAGAAAGACAGGCGCAAGGGGAAAACCGCTGGTAGGCTTGACGAAACAAAACGAACTGGCAACAGCCAAACAGAGAACACAGGTATAAATACACAGGGGATAATGGGGAAGATGGGAGACACCTGGAGGGGGGTGGAGACAATCACAAAGACAGGTGAAACAGATCAGGGTGTGACAAAAAAAGGGCATTATCATCACTTTCACAATTTCACAGTATTATTCCAAACTCATAGTGTGGAAATATATATAACACACAGGACAATCACAGTTTTTGACTGCACTGGGCCTTTAAGACATTCATGTTATATTTTAGCCTACATCCTGGTTGATGCTGAATGCTCCTGCTGGATTGGAGGAGAATGAGGATACTGATCGTACAGATAGAACACTGCAAAAAACTGGTTTCAGGTCAAAGAGGAAGAAAGCCCAAGATATTATAAGATATTATAGAATTGACTGTTAATTCATGAATGGATGTATTCATTTATTTTATTTCTTCATAGCAGCGTTCTCCCATGCTGTGAGAGTGGCTGATCCACTGGTTAGCCTACTGCCTAGTAATACTCCATGCCAAGAGCTCATGGACATTGGCTGTCAGTACTGTCCTGTCTGCCTGCTGCCTCTTAATCCTGTTTTCAACAGGACTAATCTTCTAAAGGCAGATTTACTGTCCCTTGGACTCGTGCGGTGGAGGAGATCTTTGTGGGCTATACTCAGCCTTGTCTCAGGGTAGTAGGTTGGTGGTCTGTTGATATCCCTCTGGTGGCGTGGGGGCTGTGCTTTGGCAAAGTGGGTGGGGTTATATCCTGCCTGGTTGGCCCTGTCCGGGGGTATTATCAGACGGGGCCACAGTGTCCCCCGACCCCCCCTGGTGTAATTCTCCTGTCTTATCCAGTGTCCTGTGTGAATTTAAGTATGCTCCCTCCCTCCCCTCCCGGAGGACCTGAGCCCTAGGACCATGCCTCAGGACTACCTGGCCTGATGACTCCTGGCTGTCCCCAGTCCACCTGGTCGTGCTGCTGCTCCAGTTTCCACTCTTCCTCCTGCGGCTATGGAACCCTGACCTGTTCACCGGACGTGCTACCTTGTCCCAGACCTGCTGTTTTCAACTCTCTCTCTACTGTACCTGCTATTTCAACCTCTAAATGCCCGGCTATGAAAAGCCAAGTGACATTTACTCCTGAGGTACTGACCTGTTGCAACCTCTACAACCACTGTGATTATTATCTGACCCTGCTGGTCATCTATGAACGTTTGAACATCTTGAAGAACAATCTGGCCTTAATGGCCATGTACTCTTATAATCTCCACCCGGCACAGCCAGAAGAGGACTGGCCACCCCTCAGAGCCTGTTTCCTCTCTACGTTTCTTCCTAGGTTCCTGCCATTCTAGGGAGTTTTTCCTAGCCACCGTGCTTCTATATCTGCATTGCTTGCTGTTTGGGGTTTTAGGCTGGGTTTCTGTATAGCACTTTGTGACAAAATAAATCTGATTGATTGATTGGTTCCCATTACAATCAGAAAGAGCGGTTACATAATAATCAGATTTAGCCTTTCTGATTTGTCTTACACAATGGCCTTGACCCAAGCGTAATCTCTTTTATGAATGACTTCTGATAATTCCAGAGTGTACCAGGCATTCTATCTACAGTACCTTTAACCCTTAATTTTTTGAAGGGAGCATGAATATCTACAATAGTATTGAAGACATTTGCAAAAAGGCTCAAAGTTAAATCAAGCTCAGAGATAGCTGAAATACAATCAAGGTCACTAAAATAAAGATGTGTTTATTTTAAAGCCAGTTAACTGACGTTTTTTAAGTTCCTCTTTGTGACGACACGAGGCTTAGATGTTTTGTATTCTCACGTCTCTAACACAAACAACTGGACAACGGTCACTAATATATTGGGTGAAGACACCAGTAAAAACATATTTCTCTGGTGTATTCGTTAAGATAAGATCAATCAGAGGTGACTTTGAAGGATCTTTAGGGTTGGGCCTTGTAGGCTTAGTCACCAGATGAGTTAGGTTAGGTTAGACCTGAGACCAGTACTAAAACACACCTGACCTGAGACCAGTACTAAAACACACCTGACCTGAGACCAGTACTAAAACACACCTGACCTGAGACCAGTACTAAAACACACCTGACCTGAGACCAGTACTAAAACACACCTGACCTGAGACCAGTACTAAAACACACCTGACCTGAGACCAGTACTAAAACACACCTGACCTGAGACCAGTACTAAAACACACCTGACCTGAGACCAGTACTAAAACACACCTGACCTGAGACCGTACTAACCACCTGACCTGAGACCAGTACTAAACACACCTGACCTGAGACCAGTACTATAACCACCTGACCTGAGACCAGTACTAAAACACACCTGACCTGAGACCAGTACTAAAACACACCTGACCTGAGACCAGTACTAAAACACACCTGACCTGAGACCAGTACTAAAACACACCTGACCTGAGACCAGTACTAAAACACACCTGACCTGAGACCAGTAACTAAAACACACCTGACCTGAGACCAGTACTAAAACACACCTGACCTGAGACCAGTACTAAAACACACCTGACCTGAGACCAGTACTAAAACACACCTGACCTGAGACCAGTACTAAAACACACCTGACCTGAGACCAGTACTAAAACACACCTGACCTGAGACCAGTACTAAAACACACCTGACCTGAGACCAGTACTAAAACACACCTGACCTGAGGGGGATCCCTTTCGCACAGAGACCAGTACTAACTGCGAGAATCCTAAAAGATCCATTGGGATTACTTTTGATTTCCAATAGGTTAAAAAGTAGTCCAATAGGATTCTAATAGAGGTGACACAAAATCCTGTAGGATTGTATTAGATTTTTTTGTTTCTTGACTAAGGTAGGCTAGATACCTGTAATAAGTGCTATACATAGCACTGGTAGGCTATGCTGCTGCTATCGTCCTTAACTCCAAGCGTTTATTGAAGTTGGATCATCTTTGGATGCCGACAGCAGTCGCACCGTTGGAAGACATACAGCTTGGACTGTAGCCTGCGAAAGCCCATTCCTGCTCTTTTCCTGCGACCCATCAAAACGCATTTGGCGTGTCATCATAGTGGTCTCTGATTGGTGGTCATCATTTGGCGTGTCATCATAGTGGTCTCTGATTGGTGGTCATCATTTGGCGTGTCATCATAGTGGTCTCTGATTGGTGGTCATCATTTGGCATGTCATCATAGTGGTCTCTGATTGGTGGTCATCATTTGGCGTGTCATCATAGTGGTCTCTGATTGGTGGTCATCATTTGGCGTGTCATCATAGTGGTCTCTGATTGGTGGACATCATTTGGCGTGTCATCATAGTGGTCTCTGATTGGTGGACATCATTTGGCGTGTCATCATAGTGGTCTCTGACTCGTTTAGACGGAACAAACTTAAACTTGCACCTTTTTTCAATGCTGATTTGAATGTCGTTAAGAAAACAGAAAGATGTCAAATAATGTTTTACCAAACATCCTTTGAATTTAAAAGTTATAATTACAAGAAGTAATCATCTAGTTTTTCTAAAGTATCTATAATCTGATTACAATATTTTTGCTGGTAATGTAACGAATTACAGTTACAGTTTTCTTGTAATCCGTTACATGTAAAGGATTACATCCCACTGGGCACAGCCGTCAATTCCACGTTGGTTACACATCATTTCATTTACAGTTTTTCCCAATTGTTTACACACTAAAACTGGTCCATGAGGCCCAATGACCCAAACCTGTAACTCATTCAGCAGAACCATACACCAAATCTGACCCAAACCTGTAACTCATTCAGCAGAACCATACACCAAATCTGACCCAAACCTGTAACTCATTCAGCAGAACCATACACCAAATCTGCAATACTACTGGCACATGTTTTGCTTTACACTCAGATTGCAATTCTATAACAAACATTTGGCAAAAACACAACACACAATTCTCTACCTTTGGCACAACCTCCACAACTAAAATATCTAAAAAGCAACACCGTTCAACAAGCTAAGCTCAATTACCAATTGATAACCTTCACTCTTCACATTGTGCAAACACTAATTGCGTAAATGTTCTCTTTGCAATCAGACCTTTTGGTATGGATAAAAAAGCTGCAGGTGAGTACTCCTGTGTTCGGAGAACAATGGAAGCGAACAAGGATATCAGGGGTGGAACAAGAACCAGGAGAGTCATCTCTGATGAAATACGGGCGACTGTGGTGCACCATGTGCTCAACCATGGTTTGACCTTGAGAGAGGCTGGGCAGAGAGCGCAGCCCAATCTGAGCCGATTCACCGTAGCATCCATCATCCGGACGTTCCAAAATAACAATCGGTATGTACCGCCGACGTTGGACCTGTCTAATACTTTTGCTACTTGACAGTAGCACTACATAAAGCACAGTAAAGACTGTAGATTCCAATACATACTGTAAGGGGAAACAAAGTCAAGGTTTCATGTATTACTGGATGGAGGAAATTGGGAGCGATACTACTTTGTAACGTGTTTAGGTTGTATGCTGTATTACTGTAGTGTTTACTGCACTGTGTGCTATTTTGTTATTGTAGAACTGAAAGACGACCACCACGTACGTGGTGGTAGACCGCGTCTATTTACAGACCAACAGGAGGCTGCCATTGTGCAAACGGTGGTTAAAAATAATGCCATGAGACTGCGGGAAATCCCAACTACAGATTATTGAAAACCCTGCCATCTTCCATAACATCACAGAGCTTATCAACCATAGCCCGCATCCTTAAGAAACACCATCTCCGGATGAAGCAAATCAACAGAGTCCCATTTGAAAGGAATTCCCAGAGAGTGAAGGATGAACGGAACAAACATGTGCAAGTAAGTCATGTATAAATCTATAAATACATCTATAAATAGTATTACACTCTTGAAACATTAGAGGCTCGTTGACGTCGCCAGTGAACTTTACTGTACAGCAATTACAGTATTTACCGTCGTTTTAGAGACTCGTGGAATTGGATCCAACTCATATTCATAGAGGAGGCTGGATTCAATGTAGCGAAGATGAGGAGGAAGGAAGGAACATCATTGGTCAACGAGCCGTCGTTGAGGTACCTGGCCAGCGCGGGGGGAAATGTCACCATATGAGCAGCTATGAGCCACAATGGGGCCCTCCACCGCCATGCCACCCTTGGACCATACAACACCGCCCATCTCCTTCATTTCCTGAACGCCTTATATGACAATCTTTTTTCAGCCAGAGCAGAGAGGGGCCAGGTGATCCAGAGCAGAGAGGGGCCAGGTGATCCAGAGGGCCAGGTGATCCAGAGCAGAGAGGGGCCAGGTGATCCAGAGCAGATAGGGGCCCGGTGATCCTGAGCAGAGAGGGGCTAGGTGATCCAGAGCAGAGAGGGGCCAGGTGATCCAGAGCAGAGAGGGGCCAGGTGATCTGAGGCCAGGTGATCCTGAGGGCCAGGTGATCCAGAGCAGAGAGGGGCCCGGTGATCCTGAGGGCCAGGTGATCCAGAGCAGAGAGGGGCCAGGTGATCCTGAGGGCCAGGTGATCCTGAGGGCCAGGTGATCCAGAGCAGAGAGGGGCCAGGTGATCCTGAGCAGAGAGGGGCCAGGTGATCCTGAGCAGAGAGGGCCAGTGATCCAGACAGCGATATGTTCCATCGGTCTCTCAGGTCCAATGGTCCAGACATCCACGTTACTCCTACTCCCCATATCCCCATTCTCAACCCATGAGAGTGTTTTCAGCATGACGGTGGACAGTGTATGATCGCAATCCCCATGAACGTATGACCGTTCTCCAGGCAATGGAGGAGGCCTGTGGTGACATTCCAGCAGAGTCCTATCAGGGGTGGATGTGTCAAGCCAGGAGATATTTCCCCCGCTGTCTGGCCGAGGAGAATATCGCCTGTGATGTTGATGAAAATCTGTGGCCGGACCAAAACAACAGACATGACTGATTTTGTTTTCGCAATGGAGTGTTTTTATTTTTTACATGTTAGTCATTTAGCAGACGCTCTTATCCAGAGCCACTTACAGTCAGTGAGTGCATACATTATTTTTTTTCATACTGGTCCCCCGTGGGAAACGAACCCACAACCCTGGCGTTGCAAACGCCATGCTCTACCAACTGAGCCACACGGGACTTTGATTTTGATTTGACTGTATTTTGACCGTTTCTTTAACTATTCTGTACAATTGATCTAACACACAGTACAGTAATACAAATAGGACTATTTTTCTTCCTTTGCAGATGCAAAATATATTTACTGTATGTTTGCATTTGTACTGTATGTGTTCTTACAGTATGCTGTTTGACATGTATTGAGTCATGTTGAAATATAAAACTTACATTTTTGCATTTGTGTTCCTTTCTTGTTTCGGTACACACAAACAATATACAGTATAACAACAACATCAGTCTTTACACTGAAATAGGTTCTGATAGTAGTGTTTTGAATATGTCACATTAGTTTGATCTCAGTTGTCACTAAGTTTGATTAATTTGATGTGTGTGTGTGTGTGTCTCATTTGTATGCAGAGTTTCACTATGAACAGGAAGTACATGATTCTGATTACTGTGTTTCATTTTGCAAGATGTCAGTGGGGTTTGGGGAAATTGGCTAACTGTTTTGTGTTCTGAGTACCTGAGATGTGGTTTTCAGCAAACGTGTGTTAACAATTGGGGAAAAACTGTAATTCAACCAGTGTGTGCCCAGTGGGATGTAATCCGTTACTTCACAACCCATGTGGGTGGGGAGGGTTCTTGTGTCCAGCGGTAGCTAAATGAGGCCTGGCTGGCCAATTAGCTTGGGATCCATGACTACATTTGACCTTGTGGGCTCAGAGATTCCCTTTGAAGATGTTAATCCCAACAATCCAGCGCTATAGTGTTCGGGGAGTTCAGCCTGAAGCTGCGTCCCGCTGGTCATGGATATGACACGTTTTTCCCCCCTCACTGTTCTCTGGGTGAGACGTCTCTGTCCAACGAGCCAAACATGGACCCACACTTTTACGCTGGCGTGCCAAGATGTCCCCAGGTTCTTGGAATAGTCGTCCAGTTATCCCATTATAGGGTTATCTCTTTTTTTAGTAACCGGGGGGCTTTACTCAAGCAGATTAAGACAAGAGTCAATGCGGCAAGAGTCAGCCAGTTGCAGGGTTTGTTCTCCACTACGCCTCACCTCCCTCCGCCAACCTGCTAGCTAGCGCTCTGCAGGCCCAGGCCCACACACCCACACCTCTCTCCTAGGCAGAAGCAGGACGTGTCTGTAGGAATAAAGAAGTATGGGTGCCTACGAGTCTAACCTGGATGATATCCTGGCAGAGGACATGCACCACTGGTATAACAAGTTCATGAAGGAGTCACCTTCAGGACTCATCACGTTGTTTGAGCTGAAGACCATGCTGGAGATGCAGGGGATGACAGAGGAGGCTAGCAGCTATGTGGACCAGGTCTTCTTTACCTTCGACATGGACGGGGTAAGAAGAAACTGTATGCAGACCCCCATCCTCCTCTCTCTCTCTCTCTCGTCTCTTTATTCTGTCTGTCACAGACATGGTTCCATCAGGAATACAAAGACGACTGATGAGTAATGGCAACTGATGGATGATTAATGAATTATGAATTGATTTGATTAATGTACAGTGGGGGAAAAAAGTATTTAGTCAGCCACCAATTGTGCAAGTTCTCCCACTTAAAAAGATGAGAGAGGCCTGTAATTTTCATCATAGGTACACGTCAACTATGACAGACAAATTGAGAAAAAAATTCCAGAAAATCACATTGTAGGATTTTTAATGAATTTATTTGCAAATTATGGTGGAAAATAAGTATTTGGTCACCTACAAACAAGCAAGATTTCTGGCTCTCACAGACCTGTAACTTCTTCTTTAAGAGGCTCCTCTGTCCTCCACTCGTTACCTATATTAATGGCACCTGTTTGAACTTGTTATCAGTATAAAAGACACCTGTCCACAACCTCAAACAGTCACACTCCAAACTCCACTATGGCCAAGACCAAAGAGCTGTCAAAGGACACCAGAAACAAAATTGTAGACCTGCACCAGGCTGGGAAGACTGAATCTACAATAGGTAAGCAGCTTGGTTTGAAGAAATCAACTGTGGGAGCAATTATTAGGAAATGGAAGACATACAAGACCGCTGATAATCTCCCTTGATCTGGGGCTCCACGCAAGATCTCACCCCGTGGGGTCAAAATGATCACAAGAACGGTGAGCAAAAATCCCAGAACCACACGGGGGGACCTAGTGAATGACCTGCAGAGAGCTGGGACCAAAGTAACAAAGCCTACCATCAGTAACACACTACGCCGCCAGGGACTCAAATCCTGCAGTGCCAGACGTGTCCCCCTGCTTAAGCCAGTACATGTCCAGGCCCATCTGAAGTTTGCTAGAGTGCATTTGGATGATCCAGAAGAGGATTGGGAGAATGTCATATGGTCAGATGAAACCAAAATATAACTTTTTGGTAAAAACTCAACTCGTCGTGTTTGGAGGACAAAGAATGCTGAGTTGCATCCAAAGAACACCATACCTACTGTGAAGCATGGGGGTGGAAACATCATGCTTTGGGGCTGTTTTTCTGCAAAGGGACCAGGACGACTGATCCGTGTAAAGGAAAGAATGAATGGGACCAAGTATCGTGAGATTTTGAGTGAAAACCTCCTTCCATCAGCAAGGGCATTGAAGATGAAACGTGGCTGGGTCTTTCAGCATGACAATGATCCCAAACACACCGCCCGGGCAACGAAGGAGTGGCTTCGTAAGAAGCATTTCAAGGTCCTGGAGTGGCCTAGCCAGTCTCCAGATCTCAACCCCATAGAAAATCTTTGGAGGGAGTTGAAAGTCCGTGTTGCCCAGCGACAGCCCCAAAACATCACTGCTCTAGAGGAGATCTGCATGGAGGAATGGGCCAAAATACCAGCAACAGTGTGTGAAAACCTTGTGAAGACTTACAGAAAACGTTTGACCTGTGTCATTACCAACAAAGGGTATATAACAAAGTATTGAGAAACTTTTGTTATTGACCAAATACTTATTTTCCACCATAATTTGCAAATAAATTCATAAAAAATCATACAATGTGATTTTCTGGATTTTCTTTCCTCATTCTGTCTGTCATAGTTGACGTGTACCTATGATGAAAATTACAGGCCTCTCTCATCTTTTTAAGTGGGAGAACTTGCACAATTGGTGGCTGACAAAATTTTTTTTTCCCCACTGTTTGAATATAGTGCTGTTCAAGATGCTCACAGTAAGGGGGGGAAACTCTCCTCATCCACCACCGCTGTGTGGCACCCACCTGCGTGATGCATGGTCGGTAGCCACTCGTACCATAATGCTCGCCACACGTCAGCGGACCACACAGGATGCCATCATCCACCGTGCCCCCTTTGAACTTTCTAAGCCTATAGCTCGGGTTGAAATACTTTACTTACATAACGTATCGTTGATGATTTGCCTGTAAGAAACTGTTATAATCTCCATATAACTCAGCTATGAACCCTTTGAATGCTTTCTTATTGTTGACATAGACCATCCTTGAGAGGCAACTTTATTAGGCTATTATAATTACATTAGGTGTAGGCGTTAACCAGAAAGTTATTGTAAGTATCTCTTCTCTTTTTTTTTGTTGTCTAACAATCATATTTCTCTCTCTCTCTTCCAGGATGGATATATAGACTTTGTAGAATACATAGCAGCAGTCAGTCTGATGCTGAAAGGAGAAATCAACCAGAAACTGAAGTGGTACTTCAAACTTTTCGATCAGGACGGAAACGGCAAAATTGACCAAGATGAAATGGGGACAATATTCAAGGTGGTGTTTCTGTATTTATTTATTATTCTGTCCGTTTAGTTGCTGTGATTTTATACAGGGATGTTTATCAGGCTCAGGGCCTGAAGAACATTATAAACTCTCTATATCTCCTCTGAAAATAGACTTCAGTAGAGCAGGGAGATTAACTGTGAAGGGTTCAGAAAGGTTTAAATAGCCGACAACTAGACAGTACACACCAACAAAGGGTTGCTAATCTAATCCTAACCTAATTCTATCCTTCACTACTGTCTGTCGTCGATCAATCTGCTGCTTCGCTAGCTAGCGACACTGGCAATTATATAGCACAAAAAAGATACTGTCGAATTTTGAGCTGGATTTCAGTGCCTTATTCATCATATTAGAGATGTCCTATTTAAGTCACCACAAAGCCGCAGTCATTAAAACTTTTCTTATCCTGTTTAGAGGAAACGTTTACTATAAGAGTATTTTTTTTTAAAGGCAAATCAGTTAAACTAAGAAAGTATACATAAAAATAAAAATACGTAACGGTTCACTGACTGTTGTGGATTGGCTTGATAGCCTCAAACAGTCCGAATAGTCAATGGACTCTTATCTGGGGACGTATTCTGGGCCTAGTGTTTACGCTTTACATCTCAGAGTAGACCAATCAGACAGAGAAGTAACCATCGTGCTACTGACTACTCAATATCTTATAGGGCAATGGAGTCTGAGTCATCACTAAGTAATCACTAAGTCATCACTGGAGTCATCACTAAGTCATCACTGGAGTCATCACTAAGTCATTTTATGAATGCTGCGGCAAATGTTCCAATTATCTGGCCTTCCTCCCAAAGTGTGCACTTGTTCAATTCCTTTTACTGATTTGAAAGGAAATGACTGGTAAAAGAAATACGGTGGAAAGGTCCCAGTACTTGTGGGAAGCAATGGATGAGTGCACACTTCAGGAGAAAGGAGGTATTATTATAGGCCCCAATGTGTTGTGGGGACTCACTAAGGACATGATACTGTTGAAATACTGTTGTATACCTCAGACATAGTAGACCTGATTGATTGATATTTGGGTAAAACTGACTTAGTGATGACTCCAGTGATGACTTAGTGATGACTTAGTGATGACTCACAGTTTTTTTTTTTTTGAAAAGTACCAAGAACCCCAGAGGATGATAGAACCCCAGAGGATTATAGAACCCCAGAGGATGATAGGACCCCAGAGGATGATAGGACCCCAGAGGATGATATGACCCCAGAGGATGATAGAACCCCAGAGGATGATAGGACCCCAGAGGATGATAGAACCCCAGAGGGTGATAGGACCCCAGAGGATGATAGAACCCCAGAGGATGATAGGACCCCAGAGGATGATAGGACCCCAGAGGATGATAGAACCCCAGAGGATGATATAACCCCAGAGGATGATAGGACCCCAGAGGATGATAGAACCCCAGAGGATGATAGAACCCCAGAGGATGATAGAACCCCAGAGGATGATAGGACCCCAGAGGATGATAGGACCCCAGAGGATGATAGAACCCCAGAGGATGATAGAACCCCAGAGGATGATAGAACCCCAGAGGATGATAGAACCCCAGAGGATGATAGAACCCCAGAGGATGACATGAAAGCATAAAAACCCTTATTTCTAATGATATTCTCTGTGACTTCAGCTCTTGGTTCTGTTTTGATTACTTCAGGCTATCCAGGACATTACCCGATGTTATGACCCTCCTACGGAGGAGATTGTGACCCTCATCTATGAGAAGGTTGACATCAATAACGAAGGTAAGAATTATCAACATTTAGAGATGTAAATGTATTGAAATGGGTGAGCTTACCCGCAATACAGATAGGTATTATTGGGGGTGGAATTTAAGTTAGCTTTTTAATGCTTTAATTGCTATCCTCTGGGGATCCAATGAATATATTGTTCTATATATTTTTTTACCAAAATAAATTATATTCAACTCAATTAATTCTTCACACCTCCAGGTGAGTTGACTCTAGAGGAGTTTATCGAAGGAGCCAAGGACCACCAAGACATCATGGAGATGTTGGGAAAGATGATGGACCTCACCAACGTTCTAGAGATCATCGTCAACGGACAGAGAAAGCAGGTCAAATCATCAAAATGATGATGACGTCACTTCCTGTTGCACTTCCTGTTTGATGGACTCAGACTGTACAGAATGCAACGCAGAAAAGGTTGTTGAGAAAGAATACGATTGTTTTCTTTCTTTGTCTGGGACGGAAAGCAATTATGGTGGAATTTTTAATATATAATATATGGAGGAAATGTATAAATGAACAAACGACGAACGTGAGCATCTTGATGAGAAGGTGGATATACGTGAGTGGGAGTGAGCCATGTCCCAAATCTCCATTGACCAAGAAGACTGAGTTGATTGAAGCATAATGGAACCCGTCTTGTCCACTCTATGTTCTCGATTTCTACATCCCCATTCCCAAAGTCCCATCATAGAGTTAACAACGGTGGAAACCCTCTAGACAATGATTACACCAATCAAAGACTTTGAGATCAATGACAGGAAGTGTGAAAGTGCCCACTTTGGGAGAAGGGTAGAGAATTGTGATGCAACCTATATGTTCTCTCTATGTGTGTATCACCTGAGTGGAGCAGAGGAGAGATCTCTTCCTCATCTTCCTCCTCTTCCTCCTTCTGGTGCTCTCTCTAGTCACCACAGCTCTCTCTAGTCACCACAACTCTCTCTAGTCACCACAGCTCTCTCTAGTCACCACAGCTCTCTCTAGTCACCACAGCTCTCTCTAGTCACCACAGCTCTCTCTAGTCCTCCTCCTCTGTCACCACAGCTCTCTCTAGTCACCACAACTCTCTCTAGTCACCACAACTCTCTCTAGTCACCACAACTCTCTCTAGTCACCACAACTCTCTCTAGTCACCACAGCTCTCTCTAGTCACCACAGCTCTCTCTAGTCACCACAGCTCTCTCTAGTCCTCCTCCTCTGTCACCACAGCTCTCTCTAGTCACCACAACTCTCTCTAGTCACCACAACTCTCTCTAGTCACCACAGCTCTCTCTAGTCCTCCTCCTCTGTCACCACAGCTCTCTCTAGTCACCACAACTCTCTCTAGTCACCACAACTCTCTCTAGTCACCACAACTCTCTCTAGTCACCACAGCTCTCTCTAGTCACCACAACTCTCTCTAGTCACCACAGCTCTCTCTAGTCCTCCTCCTCTGTCACCACATCTCTCTCTAATCCTCCTCTTCCTCTGTCACCACAGCTCTCTCTAGTCACCACAGCTCTCTCTAGTCCTCCTCTGTAACGGTCTTAAAACACACTTTGTCACCAAGTGATACATTGTTCTTAAGGGTATTTTAAGAGAGGATGTATAACTGCTGTTGACAGACAGTGTGCAGGACTGATATCCATCCATCCATCCATCCTACCCACCTACCTACCGAGTAGAGCGCTATATGGACTCTGCCTAGTTACAGCTCATCATTGGCTGCTCGTTGAGCCTTTAATGGTGTAATAAGCCAGGATTCAGCGAATGCATCTGCCTTCTGGAAGCCAGCCCTCATACCATAAACACACGAGTTTGGAACATTAGGGAAATGTAGGGTCATTCTCTGGCTGGTGACTAGGATTCTCTGGCTGGTGACTAGGATTCTCTGGCTGGTGACTAGGATTCTCTGGCTGGTGACTAGGATTCTCTGGCTGGTGACTAGGATTCTCTGGCTGGTGACTAGGATTCTCTGGCTGGTGACTAGGATTCTCTGGCTGGTGACTAGGATTATCTGCATTCCTATTCCTATTCAGGATAAATTATTTAAAGAAACTGAATAGATGTATTGTATATCCTCTTATTTTAAATAAACGGAATGGAATTGTTGTTTTTCAAAACAATGATGGTACTTTATATATATTTGAGAGAAAAAAAAGTATATTTCCAAAGTAAAAGGTCCAGGTTTCTGAGTCACTAAAGATGTTCCATAGATTGTTTTTGACTGCATGTTGAAAGTGACAGTTCATTCTAAATTCCCACCTGTGTCCCATGGGTTGGGACTGATCTCTGCTGTTTGGGTTCTGGCTGTGTCCCATGGGTTGGGACTGATCTCTACTGTTTGGGTTCTGGCTGTGTCCCATGGGTTGGGACTGATCTCTGCTGTTTGGGTTCTGGCTGTGTCCCATGGGTTGGGACTGATCGCTGCTGTTTGGGTTCTGGCTGTGTCCCATGGGTTGGGACTGATCTCTGCTGTTTGGGTTCTGGCTGTGTCCCATGGGTTGGGACTGATCTCTGCTGTTTGGGTTCTGGCTGTGTCCCATGGGTTGGGACTGATCTCTGCTGTTTGGGTTCTGGCTGTGTCCCATGGGTTGGGACTGATCTCTGCTGTTTGGGTTCTGGCTGTGTCCCATGGGTTGGGACTGATCTCTGCTGTTTGGGTTCTGGCTGTGTCCCATGGGTTGGGACTGATCTCTGCTTTTTGGATTCTGGAAACGTCAGACAAACGTTGTTTCACTTGAATAATGTATCCATGGACCTACTGTATGATTAAAAACGGAATGGTTTGTTTTGATTTACTGACTGACTATTACGATTGTAGAACGATTGTCACAACAACGAATCATATACCGGAAATGTTATTTAAAAGGTTGTGTGTGTATTTTGCTTAAACGTGAATTTGGGTTGCCTTAACAATTGAATCAACCCTTCTAAATAAACAGAGATTTATTGTATTATTTACTCTATTGTCGTGATTAAATAAAGGAAGTGATTCAACAGTTTTAACTACGTCTAAAGCCATATAATTTTTATATTGTCTTAAAACGCCCTGTCTTCAATCATTTCCATGGTTAACAAACTTCCGGGAATCATACGCTTGACGCTTGCTTATACTGAAAGATATCCCCTCCACTTGCTACAATCCTTACCTACTGAGTATATTTAGTTGACCTACAGTAGTCTATTTCTAACAAGCTTAGTCCCTGGTGTTTCATTTATCAGCACGACTTAATAAGACCCCACAGAGGACATATGGAACCATATTGGTGTCAACTTCCAACAGAAATACAATTTATTCAACCGTTTTAAATTTCCTGCTGTGAAGTACTTTTGCTTTACTACAAAATGAAACACATAAGTGTAGTACTGTTGGAATGTATGTAGGGTGTTGCTTATAGGTTTGAGCTTACAGGTTAGAGCATTAATAAAACAACTAACTGGCATTCATCTACAGTACGTAAAAAAAATCATTTTGGTTTTATTATCACATCACTAGGGAAGGGACTAGGGCTGTCACGACTACACCTTCACAATAAATCCATTATTTATTTTAGACAGGTCTAAAGAAGCATGATATGAAGAAAATGTAGTCTATTTCAGAAGAACAGAATAGCATACTCTGAGTTGTCTTTATGTTAGGTCCTGATCTGGCTATGCCATATGGCTGTGGGCTACACTAGTTCATTTAGCAGACAAGATTTGCTTAGAATTCCATGGCATTATTATATATTATTTTATAGTATGAAGAATACAATTTAACAAAGCTGAATAAAATAGAAAGGATGTTTTCTCCAAACGATTTGAGGAAGTGCACACATGCGGCTATTCTGTGTTGAGTGGTTAACAAAGAAATGTGGTCCTCTGTAGCTCAGCTGGTAGAGCACGGCGCTTGTAACGCCAGGGTAGTGGGTTCGATCCCCGGGACCACCCATACACAAAAATGTATGCACGCATGACTGTAAGTCGCTTTGGATAAAAGCGTCTGCTAAATGGCATATTATTATTATTATTATTATTATTTAAATAGGTATTCCTAAATGCTTAATTTAGAGTTATTAATTTAACTTTAGTTGTTCTACAAACGTAGGGCTATATGTTTAGATTTTTAATACATTGTAAGGCCGCATGATGCAACTCTAATGATGATTTGAAAAAGGTAGCTTGAAAGGCATGAGCTCTGCTTTGTTTATGGACAGGCTGTACACTTCATCAGTCTCTCATTCACAATTTGACAAGCTCTTGATAATGCCTCGAATTTCCCGGCGGCATCCCCTTTGTGTGGCCGTAATGCACCCAAAAAAAATCCATGCCTTTTGCGGCCAGTGGCCGTTGTGCCCTTCTCCCTGAGTGCTGCACGCTCCGAAGCACCTCTCACTCACATGGAAGCATCTCTCACTCACATGGAAGCATCTCTCACTCACATGGCTCACGTGATCGGGTCTTTCTCTGAGGCTACAAGTGAAGATAGACACATCAGGGACTTTATGGGCGTGTCCTTATCCAATTCCGAGGTGCATATTGAAGATTTTGGAAGAACTGTCCACATTTACTTTTTTGTCAACCAACAAGATGAGTAGGCCTAACGAACAGCAAAAGCACTAGCCTATGTCAATCTACTATCCCCCATAGTACAGAAGTTGACCTATTCTATTCTGTACGAGAAATAAATATTCCAAACATAGTCTGGGACAGTTGTGGGATGCGATCAGTGGAGGCTGCTCATAATAATGGCTGGAACGGAGTAAATGGAATGGCATCAAACATGGAAACCATGTATTTGATACCATTCCACCAATTCCGCTCCAGTCATTACGATGAGCCCGTCCTCCCGAATTAAGGCGCCAACAACCTCCTGTGGATGTGATAGATCCCAAATTAATATAACCACTAGCATTAAAAAATAATTTTTTACGCAATGTGGCTGGCGCAACAGATCAGAACGTTTAGCTTAAAATGTCTATAAACGATTAGGCTATTTCTTCACATTATAAGTGCAGCAATGCGTACATGGTAGTAGGCTATAAGCGCAAAATGTTCCATTAGCTGGAAAACACCATTATCAAAAGTGACCGCAAATGCAATCATGCATGTAATGCTTTTATAATAAAGGTTAATTGTTATGGTGAAAATATCTTCCCCAAACTTGAAACTCACTTGCTGCTTATGTATGCCAGTTAGGCTCTACACCCCTTGTAAAGCGGATTAATGTGCTTCATTTTAAGAAGTTATTTGGCCACTTTAGTTGTAATACAAACCTTATCAAAACAGCTAGGCTACATGAGGTGTGCGACTATGAATCGAAAAAGTTGCACACAAAAAATATGTAATTCATAAGTGATAATATATAATTCACAAGTGATAGGCTAATATTGTCACCAATCAGACTAATCCTGATTTAATCTTGCCTTTACATATACTAAATAATATATGTGTGAAATTTGTTTTGATTTAGAATGGACCATTATCATGCACCTGTATCGAAACAGGGGGAGGGGGAACAATACATGTAATCTATGCACTTAAATAGCGAATGGAGGACGCTTTTCCCCGTGGTTCATTTTCATGCCAGCCAGGTAGGCTATACTCCTGTTGTAACTATAAGCAATGTGCTTAATATTAGGAAAGTTGAGAAATAAATATAGTAGTCCTAGCCTATAGAAAGCTGATGGGATCCTCCTCTTTTTAGTAGAGGCCATCACTCGGTTTTCTCGCGCAATTGCATGTTGCGCAACATGAGCTAATGGGCTCTCATGAAGTGTTTGATAAAAAAATTGAATACATTTGCATTGATGTCAGCGTGATTAGAGGGACAATAGAGTGCTGAGTACCAGGCAGTTAGCAAGTTTGGTAGGCTACTAATGACCATCAGCAGCATCAGAGCTTGGAGAAGCCTAACTACGGTGACTAAACGGTCACGTGGCGGTCATGACTCGTGACCGCCGGTGTGGCGGTAATACGGTCACAGCAACAGCCCTAAGAAGGGGGTACCTAGCACAACTGAATGCATTCAATCAAAATGTGTCTTCCACATTTAACCCAACCCCTCTGAATCGGAGAGGTGCAGGAGGCTTCCTTAATGGACGTCCATGTCATCAGCGCCCGGGGAGAAGGTGTTGTTAGGGAGAAACTGTTGTTGTTGGTTAACTGCCTTGCTCAAGGCACAATGGACAGTTTCCTCCCAAAAGACATATTTAGATTACATTAACATTTACATTTACGTCATTTAGCAGACGCTAGAATACATACACTGCATGGCCAAAGGTATGTGGACACCCCTTCAAATTTGTACATTTACATTTTAGTCATTTAGCAGATGCTCTTATCCAGAGCGACTTACAGTTAGTGAGTGCATACATTATTTATTTTTTCATACTGGCCCCCCCCGTGGGAATCGAGTGGATTCTGCTATTTCAGCCACACCCATTGCTGACAGGTGTACAAAATTGAGCACACAGCCATGAAATCTCCATAGACAAACATTGGCAATAGAATGGCCCGTACTGAAGAGCTCAGTGACTTTCAACGTGGCATCGTCATAGGATGCCACATTTCCAACAAGTCAGTTCGTCAAATTTGTGCCCTGCCTCGGTTAACTGTAAGTGGTGTTATTGTGAAGTCAAAATGTCTAGGAGTAACAACGGCTCAGCAACGAAGTGGTAGGCCACACAAGCTCACAGAACGGGAGGTGCTGAAGCGTGTAGCGTGTAGCGTGTAAAAATCGTCAGTCCTCGGTTGCAACACTGACGAGTTCCAAACTGCCTCTGGAAGCAACGTCAGCACAATAACTGTTCGTCGGGAGCTTCATGAAATGGGTTTCCATGGCCGAGCAGCCGCACACAAGCCTAAGATCACCAAGCGCAATGCCAAGCGTTGGCTGGATTGGTGTAAAGCTCGCCGCCATTGGCAGTCCGACGGACGAATATGGGTTTGGCGGATGCCAGGAGAACGCTACCTGCCCGAACGCATAGTGCCAACTGTAACGTTTGGTGGAGGAGGAATAATGGTCTGGCGCTGCTTTTCATGGTTCGGGCTAGGCCCCTTAGTTCCAGTGAAGGGAAATCTTAACGCTACAGCATACATTCTAGACGATTATGTGCGTCCTACTTTGTGGCAACAGTTTGGGGAAGGCCATTTCCTGTTTCAGCATGACAATACCCCTGTGCACAAAGCGAGGTCCATACAGAAATGGTTTGTTGAGATCGGTGTGGAAGAACTTGACTGGCCTGCACAGAGCCCTGACCTCAACCCCATCAAACACCTTTGGGATGAATTGGAAAGCTTACTGCGAGCCAGGCCTAATCACCCAACATCAGTGTCCGACCTCACTAATGCTGTACATCTAGTACCCTGAGTACATCTGTACGCTAGTACCCTGACAATACAAACAAAGGTGGCCTTCCAATGAAATGTGCTGAATAAATCAATACCTTATCATATCTGATCAAACTGTCATTTTGAGGCTGTATGGTACACTTGACTATATGTTCAAATGAAACATTTAAACTTCTCAATCCTTTAAGGATGTTTCCATAAACTATGTAAACAAAAATAAAGTAATCTATATCTGTTGAATGACAAATTAAAGCTACAACTTAAAGTTATTATAACTGCCAGAGCATATGGGCTGATTTGAGACATCATGTGGTTTCACCACACCCTCAATGAAGAAAAACAAACTTGAGATAACAAAAACCGAGATAACCGGGTGCTGCAAAGATTTCTTCATCACTCACTCATCCACTGTCCATGGACCACTGCCAGACAAAATAAAGTAAGGCTGTCCCAGACTAAAAAAAAATCTAGGTTGACCGAGAGTCATCTTGCAATCGCTTGGTCGGAATGTTTAAACGTGTACTTTTCCATATATAGACACAAGTTAAGTTTGAATAAAAATCAACTATATGTAGGCTATTGAGCTTGTCTGATGCTTTAAAAATTAAGACACACAAATTACTAAAGAGGGAGCCAGAGATCAATAAAGCCTAACCAGAAGAAAAAAATCCTGTTCCTGACCCTTCTCCTCCTCTGCCTTCTCAGAGATTCTGCCGTTATGCTCCTGAAGTTCCCGGTAACAGGCTACACCAGCAACCGTATTCCATTTGGAGTGCCAAGTTATCGTACCATTTCGACTGATCTGCATGCCAGTTATGATTTTCATATGGACATTTTCGTGGAACAGTTTCATTTCATTTATAATAAAGTCTTCATATCTCAAAATCAATGTATGTGGTTAATACAACATATAAAAATGATACAAATCTAAAAGTAACTTCTATTGCCATTGCCAATATGTAAATATAGCCAACATAAAGCCAACAAATAAAAACATTGCAGCCCGCAGGTAGAAATATATCCTGATAAAAATATATCTTATAAATCACATCGGCTATGCATGGTCTTCTGGGCCCTCAGCGTTTCAGTTAGCTCTGGACAGACAGACACAGCTGGAGCTGCGCACGGAATAATTAGGTTGTGCGCTCTGCAAATAACGTGTCCACTCCTACAATGACAACGGTAAGACTGTAATAATATATTGAATGCATTAACAGAAATGACCATAACCAAACAAACATTGTAGATTAGAAATTGAAGGTAAATGTACTACTGGTGAGCCACCCCCGCAGCCTCCACAATGGATTAGTCCACTCAGACAGGCGGGAATCAGACAGGTGTCTAGCGTGCCATAACATTTTAACATGTTAGTCATTTAGCAGACGCTCTTCTCCAGAGCGACTTACAGTTAGTGAGTGCATACATTTTTATTGTTTCATACTGGAATCGAACCCACAACCCTGGCGTTGCAAACGCCATGCTCTACCAACTGAGCTACATTCCTGCCGGCCATTCCCTCCCCTACCCTGGACGACGCTGTGCCAATTGTGCGCCGCCCCATAACAATTTTTTATATATATATATATATTTGCCACTGCTCGACAACAAAAAAATCTGTCGACTAACAGCACATCGACCAAACAATCAACCAGTCGACTAAATGGGGTCAGACCTAAAAGAAAGCTTGTGAAAAACAAACAATTACTTATTGGCCTTGGTTCAACAGTACAGTCACAATGTCCCTCAAAGGATCACCCTATCCTGTTGCATAACTACAGTTTACCTATTGGCCTTGGTTCAACATTACAGTCACAATGTTGCTCAAAGGATCAACCCATCCTGTTGCATAACTACAGTTGACCAGCCCGGCCCACCTCACCTCACCTCGGGGCAGTCAGTTTGCCCACCTCCGGTAGGCCTATCCTAGCCTATAAAGCCCCAATTCCTCCCCTCAGCTCCTTGCACTGCACTCAGGCTTCCAGCCCCATCCCCACCACCAGCCCAGGAACAAGCCATCTCTACCAGGAACAGCCAGAGCCATCCATCCACCTGGAACCTCAGCCATGCAGTCTGCCGAGACCAACACCAAGCTGAACCGGGGTTGCCTGCTCCTGGCTCTGAGGCGATACAGCGCTGCCGTCCACAACATGGAACAGACTGTCCTCCTCCCCAGCTTGCTCAGAGATGTGGAGTCAGACTCCGAGGAAGAAGACGACTGTTTCCAGGATTGTCGCTCTGCAGCCGAAAGCTCCTGTAAAGACCTCTATGACTACTACCTGATGCTGAAGGCCGTCAGGAACGCAGTGGAGAGCGGACTGGTCCAGCTGGATGACCGCAAGGCCAAGACCCAGAACCACCTGTCCCTGAGTAAGACCCTGGAGCCCATGCTGGAGGCTGACCCAGAGGCCCTGTTCCACTTCCACCTCAGGGGACTGTTCTCTGTCATGGGAAACCTCACCAAGAAGTCCCAGGGCGTCACGACCAAGTACATGGACATCATTGGAATAATGCATTAGAATAACTAGGCTCAGGTTAACTCCAAATCGACAAAACAAAACAAGCAATACATTTTGGGCCTTGAACATAACTAAAATTTACAACTGTCAAAGCTGTTTACACATACTGTCAATAACACCAAGTTGTGTATAAAATTGAATAAAGGTGCTTTATCATAACTGACTTCTGCATGTCTATTTTTTTGTTTGTTTGTCTTTGAAATGTCCAAGACTTTCAGTGATTGGTGTTAAAAGAGCACATACAGCAACTGCAGGATTACAATTATGTTAGCTGATCTACTTCCCCGTTCTGTATTTATCAAGATCAACATAGCAGATAATACTGATCCTGATATGAAATACATTTCATTGTGTGAGAACTGTGAACAGCTCAGAATTGTGTCTTCTTGGACAACCCCTGTCACAAGCTTTCAACTCACCTTGGTGATCGAAGCCTGGGCGGGCGTCCAAGGCAACTGTCACATTGAATAAGAAAATGATGCTATTCTAAATCCATGAACAACAGGCGATAATACAACCTATTATCTGGAACACAATGACACCCACTTTATTGGAGAGGAATAATATTCTGTGCAAACAAGAGCACATTATTTGAGTAGGATTTGTTTTATTATATACAAGACTCTTTAGATTTCACGTAATGTAATGGGTGATCGCATTAACACCAACAGGGGACTACAGAGACAGGTGGTATTCTGTTCAAATGTTCTCTCCTCTCCTTCAGCCAACCTCCTACACTCAGCGAATTGGGTGAAAAGGCTCCACGATCTCAGCAAATGTCTTCTTCTCTGTGGAGATCAAACACAAGAAAACCCACTTGATTAAATACTGAATTAAAAATGACTGACGTACGTACAATCAGTGAGTTGCCCCGAGTTTTGTGAAACGAGCTGGGTTGATTGCTCTGTGCATGTCAATGCCGTATTCATTTTAAAGAAATCAATAACATAAAACGTGCCAATGACGTAACATTTGGTGTAGGATAGTAGGTATTTCTTGGGGTCACAACTAGAGCCTGGAGGGCTGTTTTATTTATCTGCTGGTCCATGAGAACATTATGAAGGCTTGGGGTGTTGTTGATAGAATCTAGCCTAGCGACTGACTCGTCTTGATCACAGATCATTCATGTCTTCCTATGTGGACATCAGTCCAATCCATTTACCTTTGTCTGAAAAGTTCTCTGGGTGGAGTCGTACATATTCGTTCATGTCCCGGTCCAGTTTAGCGTATGTGTAGTTCTCGTGTTTGGTGACATGGTAACCAATGAACCAACCAATAGATGCCAGCAAGGCTTGCCGGTGAACACCTGCAAAGACAATGACAAAAGTACAAAAGTACATTGAGACTGATATAAAATGACATAAAATAGGAGCATTTTTTGCTTCATTAAATAATCCAACAAATCTTCTGTCATTGATCGAGACAGGTGGGTCCACCCCAAAGTGCTGCATGTGACGATGACACTCACCGGTCATCGATCAATGAGAGAAGATTTGTAATAGACAAGATGGCGGTGTACACATTGTTGGATTAATTCATGGAGCAAAACATTTATTTTAATAAGAGGTTTATTCAAAATTAAAAACGGACCCCGTGCAACTGTACACAGTCATTTCATGAGACTCCAGTTTCCACGAATCGAGAACATAGATAGTATTGCCAATACCTGGTTGGTTAAAAAAATATCTGGCAACGTTTTGCATTGGCAGACCTGTAACTCCCAGTATAATAGATACCAATTTGGGGGGGTTAAATCACATTTTGGTGTACAGTCTGTAACTAGTATTAGCCTACATCAGCCTGGTAAAGTGTAATTTCTATATTATTAAAATACCTAGAGAGCCTATTTTCATGTGTAGATTTGTGGTCCTCTGTAGCTCAGCTGGTAGAGCACGGCGCTTGTAACACCAGGGTAGTGGGTTCGATCCCCGGGACCACCCATACGTAAAAATGTATTCACACATGACTGTAAGTCGCTTTGGATAAAAGCGTCTGCTAAATGGCATATTATTGATACAATTTAGCTAATTCACCATACTGTTACGCTGAACAGCCAAGGAGCCTGCCTACACACAATAACACACCTAGTTTCGATGAAACCAGGAATTTTTAAATGTAAAAAACGATCTGGGTTGCATCGACGCTATAAGACATCCTGACATGACTGATATGATGTCAGTCGACAGAATGGCCACATTTCATAGACCAATCGATGTCAGTTATTATTGCAGACTACAAAAATCAATTTTTCCATAAATGCAGTGTTATTATGCAACGTTACCTTATTGAACATTCATTTACACTAGACAGTGAATTTTTGTTAAGAATGGAAGCTGTCAAGCAGTGTTCTGATGTTTGTAGCCAGCTGTCAAGCTAACTACCAGTTAACGTATGTGTTTGTAGGCAACGGTGCTAGCTAGCCGGATAACGTTAATCGTTAAATTTGTTTGATCATTAAAAAACAGTTAGCTGGGCATTATAAAGCCTATTACATTAAATGGCTTGACCTGGCTCTCGGTTGAGATCAAACTAGCTAGCTAACAGTTAGTTACGGTAATCTTGTTTAGCGGCTTGTGCTAGGCGATGCTAACGTGAGCTAGCCAGCTAGCTAACCCTACCTGATTTCATGGGCGGCCTACGGTTGAGGGCATTCTGTAGCATCGCCGAGCACCAGCCGATAAGACCGAGCCAGACAGAGTTTCGGTTTATTATTCCTGGAGGTGGAAGGACCTTCGCCTCATCTGGAAGCCCCATGTCGGAAAATGCACTGATCCAAACAATCAAATTATTAGTATTATTATAAACTGACTTTGTTGACTAGCCTATTAGCGCTTCACCTCACAGAGGAAATCAAGGGCATATTCTTTAGCCGTCCAGTGTAACCGTGACACCAGTCCGTCAAGGAACCAAACAGCTGGTTCCGCCGAAAAAATCGGATTCTTCTGTTTTTCAGTTCACAAAATACCTTGTATTATTGGCAAACATATTTGCATGGTTTATTTTCATCAAAGAAAAACATATTTCATTAATTCACTCATTTCCCCCCAACCCTCTAAAGTTGACTACATTTCAATTGGCCCTGACCCTGTATATAGCTTCCTGTCCTATTTCTTATTTCACTTGTTTTTTTGTTATACTTTTTTTTATATTGAATACTGCACTGTTGGGTAGCGCTTGCAAGTTTAGCATTTGTACTTGTACATGTGACAAATAAAACTTTAACTAGTTGATGGTTGGGAATATTTTGCAATAAAAAACAGCGATACTGGAGCATTGAGGTAGATACAGTGCATTTGGAAAGTATTCAGACCCCTTCCCTTTTTCCACATTTTTTTACATTACAGCCTTATTCTAAAATGGATTAAAAAAATAACAATTCTCATCAATCTACACACAATACCCCATAAAGACAAAGCGAAAACAGGTTTACATATTTACATAAGTATTCAGACCCTTTGCAATGAGACTCGAAATTGAGCTCAGGTGCATCCTGTTTCCATTGATCATCCTTGAGAAGTTTTGACAACTTGATTGGACTCCACCTGTGGTAAATTCAATTGATTGGACATGATTTGGAAAGGCACACACCTGTCTATATAAGGTCCCACAGATGACAGTGCATGTCAGAGCAAAAACCAAGCCATGAGGTCAAAGGAATTGTGTCGAGGCACAGATCTGGGGAACGGTACCAAAAAATGTCTGCAGCATGGAAGAAGTTTGGAACCACCAAGACTCTTCCTAGAGCTGGGCACCCGGCCAAACTGAGCAATCAGGGGAGAATGGCCTTGGTCAGGGAAGTGACCAAGAACCCGATGGTCACTCTGACAGAGCTCCAGAGTTCCTCTGTGGAGATGGGTGAAACTTCCAGAAGGACAACCATCTCTGCAGCACTCCACCAATCAGGCCTTTATGGTAGAGTGGCCAGATGGAAGCCACTCTTCAGTAAAAGGCACATGAAAGCCCGCTTGGAGTTTGCCAAAAGGCACCTAAAGGACTCTCAGACCATGAGAAACAAGATTCTCTGGTCTGATGAAACCAAGATTGAACTCTTTGGCCTGAATGCCAAGCGTCACGTCTGGAGGAAACCTGGCACCATCCCTACGTTGAAGCATGGTGGTGGCAGATGAGGGGATAAAACAATTTAATCAATTTTAGAGTAAGGCTGTAACGTAACAAAATGTGGAAAAAGTGAAGGTGTCTGAATTCTTTCCGAATGCACTGTACTTTTCTCCTTCCCGCCCTGCTGACACCCAGGTGGGTCACCCAGGACATCTCTGTGCCTGGCAGATATCTCAGCTTGGATGTCGGCCCACCACCTCAAGCTCAACCTCGACAAGACGAAGATGCTCTTCCTCCCGGGGAAGGCCTGCCCGCTCCAAGACCTCTCCATCACAGTTGACAACTCCATGGTGTCCTCCTCCCAGAGTGCAAATAACCTTGGTGTGACCCTGGACAACAACCTGTCGTTCTCTGCAAACATCAAAGCAGTGACTCGCTCCTGCAGGTTCATGCTCTACAACATCCGTAGAGTACGACCCCACCTCATACAGGAAGTGGCGCAGGTCTTAATCCAGGCGCTTGTCATCTCCCGTCTGGATTACTGCATCTCGCTGTTGGCTGGGCTCCCTGCTTGTGCCATCAGACCCCTGCAACTTATCCAGAACGCTGCAGCTCGCCTGTTGTTCAACCTTCCCAAGTTCTCCCATGTCACCCTGCTCCTCTGCACACTCCACTGGCTTCCAGTCGAAGCTCGCATCCACTACAAGACCATGGCGCTTGCCTACGGAGCAGCAAGAACTGCTTCAGCCTATGCTCAAACCCTACATCCCAACTCGAGCATTCCGTTCTGCCACCTCTGGTCTCTTGGCCCTCCCACCCCTACGGCAGGGCAGCTCCCACTCAGCTCAGTCCAAGCTCTTCTCTGTCCTGGAATTCCCATGGTGGAACCAGCTTCCCCCTGAAGCTAGGACAGCAGAGTCCCTGCCCATCTTCCCGAAAACATCTGAAACTCTACCTCTTCAAGGAGTATCTTAAATAATCCCACAGTACCCCCACCCCCCTTTGTGAACTAACACTTGCACTTGACTTTACTAGCTCAGACCTTGCTGATAGCTACTTTATTGAGGAAAAATGTACTTACTATGTCTGTGACATGTGGATGTCTCACCTACTGTAGCTATCTTAAGATGAACGCACTAACTGTAAGTCGCTCTGGATAAGAGTGTTTGCTAAATGTCAAACGTAAATGTCATTGAGGTAGATATGTACCTAAAGGTAGGGGTAAATTCACAAGGCAACAGGATAGATAATAAACAGTAGGAGCAAGGTATATGTGGTGAGTGTGGGGGGAGTAATAGTGACCAGTAGTAGGATAAATAGTTAGATACTAATGGTAATGGCAATAAATAATCAATGAACAGCAGCGTTCATTCTGTAATAATGTAGTAATAACCTCCCAACTCCCTACCAGTACATCATCATCATCATCATCATATTCCTACTGTACTTTATGTGTATCAGTTCACTGGCTGGTCAGTACATACATATGCAATAAACAGTGCAATCAATCAATTTCAATCAATTTTATTTTATATAGCCCTTCTTACATCAGCTAATATCTCGAAGTGCTGTACAGAAACCCAGCCTAAAACCCCAAACAGCTAGTAATGCAGGTGTAGAAGCACGGTGGCTAGGAAAAACTCCCTAGAAAGGCAAAACCTAGGAAGAAACCTAGAGAGGAACCAGGCTATGAGGGGTGGCCAGTCCTCTTCTGGCTGTGCCGGGTGGAGATTATAACAGAACCATGCCAAGATGTTCAAAAATGTTCATAAGTGACAAGCATGGTCAAATAATAATCAGGAATAAATCTCAGTTGGCTTTTCATAGCCGATCATTAAGAGTTGAAAACAGCAGGTCTGGGACAGGTAGGGGTTCCATAACCACAGGCAGAACAGTTGAAACTGGAATAGCAGCAAGGCCAGGCGGACTGGGGACAGCAAGGAGTCACCACGGCCGGTAGTCCCGACGTATGGTCCTAGGGCTCAGGTCTCTCAGTTGGCTTTTCATAGCCGATCATTAAGAGTTGAAAACAGCAGGTCCATTTTAGAGACTACTGTTCATGCAATATTTCTACAATTTCTCTTCATAAAATTTGAGTTTAAAATCTAACCTTAATCACAATGACAACCTTATGCTTAATCCTAACCTTAAATTAAGACCAAAAAGCAAAACATTTTTTTGTTTTCATGAATTTGTGCGATATTTCCCATTTTGAATTTGTGTCTGTGGTACTGGAAACCCTGCTGCTGTTGCTGAGGCTGAGTGAACAGCACTGTTGGTGGAAAAAGCCCTGTTGCCGATTTTGCTGAGCAGACTGAATGCATATCGAAATACTTTGAAGTCGGGGAATATCCCCACGTTTTTGGTAAGTGTAGTTAGTTTTTTAAATGGCACGATTATTTAGCGAGCCAATTGCTACAATAAACATCTTTGCTAGCGACCGAGAGCTAGCTAGGGAACGTTACTACCTAGCTAAAAGCTAGCTGACGTACGCGTTAGCTGTGTTCTGAGGGGAAACCATCGCTTGCTAGCTAGTTAGCTAGCTTGTTTGCTTTTGGAGAGGGGATCTTAGTTTTTTAGCTACTAGATAACAACCAGAAGAGCTGAACAATTGTTCGTTTAGGTGAGCGATATGTTTGATTAGCTAAACAAGAGAGGTTGCTAACTAGCTAGTTAGGTAGTTAAATCATTGCACCCAGAGAGTTAACGTATGCTGCAGCTAACCACTGATGCATACTCTCTCCCTGGAAAATATTATAGTCTTGTTATTCTAAGAGAAATAATAACCATTAGCCTTTGTTTGCCGAATACTGATTGGATTGTTTTTGTATTAAAACGTTAGCTATATCGAAATGTTATAGTCAGATAGAATAGAACAATGAAAGTTGAAAATATTGTTTCATGTGATTGTAAAGGGGTGGGGGACTTGGGGCCATAACCAGGGCTCTTTCCGTTATGGACAGCCAATACATTTGGTTTGCTTTCATTGGATACGTGTCAGTAACTTGCTAACGTTAGCTAGATTTCAGTTGAAACCCGTGAAAGTAGCTTGGCCATCAATTAAATCTAGCTGCATCATGCAATTTCTCTTTTCCTTTCCAGGTTTGCATGCCACATGATAGGCCTACTTCAAAGCAGAAAGCACTGTCTGATATTTAAAACATAGCTAGCTATTACAGTATTATGATCAAATATAGCTTACTATTTCCAATGCATATGTTACGAGGCTGTAACTTGATGGTAGCTTGTGGCTAGCTATAGGGGTTGTTGGTTTGGCTTGTTCTCTCTCTCTCTCTCCTCTCTCTCTCTCTCTCTCCTCTCTCTCTCTCCTCTCTCTCTCCTCTCTCTCTCTCCTCTCTCTCTCTCTCTCTCTCTCTCTCTCTCTCTCTCTGTCTGTCTGTCTGTCTGTCTGTCTGTCTGTGTGTGTGTCTGTGTGTGTGTGGACTTCTCCTTGCAGTCCTCCCAGCATCACACCATTAGCCCCTGGCAACCAGTCCATAAAGACACATGCACACTAGACCCTGGCAACCAGTCCATAAAGACACATGCACACTAGACCCTGCCATAGCAACGTCTTGGATCCCCCTGCCATAGCAACGTCTTGGATCCCCCTGCCATAGCAACGTCTTGGATCCTTCAAGAGGAAAAAACAGTGAATGTGCTTCAGGGAAACACAATGGCTCTTTTGATGTGATGCATAAAAGGCAGCATTTAGAACTAAACACTTACTGTCAGATGCTGATTAAATGTCAACAGTTGCTTTCTTTCACTTGTAGAATCTTAAAAGCTTCAAGAGCAACTATTGCCGCTGTTGATGAAATGCAGAACTAATCAACACCTCTTTTTGGGAATAGACCTTAACTTAAATGACGTAATGTGCACATATGCTATGCAATATATCTTTGCAAGCATAGGGCTAACGTTATCTAAACTATGCTGAAGGAAACGGTAGGAAGAGGCAGTGTAGCCAAACAGTGCGTAATACAGGAGGTTTATAAAGAAAAACAATTCTGCAAGGCCAGTGTTTGTATTAAGAATAATAATAATATGCCATTTAGCAGACGCTTTTATCCAACGCGACTTACAGTCGTGCGGGCATACATTTTTGTGTATGGGTGGTCCCGGGGATCGAACCCACTACCCTGGCGTTACAAGCGCCGTGCTCTACCAGCTGAGCTACAGAGGACCACACTATTAGGTGTAATTCAAGATAACTAAGCCAAATGAAGAGATCAGTACACTAACGTTGTCAGCAGGTACCACACATGTTGTTGATTACCACTGCAGAATGACTTAGAATATTCTGTTATGCAATCCACTGATTTCTCTCTCTTTCTCACTCTCCCCCCCCCCCCCCTCTTTTCATCAACAGTTTAGGATGAGCATGGAAGATTATGACTACCTGTTCAAAATTGTACTAATAGGAAATGCTGGTGTTGGGAAAACCTGCCTAGTCCGCCGCTTCACTCAGGTTAGTATCATAATCATACATCAAACCTGCCTAGTCCGCCGCTTCACTCAGGTTAGTATCGTAATCATACATCAAACCTGCCTGGTCAGACGGTTCACTCAGGTTAGTATCGTAATCATACATCAAACCTGCCTGGTCAGACGGTTCACTCAGGTTAGTATCATAATCATACAGTCTCATCAATGAGTTGCAACAAAACAATTAATTCTAATTCTGTAATTTTTCGGCCCATTTCCCAGGGCCTTTTCCCGCCTGGACAAGGGGCTACCATAGGAGTTGACTTCATGATCAAGACTGTGGAGATCAAAGGGGAAAAAGTCAAGGTCTGTCAATCACACTTCATGTACAATTACTTTTGTGTACCTATAAAGCATGGTTCCCTGACTGGTGGCCCATGGGCCGAATTTGACCCGTGGGTGATTTTATTTGGTCCCCCGAGTTTTCTGAGACTGTAAAAACACCAGCAACTCAGCTCCAAGTGATTTTAATTTTGGAAAAATGTACCAAAGTATTCTCATGCAGAATAGAGAGAGATATATGTGATCATATACAAATGTAAGCAAGGTTTGAAATGATTATGTTTTAGTCAAATATGATATCTGTTTGGGCTTCTTGCGGTCAATTTACAGTCTACACAGTATTTGTAGTTATGTTCCGGCCCCCAGACCATCCACTCAAGAAAAAATCAGTCTGCAGCTGAATCTAGTTGATATTCCCTGCTATAAAGGATTTATCAAGCATCTATGTAGTGTTAATAAAGGCTTAATGAATGCTATATAAACCTTTGTAACTGCCTTATCATTAGTTTAATGCTCTATAAACCTTTGTAACTGCCTTATCATTAGTTTAATGCTCTATAAACCTTTGTAACTGCCTTATCATTAGTTTAATGCTCTATAAACCTTTGTAACTGCCTTATCATGAGTTTAATGCTCTATAAACCTTTGTAACTGCCTTATCATGAGTTTAATGCTCTATAAACCTTTGTAACTGCCTTATCATTAGTTTAATGCTCTATAAACCTTTGTAACTGCCTTATTATTAGTTTAATGCTCTACAAACCTTTGTAACTGCCTTATCATTAGTTTAATGCTCTATAAACCTTTGTAACTGCCTTATCATTAGTTTAATGCTCTATAAACCTTTGTAACTGCCTTATCATGAGTTTAATGCTCTATAAACCTTTGTAACTGCCTTATCATTAGTTTAATGCTCTATAAACCTTTGTAACTGCCTTATCATTAGTTTAATGCTCTATAAACCTTTGTAACTGCCTTATCATGAGTTTAATGCTCTATAAACCATTGTAACTGCCTTATCATTAGTTTAATGCTCTATAAACCTTTGTAACTGCCTTATCATTAGTTTAATGCTCTATAAACCGTTGTAACTGCCTTATCATTAGTTTAATGCTCTATAAACCTTTGTAACTGCCTTATCATTAGTTTAATGCTCTATAAACCTTTGTAACTGCCTTATCATTAGTTTAATGCTCTATAAACCTTTGTAACTGCCTTATCATTAGTTTAATGCTCTATAAACCTTTGTAACTGCCTTATCATTAGTTTAATGCTCTATAAACCTTTGTAACTGCCTTATCACGAGTTTAATGCTCTATAAACCTTTGTAACTGCCTTATCATTAGTTTAATGCTCTATAAACCTTTGTAACTGCCTTATCACGAGTTTAATGCTCTATAAACCTTTGTAACTGCCTTATCATTAGTTTAATGCTCTATAAACCTTTGTAACTGCCTTATCATTAGTTTAATGCTCTATAAACCTTTGTAACTGCCTTATCACGAGTTTAATGCTCTATAAACCTTTGTAACTGCCTTATCACGAGTTTAATGCTCTATAAACCTTTGTAACTGCCTTATCACGAGTTTAATGCTCTATAAACCTTTGTAACTGCCTTATCATTAGTTTAATGCTCTATAAACCTGTGTAACTGCCTTATCACGAGTTTAATGCTCTATAAACCTTTGTAACTGCCTTATCACGAGTTTAATGCTCTATAAACCTTTGTAACTGCCTTATCATGAGTTTAATGCTCTATAAACCTTTGTAACTGCCTTATCATTAGTTTAATGCTCTATAAACCTGTGTAACTGCCTTATTATTAGTTTAATGCTCTATAAACCTTTGTAACTGCCTTATCACGAGTTTAATGCTCTATAAACCTTTGTAACTGCCTTATCATTAGTTTAATGCTCTATAAACCTGTGTAACTGCCTTATCACGAGTTTAATGCTCTATAAACCTTTGTAACTGCCTTATCACGAGTTTAATGCTCTATAAACCTTTGTAACTGCCTTATCATTAGTTTAATGCTCTATAAACCTTTGTAACTGCCTTATCATGAGTTGAATGCTCTATAAACCTTTGTAACTGCCTTATCATTAGTTTAATGCTCTATAAACCTTTGTAACTGCCTTATCATTAGTTTAATGCTCTATAAACTGTTGTAACTGCCTTATCATTAGTTTAATGCTCTATAAACCTTTGTAACTGCCTTATCATTAGTTTAATGCTCTATAAACCTTTGTAACTGCCTTATCATGAGTTTAATGCTCTATAAACCTTTGTAACTGCCTTATCATTAGTTTAATGCTCTATAAACCTTTGTAACTGCCTTATCATTAGTTTAATGCTCTATAAACCGTTGTAACTGCCTTATCATTAGTTTAATGCTCTATAAACCTTTGTAACTGCCTTATCATTAGTTTAATGCTCTATAAACCTTTGTAACTGCCTTATCATTAGTTTAATGCTCTATAAACCTTTGTAACTGCCTTATCACGAGTTTAATGCTCTATAAACCTTTGTAACTGCCTTATCATTAGTTTAATGCTCTATAAACCTTTGTAACTGCCTTATCATTAGTTTAATGCTCTATAAACCTTTGTAACTGCCTTATCACGAGTTTAATGCTCTATAAACCTTTGTAACTGCCTTATCACGAGTTTAATGCTCTATAAACCTTTGTAACTGCCTTATCATTAGTTTAATGCTCTATAAACCTTTGTAACTGCCTTATCATGAGTTTAATGCTCTATAAACCTTTGTAACTGCCTTATCATGAGTTTAATGCTCTATAAACCTTTGTAACTGCCTTATCATTAGTTTAATGCTCTATAAACCTTTGTAACTGCCTTATCATGAGTTTAATGCTCTATAAACCTTTGTAACTGCCTTATCACGAGTTTAATGCTCTATAAACCTTTGTAACTGCCTTATCATGAGTTTAATGCTCTATAAACCTTTGTAACTGCCTTATCATGAGTTTAATGCTCTATAAACCTTTGTAACTGCCTTATCATTAGTTTAATGCTCTATAAACCTTTGTAACTGCCTTATCATGAGTTTAATGCTCTATAAACCTTTGTAACTGCCTTATCATGAGTTTAATGCTCTATAAACCTTTGTAACTGCCTTATCATTAGTTTAATGCTCTATAAACTTGTGTAACTGCCTTATCATTAGTTTAATGTGGGACCAGATTATTTTAAACACCATGAGAATCAAAGAACAAACCTTACCTCAACATTGACTGTGATGTGTGGTTGTCTGACCCACCTTTAGTTAAATGAATGCACAGACTAAGTCGCTCTGGATGAGAACGTCTGCGAGGCTTTAAATGACCAAAATGTAAAAACAGTGGTAACGTGATTTGAACACATATTTTCCTCCCAGCTGCAGATCTGGGACACAGCAGGCCAGGAGCGTTTCCGTTCCATCACCCAGAGTTACTACAGGAGTGCCAACGCCCTCATCCTCACCTATGACATCACATGTGAGGACTCCTTCCGGTGCCTTCCAGAATGGCTGAGGGAGATTGAGCAGTATGCCAACACCACCGTGGTCACTATTTTAGTCGGTGAGATAGCGTTCACATGCTGTAGTAACGTGCGTCCTGTACGACACCCTATTGCTTTGAAATGTTTGACCAGAGCTCAACCTGGACCAAAAGCAGTGCGTCACATTACATCACATTGATGTCAATATCCCTCTGGTTAAAGGTCAAGCCCATACAAAGCTATGGTCATCAGTCCAAGGACCAGCTCAACGTAGTAATCAAAAGTTATTCGGTATTAAAAGTAGATGGCATCTCGAAAATGTGCTATTGGCTTTATCAGGGTGGGATCAGATGTCCTAAAGGCATACCTACCGGTAACTAGTTTATGTGGTTTTATCAGACAATGGACAACGAGATAATATTAGATGCAATTGTTCCACGGGGTGAGGTTACCATATCTCCACTCTAGAATCTGGGAAGGGATTTTATCAAGAGTGAAAAGCTTTATAGAAAATGTATAAAGTAAAATGTATGTTGTTATTGGATACTTCCCATCCTAGCTGCTATTGAGAATATTTAGATTAGATAACTCCCTTTTGGAACGTTGGTTTGTTTTTTTGCCAGAGCACAGAACTTGTGAAAAGATCAACAGTATCGTTGAACGTCAGTGATGCTCACAGTCACACCGTAACAATCAGCCTATGCATCAGGCCTCTCTATCTAACATTCAATATTAAAGATGAATATTTCCCTTTTTCCCCCCAGGTAATAAGATTGACCTAGCTGAGAAGAGGGAAGTCCTGAGGCAGAGAGCTGAAGAGTTTGCGGATTCCCAGAGCATGCTGTACCTGGAGACGTCAGCCAAGGAGTCTGACAACGTGGAGAAGCTCTTTCTGGATCTGGCCTGCGAGCTGATCCGCGAAGCCAAACAGAACACGCTGGACAACAATGACACAGCGAACGCTACGCCCGGAGAGGGAAAGGCCATCAGCTACCTGGGCTGCTGCGGCACAAACTAGTCCGGACGCCAGAGAGCTGGGGGGGGTCGCGTTCATTCCTGTTCATAAAGGACACCAAACACCAACAAGTGGGGTTCTTATCGGACAGATTTAGCTCAGTACCTTTCCGGGTTACCCTCTGTTTTGGGACGTTTTTTCTTCCGTTTTAATGCCTATTGAACGCGACCCTGAGCTGTAGTGTGACCAGCACACTAGCTGTAAAATAGATCTGACACAGTGGAGTAGAGATGGCAGGATGCCTCTGTCTGTCTGTGCCAGTCCAGACTCCATGGTGCCACTGTCAGTCCCGAGTCCCTCCATGCCTTTTACCCTCAAAACAGAACAAGGATCTGATCTGTCCAATCACCACCTTGTTGTTTTTTTATCCTCCTGAAGAATATAAATATGTTCAGAGGATGCAATACAAGCTGCTGCCACTAGATGGGAGTACAGAGCTTTATCCCTGGTGCAACGGGATTGAACACACTGTACTGTAGGCCTTGTTGCAAGCTGATGTGTCATTGGGAGTTTTCAAAGGAAATCTTAGGAAGGTTCAATGAGTTAAATGTATTCATGCACCATTCATTTCATTCAACGGAAAAAATATGGTTGTGCCTCCTGTCCTGTGGGTTGGTGGGTAAGATTAAAATGAAAATCCAGGAGAAGTCACTAGTTGCTAGTTACCTGATTTTAAAGCACTACAATTATTTCCTCACAGACAGGAGGACATGTACAGCCCATTCAAGTTTTTAATTTGTCAACAATGATCTGAATGAGATTGAATAGTTAAATGCGTTTGCTGTGTGGGGATGGTAAAAACCACCCAACCCCCCAACCCACCCAACCACCCAACCACCCACCCCCCAACCACCCAACCACCCAACCACCCAACCCCCCAACCACCCAACCCCCCAACCCCCCAACCACCCAACCAACCAACCACCCAACCAACCAACCACCCAACCAACCAAACCACCCAACCACCCAACCCCCCAACCAACCAACCAACCCAACCACCCACCACCCAACCCCCCAACCACCCACCCACCCAACCACCCAAACCACCCAACCCCCCCAAACCAACAACCAACCAACCAACCACAACCAACCACCACCAACCAACCCCAACCCAACCCCACCAACCAACCAACCCAACCACCACCCAACCAACCACCAACCACCCACAACCACCCAACCCACCAACCCCCAACCCAACCCAACCAACCCCCAACCACCCAACCACCCAACCCCCAACACCCAACCCCCCAACCCCCCAACCACCCAACCACTTACAAAAAATACAATTCAGACACTTATGCATTTAAAATTTGATTCATGCTACACGAAATTGTTTGTTCGTTAGCTATTGTAGGCCTACCCCTACAATGCACATGCTTTGATATAGTGATATTATACACCCTTTCAAATTTAGGC
The DNA here is from genome assembly GCA_902810595.1 of Coregonus sp. 'balchen'. Taxonomy (NCBI): domain Eukaryota; kingdom Metazoa; phylum Chordata; class Actinopteri; order Salmoniformes; family Salmonidae; genus Coregonus; species Coregonus sp. 'balchen'. The sequence continues at coordinate 42,201,880 of LR778257.1, forward strand.
TTCCTCAGTTGACCTATTGGTTATTGAATAATTGATTGGCGCCATCATTACAGTATTGAAAGAAATGAAAAGCCAATTTACCAGAAGTGATCCGTTTTTGGGGTTTTGTGTTTGTTTCCTCATCAGTTCACTTCATGTCCCGAGAGCTCACGGTAAAAAGTTCAAATTCCTTCTAGTAGTATACTGCCTGTGTGGTTTAATTCATTTCAAACCTTATCATTATAAAATTGATTGCATATATACATTTTTGTCTCTCGGCTCAATTAACTGAAATGTCTATTGGTGTGCAGGAGTTTGACACGCCTGATTGCAATGCAGGTCTGCGTATAAATGGCACCCTATTCCCTTTATAGTGAGTGCACTACCTTCGACTGGAGCTCTGCGGGCCCTGATCAAAAGTAGCGCACTATATAGGGAATAGGGTGCCATTTGGGATGCAAGATGAAGTTTTGTTTTTGTCTGCGTTGTCCATGAATGATGTTGTTAGTTTCAGATAATGGTCCAGTGTTTATGAATGATGTTGTTCGTTTCAGATAATGGTCCAGTGTTTATGAATGATGTTGTTCGTTTCAGATAATGGTCCAGTGTTTATGAATGATGTTGTTCGTTTCAGATAATGGTCCAGTGTTTATGAATGATGTTGTACGTTTCAGATAATGGTCCAGTGTTTATGAATGATGTTGTTCGTTTCAGATAATGGTCCAGTGTTTATGAATGATGTTGTTCGTTTCAGATAATGGACCAGTGTCTTTGACTAACCGTAACAATTCCCTTAATGTGTTTGTCTGATTGTTTTGCACAACGGAACTGTGAATCTTTCTTTTTCGTTTAAATAGATTCTCAACATTTTACCTGCTGCTATATTGTGTTCACATTTTCATGTTGTCTAATATGAAATCAAACCCATACTCAAGAATAGATTACATTTATTCTTAAGTTAAACAGAATTCTGTAGCGCCAATTGCAAACTTTATTTGATGAATGCATTATTACTTGATAATGCATTTAATAATGTACTACATTAAAACTATTGAGTTAATACACAGCCATTAGTCAGTATCTAGTTAGCTGCACGGAAAATATATTTAAACCTTTCAAGCGTTTAAACACTAGTTCACTTCAACATTAAGTTCAAATTGTATTTGTTTTCTTTGTGGCAATCTGCTGTTGCTAAATACATTTTTAGATTTAAATAAATGTCAGCTGTTTTCATCAAAAGTACTCTAATATCATAACATGACCGTGATCTATTGTGATTTTAGAGTGACCAATCACATAATGTTAACTATAACAGGAAATGTGAATTATTATGTGGATTATAATCGATGAACGTTTTTGTAGGGGTTGATACATTTTCCGTTAGGGCAAATCGAGTCTGACATTTCAAAGTGGAAATGACAAACTTTAGAAGCATTTTTCAAACTCAAATACACTATAAGTTTGCATTTCCTGCTTTGCAGGAAAATTCTCAACAACAAAAGAGTGATCAAATTAAGATCCTACATCTGTAGCGTGCACTTCTGCCTTGGTTGTTGCCCAATGCTTGCCATGATTTGAAAGTGCCATGCATTCTATATTACCACATTTTCTTTAAAAGCAAAACATTTAGAATTTTATTTTTTTTTGTACACATAATTATTTGTAGCCTGGGAACCAGCCTGTTAGTGCTAACGTTCCACTCCTTGGACTCCTTGTGGAATGTTGTAGTGATGGCATAAAACAGGTCTGGATTTTCAGGATAATTTGTACTGTATTCCATATTGTTATGCTTTGGGTGTTTTTCGTACAGCTCCTGCCATATATTTGACTGTCTTCTAGCTTTATTTTATAGACCCGATTGCCATGTTGTACTGTGTTACACAGCGTCATAATCTGCTGTATATTGATAGTGTAGTTTAATATCGCCATTTCTTGTTTATTTTGTACGCCTGTATTTTAACTTTTAGCACTTTGCTTTTATATTACTGGTAAAATATACTTTTTTTTCTCCTTCTCCTGAACATTATTTTATAAAACTAATGTTAATGTAGGTGGTATTGTTGTCTTTTGGCTGTTACAGTACTGAGTAACTTCAGATTAGTCAACAGTGTCTACCCATTTTTCTTCTATTGTCCAGAGGGAGAAACACAGTAAAATACATCAGTAGAATGCAGTTGAGAAAGAGAGAGAGAAGCAGAAGGATTTTTGTTACATTTTATTTGGATCTGAATGTTTTTCTTTTATGTGTACAAAATAATACCTAAGGTTATCCTGTATTACATTAAATAATCACACTAAACATGACTCATGTTTCTGACTCATCCATTATTGCAAATGGTTATTTTAATGATAGTTTAAAGGAGTCGTTCACTATTTTACAACTTGATGTTAGATGGTTCCTCACCCTGAATGTAGTCTATGGGCCAGGAGAAACTGTAATCCATGGTTCAGTTTTCTGTGTAGCAACTGAATGCATTCAATCAAAATGGGGGACAATAGAGTGCTGAGTTCCCGGCAGTTAGCAAGTTTGGTAGGCTACTAATGACCATCAGCAGCATCAGAGCTTGGAGAAGCCTAACTACGGTGACTAAACGGTCACGTGGCGGTCATGACTCGTGACCGCCGGTGTGGCGGTAATACGGTCACAGCAACAGCCCTAAGAAGGGGGTACCTAGCACAACTGAATGCATTCAATCAAAATGTGTCTTCCACATTTAACCCAACCCCTCTGAATCGGAGAGGTGCAGGAGGCTTCCTTAATGGATGTCCATGTCATCAGCGCCCGGGGAGCAGGTGTTGTTAGGGAGAAACTGTAATCCATGGGTCAGTTTTCTTTTAACAGCCATTACAAACTTCAGCTAACATTAGCCACTACTAGCTAAAAATAAATGGAAGTGACGGGGGCAAGTGAGCATGAAATATCATACAATGTTATGAAAAACACGATTTTGACTTCATGACCTTTAAAAAAAAAGTATGTCCAAATCACCTGAAATCAACTCATATTTGGTTTGATGTTACTTAAAGGTGAGTTGGCCTTTACAAAAAAACGTGATCACATGCCACCATCACTTACATTGATTTTTAGCTAGCGTTGCTAAAGTTAGCTGAAGTTTGTAATGGCTGTTTAAAGAAAACTGAACCATGGATTACAGTTTCTCCCTAAAAACACCTGCTCCCCGGGCGCTGATGACATGGACAGCCATTAAGGAAGCCTCCTGCACCTCTCTGATTCAGAGGGGTTGGGTTAAATGTGGAAGACACATTTTGATTGAATGCATTCAGTTGTGTAACTGACTAAGTATCCCCCTTTCCCTGTATACAGTGCATTTGGAAAGTATTCAGACTCTTTGACTTTTTCCACATTTTGTTACGTTACAGCCTTATTTCAAAATGGAATAAATTGTTTTTTCCCCTCATCAATCTACACACAATCTTGGTGGTTCCAAACGTCTTCCATTTAAGAATGATGGAGGCCACTGTGTTCTTGGGGACCTTCAATGCTGCATACATTTTTTGGTACCCTTCCCCAGATCTGTGCCTCGACACAATCCTGTCTCGGAGCTCTACGGACAATTCCTTCGACCTCATGGCTTGGTTTTTGCTCTGACATGCACTGTCAACTGTGGGACCTTATATAGACAGGTGTGTGCCTTTCCAAATGATGTCCAATCAATTGAATTTACCACAGGTGGACTCCAATCAAGTTGTAGAAACATCTCAAGGATGATCAATGGAAACAGGATGCACCTGAGCTCAATTTCGAGTCTCATAGCAAAGGGTCTGAATACTTATGTAAATAAGGTATTTCAGTTTTATTTTTTTATATACATGTGAATTTGTTTTCTAAAAAGCTGTTTTCGCTTTGTCATTATGGGGTATTGTGTGTAGATTGATGTGGGGAAAACATATTTAATCAATTTTAGAATATTGCTGTAACGTAACAAAATGTGGAAAAAGTCAAGGGGTCTGAATACTTTCCGAATGCACTGCATACTGTATGAACTGGAGCGTTTGAGAACGTCATGAGGACCGAATGCACTGAGGTAAACCGAATGTGTTTAGCGTTTAAGACAATCATAAAGTGAAGTGTCAACCTGCTGTGTAATCATTAGTCCAGACAGTTGCAATTGCAACTAAACCGAGAGTTTCTATTGGAAAAATGCAGGTTGGTCCCTCGCCGTTTCGTTGTGTTTAAGAAAAGTTTTGCAACATAATCTACGTAATGAATACGCCCCAGGCGTCAACACAGCAGCACCATTTGCATCTATCTTTTTGCAACTCGTGATGATGGCTACATTGTAACTGAAAACCTTTCCACCATATACCAACTGTTACTTTGTAATCTTTGCCCACTCTGTCCATAGATTAACTTGCATCATGGCACGAAGTCTTCTCACATGATAGCTTCATTGGTCATCAATGTGTGACTTGCATGCACTCTGATTTGCTGACAGGCAACTTGACTTCCTCTTAGTGAAACATCAACACATCTTAAAACAGGTTCCTCCTTCCTCCTTCCCACTCACTGCAGCCCACACAGATGACTTTATATAGACTGTTCTTACAGGTTTTTCTTTAGAATCGTCCTGGCCACTGCAGATATGAGGTCTGGAGGATTCGGTTCGGTATCGAGACCGGCCATAACGTCCATCGTTGTCATTTTATCGCACTATTGTGTGCATGTGTTAGCGCTCAAGTCGCAACTTTTGAATAGGTATGGCGGCGTTATAGATCTCAATGCTCAGGACACCGTCATCAACTATGAAACACGCTATTTTGACCAGAAGGTACGTTTCTTTTTTTGCTATAATAACATAATAAAGTGATTGACGGCTGTCATTATGTCTGTCAACAATCACTGTCTAGACAAGAGACTAATCAGCTTTGTAGATTAGCAGGACATTCAAGCTGTAGTCCAAACAAACACACACTGCATGTTTAGGCTATCTGATAGATATGTTTTAGAGCTTTAAAACTTTTAAAAAAAAAAGTTTGTGCTAATGTAGTAATAATAATTTAATAACGGTTGAGTTGATGCATTTATTTACGTGTGCACCAATTTGTGCACAGTTATGTAGCTGTATTGTTTGTAATGATTATTTAGCCCAACCTAAAATTTCGTTCACTATTTTACAACTTCATTTTAGATGGTGTCTCACCCTGAAAATAGTCTATGGGCCAGGAGAAACTGTAATCCATGGTTCCGTTTTTTTTAAACAGCCATTACAAATGTCAGCCTACTTTAGCCACCTCTAGCTACAAATCTATGTACGTAACGGGGGCATGTGAGCATGAAATATCATCACATTTCATGACAAACATGATTTTGACTGTTCATGATCTTTAAAAATCTAATGTCCAAATCACTTGAAATCAAATAAAACATTATTTTTTTTGTCACATGCCTCGTAAACAACAGGTGTAGACTAACGCCTCAAGCCCACCAAATGTATCAAACTCTTTGCGTTCCGGCGGAAGTCATTGATTTTCAATGGAGTAGACCGCAACTCTACGTTGGCGGTGGCGCACTAGGCTGTGGTGCGTTCTGCGTCCCCTCATGCGTTCAATATGTTCAACTCGTGCGTCGCTTTACCGTGCGGTGGTACAAATGGGAAGTACACACACAGACTCCCAACTAGCTAGCTTTTTAGCTAGTTGAAAAGCGAAGCACATGGGCGTCAAGTACAGAAAATGTGGGCTAGACATGCAAACAGTGAAACGCTTACTTCTAAGGTCCTTCCCGACAATGCAGAGAGAAAAAAAAAACAGAAATAATAGAAAAATAATAACCGGAGGAGCCGATAGTCTAGAGGTTAAGAGCGTTTGGCTGGTAACCGAAAGGTCGCTGGTTCGAATCCCCGGGCCGACTAGGTGAAAAACGTGTAGTTGTGCCCTTGAGCAAGGCACTTAACCCTAATTGCGCTTGTAAATCTCCCTGGATAAGAGCGTCTGATAAATGACTAAAATGTAAAATAAATACACAATGAGTACCGATAACTTGGCTATATACATGGGGTACCAGTACCGAGTCGACGTGCAGGGGTACGAGGTAATTGAGGTAGATAGATATGTACATACAGTGCATCCGGAAAGTGTCCAGACCCCTTGACTTTTTCCACATTTTGTTACGTTACAGCCTTATTCTAAAATGGATGAAATTGTTTTTTCCCCTCACCAATCTACACACAATACCCCATTATGACAAAGCAAAAACAGGTTTTTCGAATTTTTGCAAATTTATAAAAAATAAAAACTGAAATATCACATTTACATAAGTATTCAGACCCTTTACTCAGTACTTTGTTTTAGCACCTTTGGCAGCGATTACAGCCTCGAGTCTTCTTGGGTATGACGCAACAAGCTTGGTACACCTGTATTTGGGGAGTCTCTCTCATTCTTCTCTGCAGATTCTCTCAAGCTCTGTCAGGTTGGATGGGGAGCGTCGCTGCACAGCTATTTTCAGGTCTCTCCAGAGATGTTCGATTGGGTTCAAGTCTGGGCTCTGGCTGGGCCACTCAAGTACATTCAGAGACTTGTCCCGAACCCACTCCTGTCTTGTTTTGGCTGTGTGCTTAGGGTCATTGTCCTGTTGGAAGGTGAACCTTCGCCCCAGTCTGAGGTCCTGAGCGCTCTGGAGCAGGTTTTTCATCAAGGATCTCTCAGTACTTTGCTCCGTTCATCTTTCCCTCGATCCTGACTAGTCTCCCAGTCCCTGCCACTGAAAAACATCCCCACAGCATGATGCTGCCACCACCATGCTTCACCGTAGGGATGGTGCCAGGTTTCCTCCAGACGTGACGCTTGGCATTCAGGCCAAAGAGTTCAATCTTGGTTTCATCAGACCAGAGAATCTTGTTTCTCAGGATCTGAGAGTCCTTAAGGTGCCTTTTGGCAAACTCCTGTCATGTGCCTTTTACTGAGGAGTGGCTTCCATCTTTACACTCTACCATAAAGGCCTGATTGGTAGAGTGCTGCAGAGATGGTTGTCCTTCTATAAGGTTATCCCATCTCCACAGAGGAACTCTGGAGCTCTGTCAGAGTGACCATTGGGTTCTTGGTCACCTCCCTGACCAAGGCCCTTCTCCCCCGATTGCTCAGTTTGGCCTGGTGGCCAGCTCTAGGAAGAGTCTTGGTGGTTCCAAACTTCTTCCATTTAAGAATGATGGAGGCCACTATTTTCTTGAGGACCTTCAATGCTGAAGAAATTTTTTGGTACCCTTCCCCAGATCTGTGCCTCGACACAATCCTGTCTCTGAGCTTTACGGACAATTCCTTTGAGCTCATGGCTTGGTTTTTGCTCTGACATGCACTGTCAACTGTGGGACCTTATATAGACAGGTGTGTGCCTTTCCAAATGATGTCCAATCAATTGAATTTACCACAGGTGGACTCCAATCAAGTTGTAGAAACATCTCAAGGATGATCAATGGAAACAGGATGCACCTGAGCTCAATTTCGAGTCTCATAGCAAAGGGTCTGAATACTTATGTAAATAAGGTATTTCTGTTTTTTTATTTTGTATACATTTGCTAACATTTCTAAAAACCAGTTTTCGCTCTGTCAGTATGGGGTATTGTGTGTAGATTGATGAGGATTTTTATTTATTTAATCAATTTCAGAATAAGGCCGTAACGTAACAAAATGTGGAAAAAGACAAGGGGTCTGAATACTTTCCGAATGCCCTGAATAGATAGGGATAAAGTGACTAGGCAACAGGATAGATAATAAACAGTAACAGCAGTGTGTGTCATGAGTTAGTGCAAAAAGGGTAAATGCCGATAGTATGGGTAGCTATTTAAGTAACTATTGATCAGTCTTATGGCTTGGGGGTAGAAGCTGTTCAGAGTCCTGTTGGTTCCAGACTTGGTGCATCGGTACCGCTTACCATGTGGTAGCAGAGAGAACAGTCTATGACTTGGGTGGATGGAGTCTTTTCACAATTTTTAGGGCCTTCCTCTGACACCGCCTGGTATAGAGGTCCTGGATGGCAGGGAGCTCGGCCCCAGTGATGTACTGGGCCGTACGCACTACCCTCTGTAGCGCCTGCCAGGTCTCTGACCTCCCTGTGACCTCTCATCGTTGTCGGTGATCAGGCCTAAGGCTGTGTCGGTCATGAAATGTCTTCAGCCGGTGATTGTCAAGCAAATAACTGTCGGTCTCACGGTAATTGACCGTTAATTAACATAAACACATTTAGCACCTTCTGGCTTCCACACATAGCCTACAAGCCACTGATGCAGACCTTTGGAACATCTACATATTAACAAGTCTAATAAATCCATGTAATATTGCCTACACCTTCACAATAAATCCATTATTTATTTAAGACAGGTCTAAAGAAGCATGATATGAAGAAAATGTAGTCTATTTCAGAAGAACAGAATAGCATACTCTGAGTTGTCCTTATGTTAGGTCCTGATCTGGCTATGCCATATGGCTGTGGGCTACACTAGTTCATTTAGCAGACAAGATTTGCTTAGAATTCCATGGCATTATTTTATATTATTTTATAGTATGAAGAAAACAATTGAACAAAGCTGAATAAAATAGAAAGGATATTTTCTCCAAACGTTTTGAGGAAGTGCACACATGCGGCTATTCTGTGTTGAGCGGTTAACAAAGAAATAGGTATTCCTAAATGCTTAATTTAGATTTATTAATGTTACTTTAGTTGTTCTACAAACGTAGGGCTATATGTTTTCATTTTTAAGGCCGCATGATGCAACTCTAATGATGATTTGAAAAAAGTTGCTTGAAAGGCACGAGCTCTGCTTTGTTTTTTTGCGCAGGCTGTACACACTTCATCAGTCTCTCATTCACAATTTGAAAAGCACTTGATAATGCCTTGAATTTCACGGCGGCATCCCCTTTGTGTGGCCGTATTGCATCCTAAAAAAATCCATGCCTTTTGTGGCTAGTGGCCATTGTGCCCTTCTCCCTGAGTGCTGCGCGCTCGGAAGCACCTCTCACTCACATGGCTCTCCATCACGTGACTGGGTCTTTCTCACAGGCTACAAGTGAAGACAGACACATCGGGGACACAACTGCGCGCGTCCTTATCCAATTCCAAGGTGCATATTGAAGATATTGGAAGAACTGTCCACATTTACATTTCATCAGCCAACAGTCGGCCTAACGAACAGCAAAAGCCTATGTCAATCTACTATCCCCCATTGTACAAAAAGTCGACCTATTCTATTCTGTGCGAGAAATAAATGTTCCAAGTATAGTCTGGGACTGTTGTGGGATGCGATAGATCCCAAATTAATAAAACCACTAGCATCAAGAAACATTTTTTACACAATGTGGCTGGCGCAACAGATCAGAACGTTTAGCTTAAAATGTCTATAAACTATTAGGCTATTTCTTCACATTATAAGTGCAGCAATGCGCACATGGTAGTAGGCTATAAGCGCAAAATGTTCCATTAGCGGAAAACACCATTATCAAAAGTGACTGCAAATGCAATTATGCATGTAATGCTTTTATTATAAAGATGCATTTTTATGGTGAAAATTATCTTCCCCAAACTTGAAACTCACGCGCTGCTTATGTATGCCAGTTAGGCTCTACACCCCTTGTAAAGAGGATTAATGTGCTTAATTTTAAGAAGTTATTTGGCCACTTTAGTTGTGATACAAACCTTATTAAAACATATAGGCCTATGGGCTAGGCTTCATGAGGTGTGAGACTATGATTAGAAAAAGTCGCAAAAAAAGGTATTGTTTCTTAAGCTGGGCATCATTCACAAGTGATAATATATAATTCACAAGTGATAGGCTAATATTGTCACCCATCAGACTATTCTTGATTTAATCTTGTCTTTACATATACTAAATAATATATGTGTGAAATTTGTTTTGATTTAGAATGGACCATTATCATGCACCTGTATTGAAACAGGGCCAGTGAGAAAAAATACATGTCATCTATGCATTTAAATAGCGAATGGAGGACGCTTTTCCCGTGGTTTATTTTCATGCCAGCCAGGTAGGCTATACTCCTGTTGTAAATATAAGCAATGTGCTTAATATTAGGAAAGTTGAGAAATAAATATAGTAGGCATAGCCTATAGAAAGCTAATGGGATCCTCCTCTTTTTAGTAGAGGCCATCACTTTTTTTGCGAAATTGCATAGCCTATATAAATGTTGCGCAACATGAGCTCATGGGCTCTCATGAAGTGTTTGATTAGATTTTCGATTAGATTTGCATTGATGTCATAGTGATTAGAGGGACAATAGAGTGCTGAGTACCAGGCAGTTAGCAAGTTTGGTAGGCTACTAATGACCAGCAGCATCAGAGCTTGGAGAAGCCTAATTACCGTGACTAAACGGTCAAGTGGAATTTGACTGTCTTCATGACTCGTGACCGCCGGTGTGGCGGTAATACGGTCACCGCAACAGCCCTAATCAGGCCTACCACCGTTGTGTCATCTGCTAACTTAATGATGGTGTTGGAGTCGTGCATAGCCACGCAGTCGTTGGTGAACAGGGAGTACAGGAGGGGACAAATCACGCATCCCTGAGGGGCCCCTGTGTTGAGGTTTATCGTGACGGATGTGTTGTTGCCTTCCCTCACCATCCAGGATCCAGTTGCAGAAGGAGGTGTTTAATCCCAGGGTCCTTAGTGTAGTGATGAGCTTCGAGGGCACTATGGTGTTGAATGCTGAGCTGAAGTCAATGAACAGCATTCTCACATAGATGTTCCTTTTGTCCAGGTAGGAAAGGGCAGTGTGGAGTGCAATAGAGATTGCGTCATCTGTGGATCTGTTGGGGTGGTATGCAAATTGAGGTGGGTCCAGGATGTCTGGGAATATGGTGTTGATGTGAGCCATGACCAGCCTTTCAAAGCATTTCATGGCTACAGATGTGAGTGCTATGGGGCGATAGTCATTTATGCAGGTTACCTTGGCGTTCTTGGCCACAGCGACTATGGTGCTCTGCTTGAAACATGTAGCTATTACAGACTCGGTCAGGGAGAGATTGAAAATGTCAGTAAAGACACTTGCCAGCTGGTCAGCGCATGCTCTGAGTACGCATCCTGGTAATCCACCCTGCGGCCTTGTGAATGTTAACCTGTTTAAAAGGTCTTACTCACATTGGCTACGGAGAGCATGATCACACAGTCGTCCAGAACAGCTGGTGCTCTCATGCATGGTTCAGTGTGTCTAGCCTCGAAGCGAGTATGGAAGGTATTTAGCTTGTCTGGTAGGCTCGTGTCACTGGATAGCTCGCGGCTGGTTTTCCCTATGTAATCCATGATAGTTTGCAAGCCCTGCCACATCCGACGAGCGTCAGAGCCGGTGTAGTAGGATTCGATCTTGGTGCTGTATTGATGCTTTGCCTGGTCGATTGTTTGTCGGAGGGCATAGTGGGATTTCTTATAAGCGTCCGGATTAGTGTCCCACTCCTTGAAAGCGGCAGCTCTAGCCTTTAGCTCAGTGCAGATGTTGCCTGTAATCCATGGCTTCTGGTTGGGATATGTACGTACGGTCACTGTGGGGACAACATCGTCGATGCACTTATTAATGAAGCCGGTGACTGATGTGGTAAACTCCTCAATGCCATCGGATGAATCCTGGAACATATTCCAGTCTGTGTTAGCGAAACAGTCCTGTAGCTTAGCATCCGCTTCATCGGACCACTTCCGCATTGAGCGCGTCACTGGTACTTCCTGTTTGAGTTTTACTTGTAAGCAGGAATCAGGAGGATATAATTATGGTCAGATTTGCCAAATGGAAGACGAGGGAGAGCTTTGTATGTGTCTCTGTGTGTGGAGTAAAAGTGATCTAGAGTTTTTTAGCTTGTAGTTGCACAGGTGACATGCTGGTAGAAAGGAGGTAAAGCGGATTTCAGTTTTCCTGCATTAAAGTAACCGGCTACTAGGAGCGCCACGTCTGGGTGAGTATTTTCTTGTTTGCTTATGGCTTTATACAGCTTGTTGAGTGCGGTCTTAGTGCCAGCATCGATTTGTGGTGGTAAATAGACAGCTACGAAAAATAGTATGGTCTACAGCTTATCATGAGGTATTCTAACTCAGACGAGCAGAACCTCGAGACTTCCTTAATATTAGAGATCGCGCACCAGTTGTTGTTCACAAAGAGACACACACCTCCTCCCCTGAGCTTCCCCGATGCCACCGTTCTGTCCTGCCGATGTATAGAAAAAAACAGCTCGATTTATATTCACCATGTCGTTGTTCGGCCACGACTTGGAGAAACATAGGATATTACAATTCATCAGATCACGTTGAAAGGATAGTCTCGAACGGAGCTCATCCAGTTTATTCTCCAGTGAGTACACGTTCGCCAATAGAACGGAGTGTAGAGGCGATTCATGATTTATCCAGTCAGGTACCCCACATGCAGGCCTCTATAGCTCCGTTTCCTCCTCCTCCGAGTGTCAGGGATTTGAGCCCGGTCCGGGATAATTAATATGTCTTTCGACCTCCGACTCATTGAAGTAGAAGTCCTCATCCAAATGGAGGATAGTGATAACTGTTCTGATGTCCATAAGCTATTTTCTGTCATAGGAAACGATGGTGGAAACATTATGTACATAAAAAAGTTAAGATCAGCGCAAAAGAAATACACTAAATAGCAAAAAATCGTCAGGAGCCCGTAAAACACCTGCTATTCCCTCCAGCGCCATAAAAGCTTAATACAAATCAACTCATATTTGGTTTGGTGTTACTTAAAGGTGATTTGTCCCTAAAACAAACATACTCACATTGCCCATCACTTCCGTTGATTTTTAGCTAGCGGTGGCTACACAGAAAACTGAACCATGGATTACAGTTTCTCCTGGCCCATAGACTACTTTCAGGGTGAGGAACCACCTAACATCAAGTTGTAAAATAGTGAACTACTCCTTTAATGTAGGATTTTTATAGTTTCATAATTATGGTAATTTCATGATTTGTAATTTATTCTCAAATAGAAATAGCATCAGCAAGGTATCAGGAAATGTTATTTGTGTGAATTCTGTACTTCAACTTCCGTCAGCCTTAGTGATACACCTGGTGCAGAATGTTACAGAAAATAAAATAATTGAATGACTCCAGTAGAAATAGAATCATGCTGGTTCTATACATTATATTTCTATCTGGAGCACAATGACTGTATATATGAACTGGAGCATTTGAGAAGGTCTTACCTACCAAATGCACTGAGGTATAACCAAATGTGTTAGAGCATTTACAACAATCCTAAAGTGAAATGTCAACCTGGTGTGTAATCACTAGTCCAAACCGACAGTTTCTATTGGACAAATTCAGGTAGGTCCCTCCCCGTTTAGATTTGTTTGCTTCAGTTTAAGAAACGTTTTGCAACAAAATCTGCATAATGAATACGCCCCAGGTGTCAACCATTACTTTATACCTCAATGGTGTCAACACACAGCAGCACCATTTGCATCTATCTTTTTGCAACTCGTGATGATGGCTACATTGTAACTGAAAACCTTTCCACCATATACCAACTGTTACTTTGTCATCTTTGCCCACTCTGTCCATCGATTCACTTGCATCATGGCACGAAGTCTTCTCACATGATAGCTTCATTGGTCATCAGAGTTTCTAAACCCAGAAGCGTAACATCGCGAGACTTCCGGGAACGCGAAACAGACCAAACAGACCATGCCGGCCGCCGGGGTTTGAGAAGTCAAATATTCGTCTTTAGATGTTCATTTTCTCAAAATCTAAAGGCACAACTTAGATTAGATCCAATGTCTTAAGTTGTTGAACATGTTATTACTCCAACCTCCAGAAAGTGACAAACTGACACGTTTTAATTTTCGTCAAAAACATCTTTATGTCGAAGGAAGTTACTTTGATTTGACGGCTTGCACATGCGCAGTTCGGCGCTAGACGACCGTGTTTTTACGCATGAGTTTAGCGTCGCCATGACGGGGATTTCTATTGGAGAAGCAGTTTTAGCCTCTCTTCATACTGTACTGACTTTGCATGCACTTTTGATTTGCCAACTTGCCTTCCTCTTCCTGAAACATCAGCAAATCTTAATAGGTTCCTCCTTCCTCCTTCCCACTCACTGCAGCCCACACAGATGACTTTATATAGACTGTTCTTACAGGTTTTTCTTTAGAATCGTCCTGGCCACTGCAGATATGAGGTCTGGAGGATTCGGTTCGGTATCGAGACCGGCCATAACGTCCATCGTTGTCATTTTATCGCACTATTGTGTGCATGTGTTAGCGCTCAAGTCGCAACTTTTGAATAGGTATGGCGGCGTTATAGATCTCAATGCTCAGGACACCGTCATCAACTATGAAACACGCTATTTTGACCAGAAGGTACGTTTCTTTTTTGCTATAATAACATAATAAAGTGATTGACGGCTGTCATTATGTCTGTCAACAATCACTGTCTAGACAAGAGACTAATCAGCTTTGTAGATTAGCAGGACATTCAAGCTGTAGTCCAAACAAACACACACTGCATGTTTAGGCTATCTGATAGATATGTTTTAGAGCTTTAAAACTTAAAAAAAAAAAGTTTGTGCTAAAGTAGTAATAATAATTTAATAACGGTTGAGTTGATGCATTTATTTACGTGTGCACCAATTTGTGCACAGTTATGTAGCTGTATTGTTTGTAATGATTATTTAGCCCAACCTAAAATGTCTAGATGTTATAGTTGTTTTTAGGCAATATATTATCTCCTTCCGCTATGGCCATTTGCCACCAAGACATTAAAATTAAATGAGCATTGTTTATATTGATGCTTGTTGCCTAATTTACTATTGACCGTAGTTTTATTTGTTTGTGGTGAACTTATAACTGCACCGCTGGCTTTCCTTGGAGGATTTCCTTAATTCTCTGTGTACTTTAAATCACTTCTAAACTGTTTGGGTATTGTGTCTGCAGACAATCAGCGTATCCGCTCTGCTTCCTGGTAGGACGGGAAAGCCATCCATACACTGGGATGTGTTCCTGCCAACACAACTCAATCCCTGCTGGCATCCTGCCCAGAGGAACTGCATTGTACTGCCATAAAAAGTGAATTTAAAGTAGGCTACTATAGACTAAAGATCATTAAAGATCCTGGAGGTTACAGCTTTCCCCCAAAATGCATTGGGCTATATTCTTTTGAACTCTACGTATCCATGTTGTTAGGTTGTTACATTATAGGTGTCTAGTATAGCTATGGCTAGATAACATTTTCAACAGTTTTGTAGCTAGTTGTGATTCATGTGAGTTGAAATGCTTTCTTGTGACTCTGAACATGATCTCAGCGTGGGCTCTCAGATTGTAAACAAACATGTCATGATGCATTACAAATCAAATCAAGCTTTATTTATACAGCACATTTCAGACATGGAATGCAACGCAATGTGCTTCACAGGAAAAAACTAATAAAAAACAATGAAAATAAAAACTTAAATATTTACTACACAACAAATATGATAAAAAAAACTAAAGAATAACAATAAAAACTGAACGACTAAAAAGCCTCCTGAGGAAAAGCAAAGCTAAAAAGGTGTGTTTTAAGATCTCTTTTAAATATGTCCACAGTTTCGGCCCCCCTCAGGTTCTCTGGCAGGCTATTCCAGAGGCTGGGGGCATAGTAACTAAAGGCTGCCTCTCCATGCCTCTTGGTCCTAGGCTTTGGGATAGTTAAAAGGCCAGTGCCAGAGGACCTGAGGGACCTACTGGGTACATAACCTAAAAGATGGTCTCATGGATTGATTTAAAAATCAATAGAAGAATCTTAAAATGAATTCTAAAACTCACAGGCAGCCAGTGCAGAGACCTTAAAACATATATAAATACGAATGAGGTAGATAGACTGTTCCATAACTAGTGGTTGTGTCCCTAATAGAACCCTGTGTGTGTCCCTAATAGCACCCTGTGTGTGTCCCTAATAGAACCCTGTGTGTGTCCCTAATAGCACCCTGTGTGTGTCCCTAATAGAACCCTGTGTGTGTCCCTAATATAACCCTGTGTGTGTCCCTAATAGAACCCTGTGTGTGTCCCTAATATAACCCTGTGTGTGTCCCTAATAGCACCCTGTGTGTGTCCCTAATAGAACCCTGTGTGTGTCCCTAATAGAACCCTGTGTGTGTCCCTAATAGAACCCTGTGTGTGTCCCTAATAGCACCCTGTGTGTGTCCCTAATAGCACCCTGTGTGTGTCCCTAATATAACCCTGCGTGTGTCCCTAATAGAACCCTGTGTGTGTCCCTAATAGAACCCTGTGTGTGTCCCTAATAGAACCCTGTGTGTGTCCCTAATAGCACCCTGTGTGTGTCCCTATTCCAGAACCAGAACCCTATTCCCTACAATAGTGAGACCCATAGGGCTCTGGTCAAAAGTAGTGCACTATGTAGGGAATAGGGTGGTTCTGCCTCATCAACACACACGCTACACACACACGCTACACACACACACACACACACACGCTACACACACACGCTACACACACACACACACACACACACCAGGGCCGTGCACAGACCTTTCAGGGGACAGGTACTCAAAATGAAAAAAAGTCCCCTGCTTGATTTTTTTGTTGTTGTTGACTTTCATAATTAATATCTCAAAATTCATAACATACCAAATGTTGGAAGGCGCGCGTGAACTCCGTACAGGGCAGATCAACAGGCGCAACCAACGAACTTGACAACATCACGATGACTTGCAGGCAGTACGTTCCGAACAATGACAAAATATTTATACAAAAGGAGGATGGGATAGCTGGTCTGAAGGGAATCAAGTGATCTAGCAGTTGTCCAGGAAATCCTGTTGGCTTCTCTCTTCTCTTGCCCTGGGACAAAGAATGGAGTCCTGTTTTTAGCATCACTTGTGAACTGTCCGTAGACTGCTGTCCTTTACTATGAGTACAGCAGTGGAGGTTGCTCAGGGGAGGACAGCTCATAATAACGTCTGGAATGGAGCAAATGGAATGGCATCAAACCATGTGTTTTGATGTATTTGATTCCATTCAACACATTCCGCTCCAGACATTACCACGAGCCCGTCCTCCCCAATTAAGGTGCCACCAACCTCCTGTGGAGTACAGAGATTGCGTATGTTCATCAGTTGTTTCCTGCATTGTCCTTGAGTTATTTATTTATTTTTCCCTGCCATTTTTTTTCCCCATACTATAACATTTAGTTGTAAATCATGTTTCCGCCACTGCTTTTCAGAAGCTACAGATTTTGCAGCATCTGACTTGACATAAAATGGTTCAGTAGGTAGCACCTTCTGAGTTCCGCGGGGCGGCAGGTAGCTTAGTGGTTAAGAGCGTTGTGCCAGTAACCGAAAGGTCGCTGGTTCTAATCCCCGAGCCGACTAGGTGAAAAATCTGTCGATGTGCCCTTAAGCAAGGCACTTAAACCCTAATTGCTCCTGTAAGTCGCTCTGGATAAGAGCGTCTGCTAAATGACCTTAAATGTAACTAATGCTACCAGCATAAACCACAAGGTGGCAGTATTAGGTTTGGTAGTAAGACATGGACATATTATGAAACCATAGCCACATTATTAAACCATAGCCACACTATGAAAGGGAAAGGCTACAGCCCAGATTGGCTCAACACTGAGTTAGAACCACTTGGCTAGAATATCAGGTTATAGATTTTGAATCTATTTCCTAGAGTGCCTTCCTGAGTGATGTAAAACGTATTTTTGGGTCATCAAACAGAAGGGGAATTAATACGTCATTTACTTATTACACAGAATATACTATTTCCAGATGAAATTGACCAAAGCGTTTTCAGTCTGTATTTCAGTGTGGTTTTCCTGACACACTAGGCCAATGCCAAGCTGTGGAGAGGCTCCAGGAGTGGATGACACACTAGCCCAATGCCAAGCTGTAGAGAGGCTCCAGGAGTGGATGACACACTAGCCCAATGCCAAGCTGTAGAGAGGCTCCAGGAGTGGATGACACACTAGCCCAATGCCAAGCTGTGGAGAGGCTCCAGGAGTGGATGACACACTAGCCCAATGCCAAGCTGTGGAGAGGCTCCAGGAGTGGATGACACACTAGCCCAATGCCAAGCTGTAGAGAGGCTCCAGGAGTGGATGACACACTAGCCCAATGCCAAGCTGTAGAGAGGCTCCAGGAGTGGATGACACACTAGCCCAATGCCAAGCTGTGGAGAGGCTCCAGGAGTGGATGACACACTAGCCCAATGCTAAGCTGTGGAGAGGCTCCAGGAGTGGATGACACACTAGCCCAATGCCAAGCTGTAGAGAGGCTCCAGGAGTGGATGACACACTAGCCCAATGCCAAGCTGTAGAGAGGCTCCAGGAGTGGATGACACACTAGCCCAATGCCAAGCTGTAGAGAGGCTCCAGGAGTGGATGACACACTAGCCCAATGCCAAGCTGTGGAGAGGCTCCAGGAGTGGATGACACACTAGCCCAATGCCAAGCTGTGGAGAGGCTCCAGGAGTGGATGACACACTAGCCCAATGCCAAGCTGTAGAGAGGCTCCAGGAGTGGATGACACACTAGCCCAATGCCAAGCTGTAGAGAGGCTCCAGGAGTGGATGACACACTAGCCCAATGCCAAGCTGTAGAGAGGCTCCAGGAGTGGATGACACACTAGCCCAATGCCAAGCTGTAGAGAGGCTCCAGGAGTGGATGACACACTAGCCCAATGCCAAGCTGTAGAGAGGCTCCAGGAGTGGATGACACACTACCCCAATGCCAAGCTGTGGAGAGGCTCCAGGAGTGGATGACACACTAGCCCAATGCCAAGCTGTAGAGAGGCTCCAGGAGTGGATGACACACTAGCCCAATGCTAAGCTGTGGAGAGGCTCCAGGAGTGGATGACACACTAGCCCAATGCCAAGCTGTAGAGAGGCTCCAGGAGTGGATGACACACTAGCCCAATGCCAAGCTGTGGAGAGGCTCCAGGAGTGGATGACACACTAGCCCAATGCCAAGCTGTAGAGAGGCTCCAGGAGTGGATGACACACTAGCCCAATGCTAAGCTGTGGAGAGGCTCCAGGAGTGGATGACACACTAGCCCAATGCCAAGCTGTAGAGAGGCTCCAGGAGTGGATGACACACTAGCCCAATGCCAAGCTGTGGAGAGGCTCCAGGAGTGGATGACACACTAGCCCAATGCCAAGCTGTGGAGAGGCTCCAGGAGTGGATGACACACTAGCCCAATGCCAAGCTGTAGAGAGGCTCCAGGAGTGGATGACACACTAGCCCAATGCCAAGCTGTAGAGAGGCTCCAGGAGTGGATGACACACTAGCCCAATGCCAAGCTGTGGAGAGGCTCCAGGAGTGGATGACACACTAGCCCAATGCCAAGCTGTAGAGAGGCTCCAGGAGTGGATGACACACTAGCCCAATGCTAAGCTGTGGAGAGGCTCCAGGAGTGGATGACACACTAGCCCAATGCCAAGCTGTAGAGAGGCTCCAGGAGTGGATGACACACTAGCCCAATGCCAAGCTGTGGAGAGGCTCCAGGAGTGGATGACACACTAGCCCAATGCCAAGCTGTAGAGAGGCTCCAGGAGTGGATGACACACTAGCCCAATGCTAAGCTGTGGAGAGGCTCCAGGAGTGGATGACACACTAGCCCAATGCCAAGCTGTAGAGAGGCTCCAGGAGTGGATGACACACTAGCCCAATGCCAAGCTGTAGAGAGGCTCCAGGAGTGGATGACACACTAGCCCAATGCTAAGCTGTGGAGAGGCTCCAGGAGTGGATGACACACTAGCCCAATGCCAAGCTGTAGAGAGGCTCCAGGAGTGGATGACACACTAGCCCAATGCCAAGCTGTAGAGAGGCTCCAGGAGTGGATGACACACTAGCCCAATGCCAAGCTGTAGAGAGGCTCCAGGAGTGGATGACACACTAGCCCAATGCCAAGCTGTGGAGAGGCTCCAGGAGAGGATGACACACTAGCCCAATGCCAAGCTGTGGAGAGGCTCCAGGAGTGGATGACACACTAGCCCAATGCCAAGCTGTAGAGAGGCTCCAGGAGTGGATGACACACTAGCCCAATGCCAAGCTGTAGAGAGGCTCCAGGAGTGGATGACACACTAGCCCAATGCCAAGCTGTAGAGAGGCTCCAGGAGTGGATGACACACTACCCCAATGCCAAGCTGTGGAGAGGCTCCAGGAGAGGATGACACACTAGCCCAATGCTAAGCTGTGGAGAGGCTCCAGGAGTGGATGACACACTAGCCCAATGCCAAGCTGTAGAGAGGCTCCAGGAGTGGATGACACACTAGCCCAATGCCAAGCTGTAGAGAGGCTCCAGGAGTGGATGACACACTAGCCCAATGCTAAGCTGTGGAGAGGCTCCAGGAGTGGATGACACACTAGCCCAATGCCAAGCTGTAGAGAGGCTCCAGGAGTGGATGACACACTAGCCCAATGCCAAGCTGTAGAGAGGCTCCAGGAGTGGATGACACACTAGCCCAATGCCAAGCTGTAGAGAGGCTCCAGGAGTGGATGACACACTAGCCCAATGCCAAGCTGTGGAGAGGCTCCAGGAGAGGATGACACACTAGCCCAATGCCAAGCTGTGGAGAGGCTCCAGGAGTGGATGACACACTAGCCCAATGCCAAGCTGTAGAGAGGCTCCAGGAGTGGATGACACACTAGCCCAATGCCAAGCTGTAGAGAGGCTCCAGGAGTGGATGACACACTAGCCCAATGCCAAGCTGTGGAGAGGCTCCAGGAGTGGATGACACACTAGCCCAATGCCAAGCTGTAGAGAGGCTCCAGGAGTGGATGACACACTAGCCCAATGCTAAGCTGTGGAGAGGCTCCAGGAGTGGATGACACACTAGCCCAATGCCAAGCTGTAGAGAGGCTCCAGGAGTGGATGACACACTAGCCCAATGCCAAGCTGTGGAGAGGCTCCAGGAGTGGATGACACACTAGCCCAATGCCAAGCTGTAGAGAGGCTCCAGGAGTGGATGACACACTAGCCCAATGCTAAGCTGTGGAGAGGCTCCAGGAGTGGATGACACACTAGCCCAATGCCAAGCTGTAGAGAGGCTCCAGGAGTGGATGACACACTAGCCCAATGCCAAGCTGTAGAGAGGCTCCAGGAGTGGATGACACACTAGCCCAATGCTAAGCTGTGGAGAGGCTCCAGGAGTGGATGACACACTAGCCCAATGCCAAGCTGTAGAGAGGCTCCAGGAGTGGATGACACACTAGCCCAATGCCAAGCTGTAGAGAGGCTCCAGGAGTGGATGACACACTAGCCCAATGCCAAGCTGTAGAGAGGCTCCAGGAGTGGATGACACACTAGCCCAATGCCAAGCTGTGGAGAGGCTCCAGGAGAGGATGACACACTAGCCCAATGCCAAGCTGTGGAGAGGCTCCAGGATTGGATGACACACTAGCCCAATGCCAAGCTGTGGAGAGGCTCCAGGAGTGGATGACACACTAGCCCAATGCCAAGCTGTGGAGAGGCTCCAGGAGTGGATGACACACTAGCCCAATGCTAAGCTGTGGAGAGGCTCCAGGAGTGTATGACACACTAGCCCAATGCCAAGCTGTAGAGAGGCTCCAGGAGTGGATGACACACTAGCCCAATGCCAAGCTGTGGAGAGGCTCCAGGAGTGGATGACACACTAGCCCAATGCCAAGCTGTAGAGAGGCTCCAGGAGTGGATGACACACTAGCCCAATGCCAAGCTGTGGAGAGGCTCCAGGAGTGGATGACACACTAGCCCAATGCCAAGCTGTAGAGAGGCTCCAGGAGTGGATGACACACTAGCCCAATGCCAAGCTGTGGAGAGGCTCCAGGAGTGGATGACACACTAGCCCAATGCCAAGCTGTGGAGAGGCTCCAGGAGTGGATGACACACTAGCCCAATGCCAAGCTGTGGAGAGGCTCCAGGAGAGGATGACACACTAGCCCAATGCCAAGCTGTGGAGAGGCTCCAGGAGTGGATGACACACTAGCCCAATGCCAAGCTGTGGAGAGGCTCCAGGAGTGGATGACACACTAGCCCAATGCCAAGCTGTAGAGAGGCTCCAGGAGTGGATGACACACTAGCCCAATGCCAAGCTGTGGAGAGGCTCCAGGAGTGGATGAATGAACACATTCAGGGCTGAAATCTTTTCCCTGTCATTGGCTCATAAAATTGGTGGCTCCTTTTGTAGCCACTGGGAAGGGAGAGAGTGAGAGAGAGAGAGAGAGAGAGAGAGAGGGTGCAAACACAACAAAAACATTCTTTATCAAGTGTTGGGTAGGTTTCAAGTAGGGGGACAACTCCTCTGTAGCCACACAGCGGTGGCATTAGGCTGGAGAGAGGGTACGTCCCAAATGGCGTAGTGCACTGAATAGGGAAGAGGGTTCCATTTGGGAGGCAGATGTGCTAGTGGAACTAATGTGGCATCCCTGGAACTGTCTCTCTCTGGGTTTTAATACAAATTGAGGCTAATTATCCTAGCGTCCTGCATTGGTGTTGTCACCGACTCACTGCACAGTACAAAGTAGTGTATGGCAGCAGGCCAGAGCCACAAAGATCACACCCCACCGCAGGGGCAGGTTGGAGGGACAGTGGCCACCCTCTGGAGATGGTGCTACTGTACTGTCTCTCACATCTACTCTAGTAGTCTAACTGGAACCTATAGAAGGTGTCTGAGGAGAACTGGAACCTTTACAAGGTGTCTGAGGAGAACTGGAACCTTTACAAGGTGTCTGAGGAGAACTGGAACCTTTACAAGGTGTCTGAGCAGAACTGGAACCTTTACAAGGTGTCTGAGGAGAACTGGAACCTTTACAAGGTGTCTGTCTGAGGAGAACTGGAACCTTTACAAGGTGTCTGTCTGAGGATAACTGGAACCTTTAGAAGGTGTCTGTCTGAGGAGAACTGGAACCTTTACAAGGTGTCTGTCTGAGGAGAACTGGAACCTTTACAATGTGTCTGTCTGAGGATAACCATTGGTTCTCAGCTTGACAGCCTGCTGAAGCCCAGTTTCCATTGGCACTTGAAATCAGGGCCACATTTTAACTGGCTCGATTTAGAGTTAATTTCAGAGACTTTTAAATGGATTTGTAACACATTGATTAGATTTATTCTCATCTCAAGCTAAATATGAATGTCTTAGACACTGGGTTTGATTTAAAGGAGCAACATGTCATATTAGAGACTGGGTTTGATTTAAAGGAGCAACATGTCATATTAGAGACTGGGTTTGATTTAAAGGAGCAACATGTCATATTAGAGACTGGGTTTGATTTAAAGGAGCAACATGTCATATTAGAGACTGGGTTTGATTTTAAAGGAGCAACATGTCATATTAGAGACTGGGTTTGATTTAAAGGAGCAACATGTCATATTAGAGACTGGGGTTTGATTTAAAGGAGCAACATGTCATATTAGAGACTGGGGTTTGATTTCGTCATGGTTTTTCAAAAGACACGGCTTCAGTAACACCTAAAATGGCTTCAGTCATGTTTTGTATCTGATGTGTTTCTCTGTCCCTACAGATTGATCACTTTGGTTTCCTGGAGGATGGCACCTTTAAGCAGAGATACCTGGTTAATAATGACCACTGGCATCTGAAGGGAGGGCCTATCCTGTTCTACACCGGCAACGAAGGAGATATTACCTGGTTCTGCAATAACACTGTAATAATAACCACCTCTCTGTTCCGTAATGCATTGATCTATACAGTATGTCTTGCGTCATTCATTGGAATATTTAGCCTTACTTGTAGTTTTGGCTGTAGGGTTTCATGTGGGACGTTGCAGAGGAACTGGGAGCCATGTTGGTGTTTGCTGAACACCGCTACTATGGAGAGTCCCTGCCGTTTGGACAAGACTCTTACAGTGTAAATTACCATTATGCCTTTGCACACACACACATGGTATAGCGTTTTTTAAAATAATTATGCGTTGGTTTATTACATGTT
>LR778257.1:42225826-42286645 GCA_902810595.1 Coregonus sp. 'balchen'
CCCCCAAGGCCCTGGTTTAAAACGGTGCGGTTTCCCTGGGGGGTAAGGGGGGGGGTTGGGAAAAACTTTTTCCGAGGGGGGGTTTGGTAGGGGGGTTTAAGAAGGGGGGGCCCGAAAAGGGGAAAATCGGGGGTAAACCCCCTGCCTTTGGAAATGTTTAAAGGGAGGAGAACGAAGGGTTTGTGTTCAGGGTTTTTCACCGCCAAGGCTTTTCGCATTTGGGGGAGGAGGAACAACGGAGTTGTAACGTGGGGCGAGTCATGGAAGGGCAGCCCTTCCCCGGGGGGAAGAGCGCCCGTTTTCCAGGGTTCAGCTTGAGGTGGTGATCGTCCCTACTGATATGTCAGCCAGACATGCAGAGATGCGATTCGCCACCTGGTTATCAGAAGAGGGAAAGGGAAGATTAGTTGTGTATCGTCAGCGTAGCAATGATAGGAGAGGCCATGTGAGGATATGACAGAGCCAAGTGACTGGTGTATAGGTGAGAAAAGGAGAGGGCCTAGAAACTGAGCCCTGGGGACACCAGTGGTGAGAGCACGTGGTGCGGAGACAGCTTCTCGCCACGCCACTTGGTAGGAGCGACCGGTCAGGTAGGACGCAATCCAGGAGTGAGCCGCGCCGGAGATGCCCAGCTCGGAGAGGGTGGAGAGGAGGAATCTGATGGTTCACAGTATCAAAGGCAGCAGACAGGTCTAGAAGGACAAGAGCAGAGGAGAGAGAGTTAGCTTTAGCAGTGCGGAGAGCCTCCGTGACACAGAGAAGAGCAGTCTCAGTTGAATGACCAGTCCTGAAACCTGACTGGTTTGGGATCAAGAAGGTCATTCTGAGAGAGATAGCAAGAGAGTTGGCTAAAGACGGCACGCTCAATAGTTTGGAAAGAAAAGAAAGAAGGGATACTGGTCTGTAGTTGTGACATCAGTGGGATCGAGTGTTGGTTTTTTGAGAAGGGGTGCAACTCTCGCTCTCTTGAAGACGGAAGGGACATGGCCAGCGGTCAAGGATGAGTTGATCAGCGAGGTGAGGTAGGGGAGAAGGTCACCGGAGATGGTCTGGAGAAGAGAGGAGGGGATGGGGTCAAGCGGGCAGGTTGTTGGGCGGCCTGCAGTCACTAGTCGCAAGATTTTATCTGGAGAGAGAGGGGAGAAAGAAGTCAAAGCATAGGGTAGGGCAGTGTGAGCAGGACCAGCAGTGTCATTAGACTTAACAAACGAGGATCGGATGTCGTCAACCTTCTTTTCAAAGTGGTTGACGAAGTCATCCACAGAGAGGGAGGGGGGGGGGGGGAGGGGGGGAGGATTCAGCAGTGAGGAGAATGTGGCAAAGAGCTTCCTAGGGTTAGAGGCAGATGCTTGGAATTTAGAGTGGTAGAAAGTGGCCTTAGCAGCAGAAACAGATGAAGAAAATGTAGAGAGGAGGGAGTGAAAAGATGCCAGGTCTGCAGGGAGTTTAGTTTTTCTTCCATTTCGCTCAGCTGCCGGAGCTCTGTTCTGTGAGCTCGCAATGATCATCAAGCCACGGAGCTGGAGGGGAGGACCGTAGCCTGGCCGGGAGGATAGGGGACACAGGGAGTCAAAGGATGCAGAAAGGGAGGAGAGGAGGGTTGAGGAGGCAGAATCAGGATATTGGAGGGAGAAGGATTGAGCCGAGGGAAGAGATGATAGGATGGAAGAGGAGAGAGTAGTGGGAGAGAGAGAGCGAAGGTTTGCGGCGGCGCGTTACCATCTGTGTAGGGGCAGAGTGAGTAGTGTTGGAGGAGAGCGAGAGAGAAAGGATACAAAGTAGTGGTCGGAGACATGGAGGGGAGTTGCAGTGAGATTAGTAGAAGAGCAACATCTAGTAAAGATGAAGTCAAGCGTATTGCCTGCCTTGTGAGTGGGGGGGGGATGGTGAGAGGGTGAGGTCAAAAGAGGAGAGGAGTGGAAAGAAGGAGGCAGAGAGAAATGAGTCAAATGTAGACGTAGGGAGGTTGAAATCCCCCAAAACTGTGAAGGTGAGCCATCCTCAGGAAAGGAACTTATCAAGGCGTCAAGCTCATTGATGAACTCTCCAAGGGAACCTGGAGGGCGATAGATGACAAGGATATTAAGCTTAAATGGGCTAGTGACTGTGACAGCGTGGAATTCAAATGAGGAGATAGACAGATGGGTTAGGGGAAAAATTGAGAATGACCACTTGGGGGAGATGAGGATTCCTGTGCCACCAACCCTCTGACCAGATGCTCTCGGGGTATGCGAGAACACATGGTCAGACGAGGAGAGAGCAGTAGGAGTAGCAGTGTTTTCAGTGGTAATCCATGTTTCCGTCAACGCCAGGAAGTCGAGGGACTGGAGGGTAGCATAGGCTGGGATGAAGTCAGCCTTGTTGGCGGCAGAACGGCAGTTCCAGAGGCTGCCTGAGACCTGGAACTCCAGGTGTGTGGTGCGTGCAGGGACCACCAGGTTAGAGAGGCAGCAGCCACGCGGTGTGAGGCGTTTGTGTAGCCTGTGCGGAGAGGAGAGAACAGGGATAGGCAGAGGCATAGTTGACAGGCTGCAGCAGATGGCTATAATAATGCAGAGGAGATCGGAATGAAATGAACTAAACATCTGGGAATGGAGAGAGCAGGCCTCCCTCACCAAAAAAAAAAAGATATATATATATATATAACTCTCCCAACTTCCACCTCAGAAACTATAATTGTTTCACTGAACCACCCGAATAAAACTCTCCCAACTTCCACTTTAGAAATTAGAATTGTTGTAAACTACAGCAGACTGTTATCAGTAGCTGTAATTAAGTACAGCAGCTATCAACCACCTAACGTTAATGCCTCGGATAATGAGGTTAGAAAACAGCTGAATGGTGGCAGCTAGCTGGCTCAATCACAGGTACTCCTAAGCATGAAATAACATTGGAAACAACTAACCACAGTTGCTAAAAGTTACCAGTAGCTACCCGCTAGCTAGCTAGCTAGCTTTGTTGGTCCAAGTAGTGGGTAAGCTAGCCTCGTGCTTCGCCGGGGTCCGCCGAATACAATACTTACCTACAATAATTACCTACAATAACCTACAATAACTACCTGAGTAAGCTACCTATAATACCAAACTACAATACCTACCTACAATCTAAATACATGGTTTAAGCTTTACTCAACACCATATAAGAAGCCAAGCTTACCTTTCATAACGCAGCAATGATTAAACGTTGGGTAGCTAGCACAAAGATATTGTATTTAGCTACTACAGTACAGCCAGCTGGTAGTGTTGGCTAGCTAGCAATGGCTGCTGTGTTGACTTTGTTTGAAAAACGGCGTCGCTGCGAACGAATGTAGCTGGCTAAAAGGATATTGTTTTTAGTTGCTACCGTTGCTAATAGCTACTCGCCAGCTAATCCAGGAGGTGAGTTAGCTAGCTTCGTGCTACACCCGGCACCGCCGAATACAAAAGTAACCTACAATAGCTACACAACAACTACCCACAACAGCCCACGATGCCTACTTATACTACTTAATAATATACAGCCCACGATGCCTACCTATAATACCTAACTACAATCTAAATAAATAGTTTAAGCCTTACTCGACAAAGCCCAAGCTATGTATAAAGCCAAACTGGCAGACTGCAATCAGTAGCCGTAGTTAAGTACAGCAGCTACCAACCACCTAACGTTAATGATAATGAGGTTAGAAAAACAGCTGAATGGTAGGTAGCTAGCTGGCATAATTACAGGTACTCTTAAGCATTAAATAACATTGGAAACAACTAACCACAGATGCTAAAAGTTACCAGTAGCTACCCGCTAGCTAGCTAGCTTTGTTGGTCCAGGTAGTGGGTTAGCTAGCCTCGTGCTTCGCCGGGCTCCGCCGAATACAATACTTACCTACAATAATTACCTACAATAACCTACAATAACTACCTATAATACCTAACTACAACTACCTACCTACAATCTAAATACATGGTTTAAGCTTTACTCAACACCATATAAGAAGCCAAGCTGACCTCCTGCTAGAGAAAACACAACCTCTCCCGTCTCATTCCCCGTCTCATTCTTCTCTGTTTCTGGTGTCCTTTGACAGCTCTTTGGTCTTGGCCATAGTGGAGTTTGGAGTGTGACTGTTTGAGGTTGTGGACAGGTGTCTTTTATACTGATAACAAGTTCAAACAGGTGCCATTAATACAGGTAACGAGTGGAGGACAGAGGAGCCTCTTAAAGAAGAAGTTACAGGTCTGTGAGAGCCAGAAATCTTGCTTGTTTGTAGGTGACCAAATACTTATTTTCCACCATAATTTGCAAATAAATTCATTAAAAATCCTACAATGTGATTTTCTGGAGAAAGAAAATCTCTATTTGTCTGTCATAGTTGGCGTGTACCTATGATGAAAATTACAGGCCTCTCTCATCTTTTTAAGTGGGAGAACTTGCACAATTGGTGGCTGACTAAATACTTTTTTCCCCCACTGTATTTGATTCTGAGTTTGGACATATAAAGTTTGTATGTTAAAACTATTTATAAGATGCATACCTTCAGTTTTTCTGAACTCACTTGCGCAAAAGGACGCTCTCGCTGCTTGTCCAAGCACATGCGCAAATCAAATACACCGCTATAACTCTGATTAAGGTGTTTACATGTCCTAATAATTTGAAAGATTGTTCAGAAAACCTGGTGTTTTAATCGGCCTATGCTTAATTCCAATATGACCTTACGCCGATGAAGATAAGCAGAGTAAGGTGTTTACATGACTAATGCCATACTCAGAGTACTGCCATAATCAGTTTAATATCAAATGATTAGTGTGCATGGAACCGTACTGATGTTTAATATAGCTACTGTAGCACAGCTCTGCTGCAGCAGGAAGTCTCTGGTCTGGATAATATAATGTACTGATGCTGCTTTTCAACTGTTTCACTAGTCTATACACCCTTATTGTCAGCTGATGTGGATGCGGTGTTGGAGTCAGGCGCAGGACACAGAAGCTCAGTCAAAACGACTTTACTAGTCAACAAGACAATACAAAATAACGGGCCTCAAACACTGGAGGCGAGCGATTACGCATACAGTGCGTAAATACACTATCAACACGAGAACAAATACCATACATCAACGGACAGGCGGACAATCACACACAACTGCAAACAAAACTAAAGGAAACTTATAGGTGACCTAATCAATACATAACATGAAACAGGTGCACTAACAAGACAAGACCAAACAAACATCGAGACAT
This sequence comes from Coregonus sp. 'balchen', assembly GCA_902810595.1. Taxonomy (NCBI): domain Eukaryota; kingdom Metazoa; phylum Chordata; class Actinopteri; order Salmoniformes; family Salmonidae; genus Coregonus; species Coregonus sp. 'balchen'. The sequence continues at coordinate 42,231,034 of LR778257.1, forward strand.
CAAGCGGTAGTAGCTAGTACTCCGGGGACGACGAACGCCGAAGCCTGCCCGAGCAAGGAGGAGGAGCAGTCTCGGCGGAATTCGTGACAGTACCCCCCCCCCCCCCTTGATGCGCGGCTCCAGCCGTGCGCTGACCCCGGGCTCGGGGACGGCCAGGAGGACGCGGAGCAGGGCGCGTGGGATGACTACGGTGGAACTCAGTCAGGAGGGATGGATCTAAAATGTCCCTCCTAGGCACCCAGCACCGTTCCTCCGGGCCGTACCCCTCCCACTCCACGAGATATTGTAGACCCCCCATCCGACGTCTCGAATCCACGATGGACCGGACCGAGTACGCCGGAGCCCCCTCGATGTCCAGTGGGGGCGGAGGAGTCTCTCTTATCTCATTGTCCTGGAGTGGACCAGCTACCAACGGCCTGAGGAGAGACACATGGAACGAGGGGTTAATGTGATAATCATTAGGCAGTTGTAACTTGTAGCAAACCTCGTTCAATCTCCTCAGGACTTTAAATGGCCCCACAAACCGCCGACCCAGCTTCCGGCAGGGCAGGCGAAGGGGCAGGTTTCGAGTCGAGAGCCAGACTCGATCTCCAGGTGCGTATACTGGACCCTTACTGCGGTGGAGATCGGCGCTTGCCTTCTGCCGACGGATGGCCCGCTGCAGATGGACGTGTGCAGCGTTCCACGTCTCCTCCGAGCGCCGAAACCACTCATCCACCGCAGGAGCCTCGATCTGGCTCTGATGCCATGGTGCCAGAACCGGCTGATACCCTAACACACACTGGAAAGGGGTCAGGTTAGTAGAGGAGTGGCGAAGAGAGTTCTGAGCCATCTCTGCCCAGGGGATATACCCCGACCACTCCTCCTGCCGGCCCTGGCAATATGATCTCAGAAACCTACCCACATCCTGGTTCACTCTCTCCACCTGCCCATTACTCTCAGGGTGGAACCCCGAGGTAAGGCTAACCGAGACCCCCAAGCGTTCCATGAACGCCCTCCAGACTCTAGAGGTGAATTGGGGACCCCGATCAGACACTATATCCTCTGGAACCCCGTAGTGCCGGAAGACGTGGGTAAACAAAGCCTCAGCAGTCTGTAGGGCAGTAGGGAGACCCGGCATTGGGATGAGACGACAGGCCTTAGAGAACCGATCCACAACGACCATAATAGTGGTATTCCCCTGAGAGGGGGGAAGGTCCGTGACAAAGTCCACCGAGAGGTGAGACCATGGCCGTTATGGAACGGGTAGGGGTTGTAACTTCCCCCTGGGCAGGTGTCTAGGCGCCTTACACTGCGCGCACACCGAGCAGGAGGAGACATAAACCCTCACGTCCCTAGCCAATGTTGGCCACCAGTACTTAACACTAAGGCAGTGCACTGTCCGGCCAATACCTGGATGTCCAGAGGAGGGTGACGTATGAGCCCAATAAATGAGACGATCACGGACCTCGGGCGGCATGTACGTCCGATCCACTGGACACTCTGGGGGAGTAGGGTCGGTGCGTAACGCCCGCTCAATTTCCGTATCGACCTCCCATACCACCGGTGCCACCAGACAAGACTCCGGCAGTATGGGAGTGGGCTCCTCTGTGTCATACCGCCTGGACAGGGCGTCTGCCTTACCGTTCTGGGACCCTGGGATGTAGGTTATCTTAAACACGAACCGGGTCAGAAACATGTTCCACCTAGCCTGACGAGGGTTCAATCTCCTAGCTGCCCGGATGTACTCCAGGTTACGGTGATCAGTCAGAATGAGAAAAGGGTGTTGAGCCCCATCAAGCCAATGCCTCCACACCTTTAGAGCTTGAACTACGGCTAACAGCTCCCTGTCCCCTACGTCATAATTACGTTCCGCCGGGCTGAGCTTTTTAGAATAAAAAGCGCAGGGACGGAGCTTAGGAGGCATGCCTGAGCGTTGCGACAGTACTGCCCCAATCCCGGCCTCTGACGCATCCACCTCTACCTGGAACGCTAAAGCGGGGTCCGGGTGCGCCAGCACCGGAGCTGAAGTGAACAGGTCCTTCAGTTTACCAAACGCCCTGTCCGCCTCAGCCGACCACTGCAAACGCACCGGGCCCCCCTTCAGCAGGGAAGTAATGGGAGCTGCTACCTGTCCAAAACCCCGGATAAACCTCCGGTAGTAATTGGCAAACCCCAAAAACTGCTGCACCTCTTTAACAGTGGTTGGGGTTTGCCAGTTACGCACGGCTGACACACGGTCAATCTCCATCTTCACCCCTGACGCGGACAACCGATGACCCAAGAAGGAGATGGACCTACCCAACACTCGGCGCACCAGGGCTACATGTTCGGCTCGTGTAGAAGAGTACACTAGGATGTCGTCAATGTACACTACCACACCCTGCCCATGCAGGTCCCGGAAGATCTCGTCCACAAATGATTGGAAGACTGAAGGAGCATTCATTAACCCGTATGGCATGACGAGATACTCATAATGACCTGAGGTGGTACTAAATGCCGTCTTCCATTCATCTCCCTCCCTAATGCGCACCAAGTTATAGGCGCTCCTGAGATCCAGTTTTGTGAAGAAACGCGCTCTGCGTAAAGATTCAGTCATACTCGCAATCAGAGGAAGAGGGTAACTGTATTTAACCGTGAACTGATTGAGACTACGATAATCAATACACGGGCGCAACCCTCCATCCTTCTTCTTCACAAAAAAGAAACTCGAGGACGCAGGGGAAGTGGAGGACCGTATGTATCCTTGTCTCAGGGACTCGGCTATGTATGCCTCCATAGCCGCCGTCTCCTCTTGAGACAGAGGATACACATGGCTCCGCGGGAGTGCCACACCTGTCTGGAGGTTTATCGCACAATCTCCCTGTCTATAAGGTGGCAATCGCGTCGCCCTAGTCTTGCTGAACACGAGTGCCAAATCCTCATACTCAGGGGGAATGTGCATTGCGGGCACTTGGTTCGGACTCTCCACCGTGGTCGCCCCAACGGAAACACCTAAACATCGCCCAACACACTGGTCAGACCACTCCTTGAGAGCCCTTTGTTGCCACAAGATGGTGGGGTCATGGGTGATTAACCATGGGATACGCAGGAGAGTCGATCAGGTACAACTGAATGATCTCCTCATGACCCCCCTGCGTCTTCATCTTTAGTGGCGCTGTGACCTCCCTAATCAACCCAGATCCCAACGGGTGGCTATCTAGGGCATGGACAGGGAAGGGTGCATCAACGGGCAGGAGGGGAATCCCTAACTTAATACAACATTTCCGATCAATAAAATTCCCAGCTGCGCCTGAATCGACTAGCGCCTTATGCTGGGAATGAGATGCAACCTGAGGAAATACCACAGGTATACACAAGTGAACAACAGAGAGCTCTGGGTGAGTGGGGCGCCTACTCACCTGGAATGACTCCCCAGTGTGTGACCTGTTGCCCCGACTCCCTGGAGACCCTCCCCAGCACCTAGCCGCAGTGTGTCCTCCACGGCCACAGTTGGTGCAGGGGACGGCCCCCCTCGGGCTCTCTCTCCTCCTCTCTCTAGCGCCAGCACCCCCGAGCTCCATAGGGCTAGGCTCGGAGATGCTGGGGGATGGAATGGACGGCCCCAACTCGGGACGTCCGCGGGTGGCCAGCAGGGTATCCAGACGGATGGACATGTCCACCAGCTGGTCGAAGGATAGAGTGGTGTCCCTGCAGGCCAGCTCTCGTCGAACGTCCTCACGTAGGCTACACCGATAGTGGTCGATGAGGGCCCTCTCATTCCACCCCGCATCCACCGCTAGAGTCCGGAAATCCAGGGCGAACTCCTGTGTGCTCCTCTTCCCCTGTCGGAGGTGGAACATTCGCTCCCCCGCCACTTTACCCTCAGGAGGGTGATCGAACACAGCCCTGAAGCGGCGGGAGAACTCCGCATAGCTGATGGTGGCGGCGTCTATCTCCCTCCATGCATGCTGCATTCACAAATGACATGCTTCATTCAACTCCACAGGAATATGATTTTTATGAAAAGGCCAATGTGTGTTAATTTTCATTTAATATATGATTTGACACCAGTGTCAAAATGAACTAGAACCTTCTGTAACCACACCCAAATGGGCCAATTATTTCTAGTCCTCATTCAAATTCAACCAATCACTGAGTGTAAACAACAACCCAAACCATGCCCCTAGGAAAAATATATATTTAAACTGCCTAAAACTTTTCTGTATGCTGGAGGTAATTTACCTTACTCCATTTTTTTGTAGTCATGATTGACATGATCACCGCCTTTTTATTTGCTAGGTATTTAGATGTCGGCCCGGTATTTAGATGTCACATAACAAGCTATATTTAATCACAAATAAAAGAGCTGCCCAGTGACACGAGCCTACCAAACGAGCTAAACCACTTCTATGCTCGCTTCGAGGCAAGCAAAACTGAAGCATGCATGAGAGCATCAGCTGTTCCGGATGACTATGTGATCATGCTCTCCGTAGTCGATGTGAGTAAGACCTTTAAACAGGTCAACATTCACAAGGCCGCGGGGCCAAACGGATTACCAGGACGTGTACTCCGAGCATGTGCTGACCAACTGGAAAGTGTCTTCACTGACATTTTCAACCTGTCCCTGACTGAGTCTGTAATACCAACATGTTTCAAGCAGACCACCATAGTCCCTGTGCCCAAGAACACTAAGGTAACCTGCCTAAATGACTACCGACCCGTGGCACTCACGTCTGTAGCCATGAAGTGCTTTGAAAGGCTGGTCATGGCTCACATCAACACCATTATCTCAGAAACCCTAGACCCACTCCAATTTGCATACCGCCCCAACAGATCCACAGATTATGCAATCTCTATTGCACTCCACACTGCCCTTTCCCACCTGGGCAAGAGGAACACCTACGTGAGAATGCTATTCATTGACTACAGCTCAGCGTTCAACACCATAGTGCCCTCAAAGCTCATCACTAAGCTAAGGACCCTGGGACTAAACACCTTCCTCTGCAACTGGATCCTGGACTTGCTGATGAGCCGCCCCCAGGTGGTAAGGGTAGGTAACAACATATCTGCCACAATGATCCTCAACACGGGGGCCCCTCAGTGGTGCGTGCTCAGTCCCCTCCTGTACTCCATGTTCACCCATGACTGCATGGCCAGGCACGACTCCAACACCATCATTAAGTTTGCTTACGACACAACAGTGGTAGGCCTGATCACCGACAACGACGAGACAGCCTATAGGGAGGAGGTCAGAGACCTGGCCGTGTGTTGCCAGGATAACAACCTCTCCCTCAACGTGATCAAGACAAAGGAGATGATTGTGTACTACAGGAAAAGGAGGACCGAGCACGCCCCGATTCTCATCGACGGGGCTGTAGTGGAGCAGGTTGAGAGCTTCAAGTTCCTTGGTGTCCACATCACCAACAAACTATCATGGTCCAAACACACCAAGACAGTCGTGAAGAGGGCATGACAAAGCCTATTCCCCCTCAGGAGACTGAAAAGATTTGGCATGGGTCCTCAGATCCTCACAAAGTTCTACAGCTGCACCATTGAGAGCATCCTGACTGGTTGCATCACCGCCTGGTATGGCAACTGCTCGGCCTCCGACCGCAAGGCACTACAGAGGATAGTGTGTACGGCCCAGTACATCACTGGGGCCAAGCTTCCTGCCATCCAGGACCTCTATACCAGGTGGTGTCAGAGGAAGGCCCTAAAAATTGCCAAAGACTCCAGCCACCCTAGTCATAGACTGTTCTCTCAAGCCATAATACTCCTGAACAGCTAATCAAATGGCTACCCGGACTATTTTTCTATTTCTATTTTTCTTATTTTTCTATTTTTACTTAACACTTATTTTCTTAAAACTGCATTGTTGGTTAAGCATTTCACTGTAAGGTCTACACCTGTTGTATTCAGTGCATGTGACAAATAAAATTGGATTAGATTTCATTTTCATTTTCATCACTAAAGCAGCTCTGACTGAGGCAGAGGAGGATAGCCGTGTATTTGCCTGTAACTTCAGTATAGGGGTATGTCAATTCTATGGACACATACCATGTTATAGAATGCAGGTTTTATTATCCCCAATACCCTGGTTATTACCACAATCTCAGACATAAAATTCACATAGCATAACCTCAACCCAGTTAAAGTATGATGGTAAAACAAGTGATAATGTCTCCATTAGTTTCTAACAGTGGATATACGTTTATAAAGCTATAACAACAAATATGCATTACAAAACTGCACAGTTTCAATATGCTTTGTTTGCAGCCATATAATTATCGGTATGACAGAGCATTCATTTTTTATGTCTATGGTATAAACTGGATGATTGCCTGTTGAACAGGGATAAAGGAGTTACTATGATGGATAAACTGGCGCTCAAAATTCATGGAAGGTTGAGGGATTTTTTCGATTGAACGCACACACAACAAGGAATCTGAACAGGCGAACTCCACGGCCCTCTGTTTCCTGCCAGAGCTGGGTCCTGAATGGAAGCCCGTGCGAGGCTGTCCTGGAGACCCCGCGCTGCCTGCACCTCTCGTCTTGGGTGAGTTTGTGACAATGTAGCAATTTCTCTATTAATCAGGATAACTAGAATAAAGCTGCAACATTTGCATACTGCAAACCTTGCATCTGCCGTGATCAAAATGCCGTAGTCCTGCACGGCAGGACTCATTTTCCAACGAATTCCCAAGCATACCCCCTGGTCCAAGATTATTCCAACATTAACTCATATTTTGCTTGCAAGGAGCTAGCTACGCAATTGCGTTTTAAGGCAAACAAAATAATGTGTCATGCAAACTAAGGTGCAACGCTACCGTGCATTATAAATGTGTTGATACTAAAACCGCTTGTGAAGTGTTTTAAATGTCAAATTGTATACTACATCGGAATCAACACAAATGTTGATAGTCAGTTAGCTACCTAGCAGCTAATGCTAACGAAATGGAAACTGCACCAAAAGGTTCAAATAGTTAGCAAATTCAGACAATTACAGGCATCAAACGAACATGCGAATTATTTTAGAGGAAACTCTGTAGTTACAGGGAAAAACGACTATATTATCATGTAAATACATTAGATGCATTCAACACTAGTTAGTGTCCCTCCTTTCATATGCTGTGCACCGCTCTTCTCTGCCCTGCTGGCTGTGCAATGGCTACGACCGCTACCAACATCCTGGAGAGCCGCAAATGGCATTTAGTCTTTATATCGAGCTGCTTTTATTGGCGTAAATCAGCTGCTGTAGTGTCCGCCTACCTAAACTCAGAATCTGATCTAATCTTAGCTAGCTACTACTCAACTTCTTTTTGTCAATACTCGATAAGATCATAGTAGAGATTTAAAACCTAGTTGCTTTCAGCAACATCTTTGTACAGCTTGCTAGTTCCATCAATATTAGGCAACTCTGAATTTAGCTTCTATTCTTTGCTTGTATACATTTTTTTTATCTGGAAATTGAATTAAGATGGAGTGAGTGAAAACCGCGCGTTTTTACCCCAGAGTGTGGTTTCCTCAAAGCAGAGTATCACATTTCATTGTGATAAGGTTGTGGTGATATCACAGGCTGAGGTGTTATGTTAATGTCTCCTTAGTTTAGCCTACATATCATTTAGGGTTAGGGTTAGGGTTAGGTGTATCCTTAGTTTAGCCTACATATCATTTAGGGTTAGGGTTAGGTGGATCCTTAGTTTAGCCTACATATCATTTAGGGTTAGGGTTAGGTGGATCCTTAGTTTAGCCTACATATCATTTAGGGTTAGGGTTAGGGTTAGGTGGATCCTTAGTTTAGCCTACATATCATTTAGGGTTAGGGTTAGGGTTAGGGTTAGGTGTATCCTTAGTTTAGCCTACATATCATTTAGGGTTAGGGTTAGGGTTAGGTGTATCCTTAGTTTAGCCTACATATCATTTAGGGTTAGGGTTAGGTGGATCCTTAGTTTAGCCTACATATCATTTAGGGTTAGGGTTAGGGTTAGGGTTAGGTGGATCCTTAGTTTAGCCTACATATCATTTAGGGTTAGGGTTAGGGTTAGGGTTAGGTGGATCCTTAGTTTAGCCTACATATCATTTAGGGTTAGGGTTAGGGTTAGGTGGATCCTTAGTTTAGCCTACATATCATTTTGTTGTGATGCTCAGATTGTTTTGGAGATTTAATAGCAAGATGACTATTCATGACTATTCATGAGCATTGATTCAGATCACTGATAATCAAATTGTATTTATCAAATGCAGCGAATACAACTGGTGTAGACTTTACAGTGAAATGCTTGCTTACTAACCTTTCCCAATGCAGTGTTTAAAACATAATACAAATTAAATAGCAACTAACACAATGAATAAAATAAAATACACAATACACTAGAATGGTGCTATATACAGGGAGTACCAGTACCAGATCAATGTGGACCTATATACAGGGAGTACCAGTACCAGATCAATGTGGAGCTATATACAGGGAGTACCAGTACCAGATCAATGTGGAGCTATATACAGGGAGTACCAGATCAATGTGGAGCTATATACAGGGAGTACCAGTACCAGATCAATGTGGAGCTATATACAGGGAGTACCAGTACCAGATCAATGTAGAGCTATATACAGGAAGTACCAGTACCAGATCAATGTGGAGCTATATACATGGAGTACCAGTACCAGATCAATGTGGAGCTATATACAGGGAGTACCAGAACCAGATCAATGTGGAGCTATATACAGGGAGTACCAGATCAATGTGGAGCTATATACAGGAAGTACCAGTACCAGATCAATGTGGAGCTATATACAGGGAGTACCAGAACCAGATCAATGTGGAGCTATATACAGGGAGTACCAGATCAATGTGGAGCTATATACAGGGAGTACCAGTACCAGATCAATGTGGAGCTATATACAGGGAGTACCAGATCAATGTGGAGCTATATACAGGAAGTACCAGTACCAGATCAATGTGGAGCTGTATACAGGGAGTACCAGTACCAGATCATTGTGCAGAGGTACTTGAGGTAGATGTGTACATTACCAGTCAAAAGTTTGGACACACCTACTCATTCAAGGGTTTTTCTTTATTTTTACGATTTTCTACATTGTAGAATAAAAGTGAAAACATCAAAACTATGAAATAACACCTATGGAATCATGTAGTAACCAGAAAAGAGTTAAACAAATCAAATATTTTATATTTTATGTTCTTCAAAGTAGCCACCCTTTGACTTGATGACAGCTTTGCACACTCTTGGCATTCTCTCAACCAGCTTCACCTGGAATGCTTTTCCAACAGTCTTGAAGGAGTTCCCACATATGCTGAGCACTTGTTGGCTGCTTTTCCTTCACTCTGCGGTCCGACTCATCCCAAACCATCTCAATTGGGTTGAGGTCGGGTGATTGTGGAGGCCAGGTCATCTGATGCAGCACTCCATCACTCTCCTTCTTGGTCAAATAGCTCTTACACAGCTTGGAGGTGTGTTGGGTCATTGTCTTGTTGAAAAACAAATAATAGTCCCACTAAGCCCAAACCAGATGGGATGGCGTATCGCTGCAGAATGCTGTGGTAGCCATGCTGGTTAAGTGTGCCTTGAATTCTAAAAGCACCGACAGTGTCACCAGCAAAGCACCACCACACCTCCTCCTCCATGCTTCACGGTGGGAACCATACATGAGGAGATCTCCTGAGTGGCGCAGTGGTCTAAGGCACTGCATCGCAGTGCTAACTGTGCCACTAGAGATCCTGGTTCGAATCCAGGCTCTGTCGCAGCCGGCCGCGACCGGGAGACTCATGGGCGGCGCACAATTGGCCCAGCGTCGTCCAGGGTAGGGGAGGGAATGGCCGGCAGGGATGTAGCTCAGTTGATAGAGCATGGCGTTTGCAACGCCAGGGTTGTGGGTTCGATTCCCACGGGGGGCCAGTATAAAAAATATATATATATGTATTCACTAACTGTAAGTCGCTCTGGATAAGAGCGTCTGCTAAATGACTTAAATGTAAATGTTAAATGTAAGGAGATCATCCGTTCACCTACTCTGCATCTCAAAAAGACACGGCAGTTGGAACCAAAAATCTCAAATTTGGACTCAACAGACCGAAGGACAGATTTCCACCAGTCTAATGTCCATTGCGCGTGTTTCTTGGCCCAAGCAAGTCTCTTCTTCTTATTGGTGTCCTTTAGTAGTGGTTTCTTTGCAGCAATTTGACCATGAAGGCCTGATTCACGCAGTCTCCTCTGAATAGTTGATGTTGAGATGTGTCTGTTACTTGAACTCTGTGAAGCATTTATTTGGGCTGCAATTTCAGAGGCTGGTAACTCTAATGAACTTATCCTCTGCAGCAGAGGTAACTCTGGGTCTTCCATTCCTGTGGCGGTCCTCATGAGATCCAGTTTCATCATAGCGCTTGATGGTTTTTGCGACTGTACTTGAAGAAACGTTTAAAGTTCTTGAAATGTTCCGTATTGACTGACCTTCAAGTAATGATGTCGTTTCTCTTTGCTTATTTGAGCTGTTCTTGCCATAATATGGACTTGGTCTTTTACCAGATAGGGCTATCTTCTGTATACCCCCCTACCTTGTCACAACACAACCGATTGGCTCAAATCATTAAGAAGGAAATAAATTCCACAAATTAACTTTTAACAAGGCACACCTGTTAATTAAAATGCATTCCAGGTGACTACCTCATGAAGCTGGTTGAGAGAATGCCAAGAGTGTGCAAAGCTGTCATCAAGGCAAAGGGTGGCTACTTTGAAGAATCTCAAATATAAAATATATAATTTAACACTTTTTTTTGGCTCCTACATGATTCCATATGTGTTATTTCATAGTTTTGATGTCTTCACTATTATGCTACAATGTAGAAAATCGTAACAATAAAGAAAAACCCTTAAATGAGTAGGTGTGTCCAAACTTTTGACTGGTACTGTATATTCAATGGTCTGTCCGTAATAAAGAGATGCTCTGCTTTTATGACACCACACTCCACAAAGCAAGTCCTGCAGGCTCTAGTTTTGTCTTATCTTGATTACTGTCCAGTCATATGGTCGAGTGCTGCAAAGAAAGACCTAGTTAAGCTGCAGCTGGCCCAGAACAGAGCGGCACGTCTTGCTCTTCATTGTAATCAGAGGGCTAATATTAATACTATGCATGCCAGTCTCTCTTGGTTAATACTATGCATGCCAGTCTCTCTTGGTTAATACTATGCATGCCAGTCTCTCTTGGTAAAGAGTTGAGGAAAGACTGACTGTGTTGGAAATTCCAAATTGTTTGCATAGGCCCTCTGTAGCTCAGTTGGTAGACCATGGCGTTTGCAACGCCAGGGTTGTGGGTTCGATTCCCACGGGGGGCCAGTATGAAAATGTATGCACTCACTAACTGTAAGTCACTCTGGATAAGAGCGTCTGCTAAATGACACAAAACATTTAATAATAATAATAATCTTTAAAAACTAGTCAACTTATACACAGCACTGATACACACACTTACTCCACCAGACATGCCACCAGGGGTCTTTTCACAATCCCCAGATCCAGAACAAATTCAAGGAAATGTACAGTATTATACCAGTATTATACAGAGACATGATTGCATGGAACTCCCATCTTATATAGCGCAAGTGAACAGCAAACCTGGTTTCAAAAAACAAATAAAGCAACACCTCACCGTACAACGCATCTCCCCCATGTGACCTACTTGTTGTGTGTATGTTCTGACATGTATGTGGAACTGATATATACACACACACACACTACATGTTCCCTTTAATGTTTTTAAATATATGTAAATTGTAAAGTATTTTGTCTGTAATGTCTTTTTGGTTATGTGTCGGACCCCAGTAAGACTAGCTGTCGGCTAATGGGGATCCTAATAAACCAAAGTCCATGGTTTTGGTTTGGATACATTCTTAGTCACTGTGGAGATGACATAGTCTATGCACTTATTGATGAAGCCTGTGACTGTTGTGGTAAACTCCTCAATGTAATCGGATGAGTCCCGGAACATAAACCTGTCTTTACTAGCAAAACAGTCTTGTAGCCTCACGTCACTTTTGTATTGAGGTCATCACTGGTACTTCCTGTTTGTAAACAGAAAGCAGGAGGCTATGTATGTCATTCGCCCTGATGGTCTGTGAGAAAAGTTAATTCAATCTGGAAAGTTTCAATTTCCCCTGTCCTGTCAATATTTCAAACTGGTTGTTGTTTCTTCAGGTGATTTTAGTGAAGCTTTGCATACTAGCCATGTTTTCCAAATGCTGTGTTCTGCTCAGATCCGTGGTGGGCAATTTTGATTAGATTGTATGGTTACAGATTAATTTCTCGAGGAAAATAATGTTCTAATGTTGAAAACACAGTTTGCTTCCTGTTGTCACCCAGATTCGAATTTAGTTTTTTCCCCAAGCTATATCACACAGTATTTTACATAATGTACGTCATCATGATGTTAAAGGCCGTTGATGTTTAGTCTGATTCATGTTTTATTTTTTGGAAAATCAAGTACCGCGGTATCGTGATGCTGTGATAAGGTTCAGGACGCAGTGACGAACATGTAGCCTATGACCTTGGTGGAAGTCTGTTCTTTCGGCCAGAACAGAAAATGGAGAAAGATACCACAACTTCCCCCTAAACGATTATCACACTTTCAGTGCAGCCAGTTGGGTTGCCTGTGGAGGAACAGGTTTCAGTTTTCCTAGAGTCGGAGAGCCACCGCCACAGCATGTGACATCATAGACGCTGACTATCTTTAGTGCCTATTGAAAATATTATCTTCTGGCCGGGGGAGTTTTGTTAAGAGCCCCGACGCTCATTCTGAACGTTAAAACGCGGTACAGTTTTGGAAACATAAGGAATGTATCTTTCATATCAACAAAATAATAATAATATGCCATTTAGCAGACGCTTTTATCCAAAGCGACTTACAGTCATGTGTGCTTAACAGTACAGTAAATGAATACACACCTTTATAAGGTTTGGGTTTGGGTTAGGGTTAGGGTTATACACTACCAGTCAAAGGGTTAGGGTTAGGGTTAGGGTTATACACTACCAGTCAAAGGTTTGGACACACCTACATCCACCTCAGTGGATCAGACCTCAAACCACAGTTTCACCAGTTCACTGCTGTGGTCAGTACATCTATTATATATGATACACTACCAGTCAAAGGTTTGGACACACCTACTCATTCCAGGGTTTTTCTTTATTTTTACTATGTTCTACATTGTAGAATAATAGTGAAGACATCAAAACTATGAAATAACACATATGGAGTCATGTAGTAACCAAAAAAGTGTTAAACAAATCGAAATATATTTTATATTTGAGATTCTTCAAATAGCCACTCTTTGCCTTGATGACAGCTTTGCACACTCTTGGCATTCTCTCAACCAGCTTCATGAGGTAGTCACCTGGAATGCATTTCAATTAACAGGTGTGCCTTCTTAAAAGTTAATTTGTGGAATTTCTTTCCTTCTTAATGCATTTGAGCCTGTCAGTTGTGTTGTGACATGGTAGGGGTGGTATACAGAAGATAGCCCTATCTGGTAAAAGACCAAGTCCATATTATGGCAAGAACAGCTCAAATAAGAAAAGAGAAACGACAGTCCATCATTACTTTAAAACAAGAAGGTCAGTCAAAATTCAAGGACTTTGAAAGTTTCTTCAAGTGCAGTCGCAAAAACCATCAAGTGCTATGATGAAACTGGCTCTCTTGAGGACCGCCACAGGAATGGAAGACCCAGAGTTTCCTCTGCTGCACAGGATAAGTTCATTAGAGTTAACAGCCTCAGAAATTGCAGCCCAAATAAATGCTTCACAGAGTTCAAATAACAGACACATCTCAACATCAACTGTTCAGAGGAGACTGAATCAGGCCTTCATGGTCTAATTGCTGCAAAGAAACCACTACTAAAGGACACCAATAAGAAGAAGAGACTTGCTTGGGCCAAGAAACACAAGCAATGGACATTAGACCAGTGGAAATTTGTCCTTTGGTCTGGAGTCCAAATTGGAGATTTTTGGTTCCAACCGCTGTGTCTTTGTGAGACGCATAGTAGGTGAACGGATGATATCCGCATGTGTATTTCCCACCGTGAAGCATGGAGGAGGAGGTGTTATGGTGTGATGGTGCTTTGCTGGTGACACTGTCTGTGATTTATTTAGAATTCAAGGCACACTTAACCAACATGGCTACCACAGCATTCTGCAGCAATACGCCATCCCATCTGGGTTGGGCTTAGTGGGACTAGCATTTTATTTTCAACAGAACAATGACCCAACACACCTCCAGGCTGTGTAAGGGCTATTTTACCAAGAAGGAGAGTGATGGAGTGCTGCATCAGATGACCTGGCCTCCACAATCCCCCGACCTCAACCAAATTGAGATGGTTTGGGATGAGTCGGACCGCAGAGTGAAGGAAAAGCAGCCAACAAGTGCTCAGCATACAATGCCTTGCAAAAGTAATCACCCCCCTTGGCGTTTTTCCTATTTTGTTGCATTACAACCTGTAATTTAAATTGATTTTTATTTGGATTTCATGTAATGGACATACACAAAATAGTCCAAATTGGTGAAGTGAAATAAAAAAAAATACTTGTTTCAAAAAATTATACAAAATAAATTACGGAAAAGTGGTGCGTGCATATGTATTCACCCCCTTTGCTATGAAGCCCCTAAATAAGATCTGGTGCAACCAATTACCTTAAGAAGTCACATCATTAGTTAGATTGCACACAGGTCGACTTTATTTACGTGCCACATGATCTCAGTATATATACACCTGTTCTGAAAGGCCCCAGAGTCTGCAACACCACTAAGCAAGGGGCAATCGGCACCATGAAAACCAAGGAGTTCTCCAAACAGGTTAGGGACAAAGTTGTGGAGAAGTACAGATCAGGGTTGGGTTATAAAAAAATATCTGAAACTTTGAACATCCCACGGAGCACCATTAAATCCATTATTACAAAATTTGAAAGAATATGGCACCACAACAAACCTTCCAAGAGAGGGCCGCCCACCAAAACTCACCGACCAAGCAATGAGTGCATTAAAGAGACCAAAGATAACCCTGAAGCGGAGATTGGAGTATCTGTCCATAGGACCACTTTAAGCCGTACACTCCACAGAGCTGGGCTTTACGGAAGAGTGGCCAGAAAAAAGCCATTGCTTAAAGAAAGAAATAAGCAAACACGTTTGGTCAGATGAGACTAAAATTGAGCTTTTTGGCCATCAAGGAAAACGCAATGTCTGGCGCAAACCCAACACCTCTCATCACCCCGAGAACTGGGAAACTGGTCAGAATTGAAGGAATGATGGATGGCTCTAAATACAGGGAAATTCTTGAGGGAAACCTGTTTCTTCCAGAGATTTGAGACTGTGATGGAGGTTCACCTTCCAGCAGGACAATGATCCTAAGCATTCTGCTAAAACAACACTTGAGTGGTTTAAGGGGAAACATTTAAATGTCTTGGAATGGCCTAGTCAAAGCCCAGACCTCAATCCAATTGAGAATCTGTGGTATGACTTAAAGATTGCTGTACACCAGCGGAACCCATCCAACTTGAAGGAGCTGGAGCAGTTTTGCCTTGAAGAATGGGGCAAATATCGTGTGTGTGTGTGTGTGTATATATATATATATATACACACACACACACACACACACACACACACACGGGAAAAAAGTATTTGATCCCCTGCTGAATTTGTATGTTTGCCCACTGACAAAGACATGATCAGTCTATAATTTTTATGGTAGGTTTATTTGAGCAGTGAGAGACAGAATAACAAAAAAAAAATCAAGAAAAACGCATGTCAAAAATGTTATAAATTGATTTGCATTTTATTAAGGGAAATAAGTATTTGACCCCCTCTCAATCAGAAAGATTTCTGGCTCCCAGGTGTCTTTTATAAAGGTAACTAGCTGAGATTAGGAGCACACTCTTAAAGGGAGTGCTCCTAATCTCAGTTTGTTACCTGTATAAAAGACACCTGTCCACAGAAGCAATCAATCAATCAGATTCCAAACTCTCCACCATGGCCAAGACCAAAGAGCTCTCCAAGGATGTCAGGGACAAGATTGTAGACCTACACAAGGCTGGAATGGGCTACAAGACCATCGCCAAGCAGCTTGGTGAGAAGGTGACAACAGTTGGTGCGATTATTCGCAAATGGAAGAAACACAAAAGAACTGTCAATCTCCCTCGGCCTGGGGCTCCATGCAAGATCTCACCTTGTGGAGTTGCAATGATCTTGAGAGCCGGTGAAGAATCAGCCCAGAACTACACGGGAGGATCTTGTCAATGATCTCAAGGCAGCTGGGACCATAGTCACCAAGAAAACAATTGGTAACACACTACGCCGTGAAGGACTGAAATCCCGCAGCGCCCGCAAGGTCCCCCTGCTCAAGAAAGCACATATACATGCCCGTTTGAAGTTTGCCAATGAACATCTGAATGATTCAGAGAAGAACTGGATGAAAGTGTTGTGGTCAGATGAGACCAAAAATTGAGATCTTTGGCATCAACTCAACTCGCCGTGTTTGGAGGAGGAGAAGTGCTGCCTATGACCCCAAGAACACCATCCCCACTGTCAAACATGGAGGTGGAAACATTATGCTTTGGGGGTGTTTTTTTGCTAAGGGGACAGGACAACTTCACCGCATCAAAGGGACGATGGACAGGGCCATGTACCGTCAAATCTTGGGTAAGAACCTCCTTCCCTCAGCCAGGGCATTGAAAATAGGTTGTGGATGGGTATTCCATGGCAATGACCCAAAACATACGGCCGAGGCAACAAAGGAGTGGCTCAAGAAGAAGCACATTAAGGTCCTGGAGTGGCCTAGCCAGTCTCCAGACCTTAATCCCATAGAAAATCTGTGGAGGGAGCTGAAGGTTCGAGTTGCCAAACGTCAGCCTCGAAACCTTAATGACTTGGAGAAGATCTGCAAAGAGGAGTGGGACAAAATCCCTCCTGAGATGTGTGCAAACCTGGTGGCCAACTTCAAGAAACGTCTGACCTCTGTGATTGCCAACAAGGGTTTTGCCACCAAGTACTATGTCATGATTTGCAGAGGGGTCAAATACTTATTTCCCTCATTAAAATGCAAATCAATTTATAACATTTTTGACATGCGTTTTTTCTGGATTTTTTTATTGTTATTCTGTCTCTCACTGTTCAAATAAACCTACCATTACAATTATAGACTGATCATGTCTTTGTCAGTGGGCAAAGAAATGTATATGTACAGTCGTGGTCAAAAGTTTTGAGCATGACACAAATATTAATTTTCACAAAGTCTGCTGCCTCAGTTTTGATGATGGCAATTTGCATATACTCCAGAATGTTATGAAGAGTGATCAGATGAATTGCAATTCATTGCAAATTGCAACACTCTCACCTGTGTTGTGAAAAGGTGTCAGGGCGCCCAAGAAAGTCCAGCAAGCGCCAGGACCGTCTCCTAAAGTTGATTCAGCTGCGGGATCGGGGCACCACCAGTGCAGAGCTTGCTCAGGAATGGCAGCAGGCAGGTGTGAGTACATCTGCACGCACAGTAAGGCAAAGACTTTTGGAGGATGGCCTGGTGTCAAGAAGGGCAGTAAAGAAGCCACTTGAGCTCTCCAGGAAAAACATCAGGGACAGACTGATATTCTGCAAAAGGTACAGGGATTGGACTGCTGAGGACTGGGGTAAAGTCATTTTCTCTGAATACCCTTTCCGATTGTTTGTTGCATCAGGAAAACACCTTGTCCGGAGAAGACAAGGTGAGCGCTACCATCAGTCCTGTGTCATGCCAACAGTAAAGCATCCTGAGACCATTCATGTGTGGGGTTGCTTCTCAGCCAAGAGAGTGGGCTCACTCACAATTTTGCCTAAGAACACAGCCATGAATAAAGAATGGTACCAACACATCCTCCGAGAGCAACTTCTCCCAACCATCCAAGAACAGTTTGGTGACGACCAATGCCTTTTCCAGCATGATGGAGCACCTTGCCATAAGGCAAAAGTGATAACTAAGTGGCTCTGGGAACAAAACATCTACATTTTGGGTCCATGGCCAGGATACTCCCCAGACCTTAATCCCATTGAGAACTTGTGGTCATTCCTCAAGAGGCGGGTGGACAAACAAACAACCAACAAATTCTGACAAACTCCAAACATTGACTATGCAAGAATGGGCTGCCATCCGTCAGGATGTGGTCCAGAAGTTAATTGACAGCATGCCAGGGCAGATTGCAGATGTCTTGAAAAAGAAGGGTCAACACTGCAAATATTGACTCTTTGCATAAACTTAATGTAATTGTCAATAAAAGCATTTGACACTTATGGAATGCTTGTAATTATACTTCAGTATACCATAGTAACATCTGACAAAAATATCTCATAACACTGAAGCTGCGAACTTTGTGAAGACCAATACTTGTGTAATTCACAAAACGTTTGACCACGACTGTATAAATATATATATATATATAACTCAGCAAAAAAAGAAACTTCTCTTTTTCAGGACCCTCTCTTTCAAAGATAATTTGTAAAAATCCAAATAACTTCACAGATCTTCATTGTAAAGGGTTTAAACACTGTTTCCCATGCTGGTTCAATGAACCATAAACAATGAATGAACATGCACCTGTGGAACGGTCGTTAAGACACTAACATCTTACAGACTGTAGGTAATTAAGGTCACAGTTATGGAGAAACTTAGTTTACACTAAAGAGGTCTTTCTACTGACTCTGAAAAACAACAAAAGCAAGATGCCCAGGGTCCCTGCTCATCTGCGTGAACGTGCCTTAAGCATGCTGCAAGGAGGCATGAGGACTGCAGATTTGGCCAGGGCAATAAATTGCAATGTCCGTGAGACGCCTAAGACAGCGCTACAGGGAGACAGGACGGACAGCTGATCGTCCTTGCGGTGGCAGACCACGTGTAACAACACCTGCACAGGATCGGTACATCCGAACATCACACCTGCGGGACAGGTACAGGATGTCAACAACAACTGCCCGAGTTACACCAGGAACGCACAATCCCTCCATCAGTGCTCAGACTGTCCGCAATAGGCTGAGAGAGGCTGGACTGAGGGCTTCCAGACATCACCGGCAACAACGTCGCCTATGGGCACAAACCCACCGTCGCTGGACCAGACAGGATTGGCAAAAAGTGCTCTTCACTGACGAGTCGCTGTTTTGTCTCACCAGGTCTGATAGTCGGATTCGAGTTTATCGTCGAAGGAATGAGCAATACACCGAGGCCTGGACTCTGGAGCGGGATCGATTTGGAGGTGGAGGGTCCATCATGGTCTGGGGCGGTGTGTCACAGCATCATCGGACTGAGCTTGATGTCATTGCAGGTAATCTCAACGCTGTGCGTTACCGGGAAGACATCCTCCTCCTTCGTGGTACCCTTCCTGCAGGCTCATCCTGACATGACCCTCCAGCATGACAATGCCACCAGCCATACTGCTCGTTCTTTGCGTGATTTCCTGCAAGACAGGAATGTCAGTGTTTTGCCATGGCCAGCGAACAGCCCGGATCTCAATCCCATTGACCATGTCTGGGACCTGTTGGATCGGAGGGTGTGGGCTAGGGCCATTCCCCCCCAGAAATGTATGGGAACTTGCAGGTGCCTTGGTGGAAGAGTGGGGTAACATCTCACAGCAAGAACTGGCAAATCTGGTGCAGTCCATGAGGAGGAGATGCACTGCAGTACTTAATGCAGCTGGTGGCCACACCAGATACTGACTGTTACTTTTGATTTTGACCCCCCCTTTGTTCAGGGACACTCTCAAACTGCTTCAAATAGCTCCTTTGTTCCACACGTACACGCGGAGACCGGCTCAATCGGTGCCTCCAGTGATGCTATCGCTTTCAATATTTTTTCTTTTTTTCTTTTTTGTTGTTGGGGGCAATGGATCAGCTTAATATTGCAGATAGATTGTATCTTTTATCAATGTAATTGTCTGCATCACTTCCAATCCCCCATGTTTTTTTATATATATATATATACTCCCCTTTATTACTTTTCAACCCCACCATCCTTTCCCTACTTGGAGTAAATTAGTGAACAACAATGACCAGGCCTTTACTTCCGGTCTATACTTACTATCTACACCTTATGGACAGAGTTAATTTTACAATAATTCTATTATATATATATATATATATATATATATACATATACTACTTCCAGCTTATACTTACTATCTACATTTTATGGACACAGTCAATTTTACAATAATTATATTTTATTTGTTTTGCTCCTGAACTTCTTCTACTCTCAACCTCTCCGATCATTTTCATGATGTCCATCCGGTTTGCTTCTACTAAATACTTTTTTTCCCCACTGTAGGATTTCTATTTGCCATATATATTTCAACCGTACTGTGATGTTTTACAAAAGTTCTGTACCTTTCAATTCTCATTGCTTCTACAGATTGTGAATTAGAAATAAACATTTTTGCTAAAAGTATTATTATATTATTGATTGATTGACTATGACTTTTCAGATCACCCAGTAATGCTATCTGCAAGGTTAGCTCCAGGTAGATATTGCAATCCTTTAGCCATTCCTGGACCTGTGTCCAAAAACAAGCTACAAATGGACAGAACCAAAACAAATGATCTAATGATTCTGTCTCTTCACAGCGCTTAGGTTTACCTCCACTGTACTCATATCCTTCCATATCCTTGTCTGTACATAATGCCCTGAATCTATTTTACAACGCCTGGAAATCTGCCCCCTTTATTCTCTGAACCCAACGCACTAGAAGACCAGTTCTTAAAGCCTTTAGCCGTATCCTTATTCTAGTCCTCCTCTGTTCCTCTGGTGATGTAGAGGTTAACCCAGGCCCTGCAGCCCCCAGTATCACTCCTACTCCCCAGGAGGTATCATTTGTTGACTTCTGTAACTGTAAAAGCATTGGTTTTCTGCATGTTAACATCAGAAGCCTCCTTCCTAAGTTTGAGTTATTCACTGCCAACCCTGATGTTCTAGCAGTGTCTGAATCCTGGCTTAGGAAGGCCACCAAAAATTCAGAGATGTCCATCTCCAACTACAACATTTTCCGTCTAGATAGAACTGCCAAAGGGGGTGGAGTTAGCCTGCAGAGCTCTATCATACTATCCAGGTCTGTGCCCAAACAGTTTGAGCTCCTACTTCTAAAAATGCACCTTTCCAGAAATAAGTCTCTCACTGTTGCCGCTTGCTACAGACCCCCCTCAGCCCCCAGCTGTGCCCTGGACACCATATGTGAATTGATTGCCCCCCATATATCCTCAGAGTTCGTACTGCTTGGTGACCTAAACTGGGATATGCTTAACACCCCGGCCATCCTACAATCCAAACTAGATGCCCTCAATCTCACACAAATTATCAAGGAACCTACCAGGTACAACCCTAAATCCGTTAACATGGGCACCCTGATTGATATCATCCTGACTAACTTACCCTCTAAATACACCTCCGCTGTCTTCAACCAGGATCTCAGCGATCACTGCCTTATTGCCTGCGTCCGTAACGGGTCCGCGGTCAAACGACCACCCCTCATCACTGTCAAACGCTCCCTAAAACACTTTAGGCTAGGAAACACTATCACCACCGATAAATCTACAATAATCGAGAATTTCAACAAGCATTTTGCTACGGCTGGCCATGCTTTCCACCTGGCTACCCCTACCCCGGCCACCAGCTCTGCACCCTCTGCTGCAACTTGCCCATGCCCCCCCGCTTCTCCTTCACACAAATTCAGACAGCTGATGTTCTGAAAGAGATGCAGAATCTGGACCCCTACAAATCATCTGGGCTAGACAATCTGTACCCTTTCTTTCTAAAATTAGCCGCCGAAATTGTCGCAACCCCTATTACTAGCCTGTTCAACCTCTCTTTCGTAAACATCTGAGATCCCCAGAGATTGGAAAGCTGCCAAAGGGGTGACACTCTAGATCCAAACTGTTACAGACCTATATCCATCCTGCCCTGCCTTTCGAAAGTTTTTGAAAGCCAAGTTAACAAACAGATAACCGACCATTTAGAATCCCACCGTACCTTCTCCGCTATGCAATCTGGTTTCCGAGCTGGTCATGGGTGCACCTCAGCCACGCTCAAGGTCCTAAACGATATAATAACCGCGATCGATAAAAGACAGTACTGTGCAGCCGTCTTCATCGACCTGGCCAAGGCTTTCGACACTGTCATCCACCGCATTCTTATTGGCAGACTAAATAGCCTTGGTTTCTCAAATGACTGCCTCGCCTGGTTCACCAACTACTTCTCAGATAGAGTTCAATGTGTCAAATCGGAGGGCCTGTTGTCTGGACCTATGGCAGTCTCTATGGGGGTGCCACAGGGTTCAATTCTTGGGCCGACTCTTTTCTCTGTGTATATCAATGATGTCGCTCTTGCTTCTGGTGACTCTCAGATCCACCTATACGCAGACGACACCATTTTGTATACATCTGGCCCTTCATTGGACACTGTTAACAAACCTCCAAACGAGCTTCAATGCCATACAACACTCCTTCCGTAGCCTCCAACTGCTCTTAAATACTAGTAAAACGAAATGCATGCTCTTCAATGGAACGCTGCTGGCACCCGCCCACACGACTAGAATCACTACTCTCGATGGGTCTGACCTAGAGTATGTGGACAACTACAAATACCTAGGTGTCTGGTTAGACTGTAAACTCTCCTTCCAGACTCA
The DNA here is from genome assembly GCA_902810595.1 of Coregonus sp. 'balchen'. Lineage (NCBI taxonomy): Eukaryota > Metazoa > Chordata > Actinopteri > Salmoniformes > Salmonidae > Coregonus > Coregonus sp. 'balchen'. The sequence goes on from LR778257.1 coordinate 42,253,680, forward strand.
CATTAAGCATCTCCAATCCCAAGTTAAATCTAGAATCGGCTTCCTATTTCGCAACAAAGCCTCCTTCACTCATGCTGCCAAACATGCCCTCGTAAAACTGACTATCCTACCGATCCTTGACTTCGGCGATGTCATTTACAAAATAGCCTCCAACACTCTACTCAGCAAATTGGATGTAGTCTATCACAGTGCCATCCGTTTTATCACCAAAGCCCCATATACTACCCACCACTGTGACCTGTACGCTCTTGTTGGCTGGTGCTCTCTACATATTAGTCGCCAAACCCACTGGCTCCAGGCCATCTATAAATCACTGCTAGGCAAATCCCCGCCTTATTTTAGCTCATTGGTCACCATAGCAGCACCCACCCGTAGTATGCGCTCCAGCAGGTATATCTCACTGGTCATCCCCAAAGCCAACACCTCCTTTGGCCGCCATTCCTTCCAGTTCTCTGCTGCCAATGACTGGAACGGACTGCAAAAATCTCTGAAGCTGGAGACTCTTATCTCCCTCATTAACTTTAAGCATCAGTTGTCAGAGCAGCTTACCGATCACTGTACCTGTACACAGCCCATCTGAAATTAGCCCACCCAACTACCTCATCCCCATATTGTTATTTATTTTGCTCATTTGCTGCACCCCAGTATCTCTATTTGCACATCATCTCTTGCACATCTATTCATTCCAGCGTTAATACTAAATTGTAATTATTTTGCACTATGGCCTATTTATTGCCTTACCTCCATAACTTGCTACATTTGCACACACTGTATATATATTTTCTGTTGTATTTTTTGACTTTATGTTTTATTTACCCCATATGTAACTCTGTGTTGTTGTTTTTATCGCACTGCTTTGCTTTATCTTGGCCAGGTCGCAGTTGTAAATGAGAACTTGTTCTCAACTGGCTTACCTGGTTAAATAAAGGTTAAATAAATATAGTCACATGTCTGTGGAACTTGTTCAGTTTATGTATTTTTATGTCTGTTGTTGAATCTTATTTTCATACAAATATTTACACGTTAAGTTTGCTGAAAATAAACGCAGTTGACAGTGAGAGGATGTTTCTTATTTTGCGGTGTTTATATATACAGTGGGGAGAACAAGTATTTGATACACTGCCGATTTTGCAGGTTTTCCTACTTTCAAAGCATGTAGAGGTCTGTAATTTTTATCATAGGTACACTTCAACTGTGAGAGACGGAATCTAAAACAAAAATCCAGAAAATCACATTGTATGATTTTTAAGTAAACAATTAGCATTGTATTGCATGACATAAGTATTTGATACATCAGAAAAGCAGAACTTAATATTTGGTACATAAACCTTTGTTTGCAATTACAGAGATCATACGTTTCCTGTAGGTCTTGGCCAGGTTTGCACACACTGCAGCAGGGATTTTGGCCCACTCCTCCATACAGACCTTCTCCAGATCCTTCAGGTTTCGGGGCTGTCGCTGGGCAATAGGGACTTTCAGCTCCCTCCAAAGATTTTCTATTGGGTTCAGGTCAAGAGACTGGCTAGGCCACTCCAGGACCTTGAGATGCTTCTTACGGAGTCACTCCTTAGTTGCCCTGGCTGTGTGTCATGCTGGAAGACCCAGCCACGACCCATCTTCAATGCTCTTACTGAGGGAAGGAGGTTGTTGGCCAAGATCTCGTGATACATGGCCCCATCCATCCTCCCCTCAATACGGTGCAGTCGTCCTGTCCCCTTTGCAGAAAAGCATCCCCAAAGAATGATGTTTCCACCTCCATGCTTCACGGTTGGGATGGTGTTCTTGAGGTTGTACTCATCCTTCTTCTTCCTCCAAACACGGCGAGTGGAGTTTAGACCAAAAAGCTCTATTTTTGTCTCATCAGACCACATGACCATCTCCCATTCCTCCTCTGGATCATCCAGATGGTCATTGGCAAACTTCAGACGGGCCTGGACATGCGCTGGCTTGAGCAGGGGGACCTTGCGTGCGCTGCAGGATTTTAATCCATGACGGCGTAGTGTGTTACTAATGGTTTTCTTTGAGACTGTGGTCCCAGCTCTCTTCAGGTCATTGACCAGGTCATTGACCAGGTCCTGCCGTGTAGTTCTGGGGTGATCCGTCACCTTCCTCATGATCATTGATGCCCCACGAGGTGAGATCTTGCATGGAGCCCCAGACCGAGGGTGATTGACCGTCATCTTGAACTTCTTCCATTTTATAATAATTGCGCCAACAGTTGTTGCCTTCTCACCAAGCTGCTTGCCTATTGTCCTGTAGCCCATCCCAGCCTTGTGCAGGTCTACAATTTTATCCCTGATGTCCTTACACAGCTCTCTGGTCTTGGCCATTGTGGAGAGGTTGGAGTCTGTTTGATTGAGTGTGTGGACAGGTGTCTTTTATACAGGTAACGAGTTCAAACAGGTGTAGTTAATACAGGTAATGAGTGGAGAACAGGAGGGCTTCTTAAAGAAAAACTAACAGGTCTGTGAGAGCCGGAATTCTTACTGGTTGGTAGGTGATCAAATACTTATGTCATGCAAATTAATTACTTAGAAATCATACAATGTGATTTTCTGGATTTTTGTTTTAGATTCCGTCTCTCACAGTTGAAGTGTATCTATGATAAAAATGACAGACCTCTACATGCTTTGTAAGTAGGAAAACCTGCAAAATCGGCAGTGTATCAAATACTTGTTCTCCCCACTGTATATATAGTTGATAATTGATAGTATATGCAGTTGATAGTATATGCACTTTATAGTGTGTGTATATATAGTTGATAGTGTGTATATAGTTGATAATTGATACTATAATAATAATAATAATATACCATACAGATACTATACAGATTACAGCTGTCTTTCTGGGTATGTAGTCCTCTGTAGCTCAGTTGGTAGAGCATGGCGCTTGCAACGCCAGGGTTGTGGGTTCGATTCCCACGGGGGGGCCAGTATGAAAATGTATGCACTCACTAACTGTAAGTCGCTCTGGATAAGAGCGTCTGCTAAATGACTATAATATAAATATAAAAAATATAAATATATAATATATATAAATAACAGATACTATACAGTTGATAGTATACAGTGATCATTTATAGTATACAGTTGATAGCATATATAGTTGATAGCATATATAGTTGATAGCATATATAGTTGATAGCATATATAGTTGATAGCATATATAGTTGATAGCATATATAGTTGATAGCATATATAGTTGATAGCATATATAGTTGATAGCATATATAGTTGATAGATTATATGATAGATATTTGATAGCATATATAGTTGAAGCATAGTTATATATATTTATAGCATATAGTATATGATAGCATATATAGTGTAGTATAGTATATATAGTTGATAGCTATTAGTGATATATATGTTGATAGCTATATAGTTGATAGATATATAGTTGATAGCATATATGAAATATAGTTGATAGCATATTAGTATAGATATATAGTTGATAGATATATAGTTGATAGCATATATAGTTGATAGCATATATAGTTGATAGCATATATAGTTGATAGTATATATAGTTGATAGCATATATAGTTGATAGTATATATAGTTGATAGTATATATAGTTGATAGTATATATAGTTGATAGCATATATAGTTGATAGCATATATAGTTGATAGCATATATAGTTGATAGCATATATAGTTGATAGCATATATAGTTGATAGCATATATAGTTGATAGCATATATAGTTTGATAGTATTATAGTTGATAGTATATATAGTTGATAGCATATATAGTTGATAGTTATATATAGTTGATAGTATATCTAGTTGATAGTTATATATAGTTGATAGCATATATAGTTGATAGTATATAGTTGATAGCATATATAGTTGATAGTCATATATAGTTGATAGTATATATAGTTGATAGTATATATAGTTGATAGCATATATAGTTGATAGTATATATAGTTGATAGTATATATAGTTGATAGCATATATAGTTGATAGCATATATAGTTGATAGCATATATAGTTGATAGCATATATAGTTGATAGCATATATAGTTGATAGCATATATAGTTGATAGCATATATAGTTGATAGTATATATAGTTGATAGCATATATAGTTGATAGTATATATAGTTGATAGTCATATATAGTTGATAGCTATATATAGTTGATAGCATATATAGTTGATAGCATATATAGTTGATAAGCATATAGTAGTTGATAGTGTATATATAGTTGATAGCATATATAGTTGATAGCATATATAGTTGATAGTTATAGTCAGTATATAGTTGATAGCATATATAGTTGATAGCATATATAGTTGATAGCATATATAGTTGATAGCATATATAGTTGATAGCATATATAGTTGATAGCATATATAGTTGATAGCATATATAGTTGATAGCATATATAGTTGATAGCATATATAGTTGATAGCTATATAGTTGATAGCATATATAGTTGATAGCATATATAGTTGATAGATATATAGTTGATAGCATATATAGTTGATAGCATATATAGTTGATAGCATATTAAGTTGATAGCATATATAGTTGATAGCATATATGTTGATAGCATATATAGTTGTAGCTTAGTTAGTATAATAGTTGATAGCAATATAGTTGATAGCAATATAGTATAGCTAATTGATAGCTATATATAGTTGATAGCATATATAGTTGATAGCATATATAGTTGATAGCATATATAGTTGATAGATATATAGTTGATAGCATATATAGTTGATAGCATATATAGTTGATAGATATATAGTTGTTGATAGCATATATAGTTGATAGATAGTTATACTAATTTGATGATATTGTTTGTTACATATTAGTTGAATAATAGCATTAGTTATAGATTATACGAGCATATATAGTTGATACATATTATAGAAAGTCGATAATTTGTTGAACCTATATATAGTGTAGATATTGTGAGTATGAATACATGATATATGTTTTGTCGCAAGTTGATCATAAGAGTGTGAATGTAATTGTAGTATACAACTAGTTATGCAGATTCTAGTTCCAAGACAGGCAACTATGTGATAACTGAATAGTTGATCAGATATATTGATAGGACAGTAATAGTTATAAGGCATATACCTCAGATAGTACTGATAGCATATATTAGTTGATAGAATAGTTGATGTATAATGGTGATAGATGCTCATGACTCCACAACACTGAATGAATTGTTGTTATTTATTTCAAACTTATGAAGAAATGGCTATACTTACATGATTACAGCAAGTTTGTTACATTACAGCAAATGGTCACGTTATGATTAAGTTCGTAGAGACATTGTAGAATGTTATACCTGTAACCCTACTGTCAAATGATGAGAATGCAGAGATGTGTATGGATTTAGCCAGAGGTATTTCATTATCTTGGACGAGAAGAGGCAGTGATCTGTTACATGGTTCCCTCTTCGTAACAGACGTTATATGTCCACATGTACAAGAAACGAAGCTGGTCAATATGCTGTATGTGATGATGGGAGACGAAGTTCGGTAACATGGTTACAAATAACTAGAAGTTGACGAAAAGTGCAATTGGACAAAGTTAGGATGCAATGTACGCAATTGATAACGTCGAGTTTACACTGCAGTGACTTCCCCGTCTCCCCCCAACAGACAGGCAGTACTGTCATCAGTTTGATTACCACTATCTGAATAGAAAATCTGAAGGAAATTGTTTAAAAAACCTCTATGTATACTAGTGGTGAATATAATGATTGATGTAATGAACTAATATTGTTGGGGATGTGAATGTGTTTTCAGTTGCCATGGACGATGAAGACGGCAGGTGCCTGCTAGATGTAATTTGGTGAGTTACAAGCTGTTATGTTCTAATATCTAGTATACCAAGACATTGGTTCACACTATGTAATATATACCTAGCCAAGACATTGGTTCACACTATGTAATATATACCTAGCCAAGACATTGGTTCACACTATGTAATATTCAAGTGTGGATACTGGGACAGGGTAATACACTGCCTTCAGAAAGTATTCACACCCCTTGACTTTTTCCACATTTTGTTGTTACAGCCTGAATTGTATAATGGATGAAATGGAGATGCGTCACTGGACTACACACAACACCCCATAATGTCAAAGTGGAATTGTTTTTATTTTTATTTTTACCAAAAAAATGAAAAGCTGAAATGTCTTGAGTCAATAAATATTTAACCCCATTGTTAGGGCAAGCCTAAATAAGTTCAGGAGTAAACATTTGCTTAACAAGTCACATAATGGCCTCCCGAGTGGAGCAGTGGTCTAAGGCACTGCACCGCAGTACTAGCTGTGCCATTAGAGATCCTGGTTCGAGTCCAGGCTCTGTCAAAGCCGGCCGCAACCGCGAGACCCATGGGGCGGCGCACAATTGGCCCAGCGTCGTCCAGGTTAGGGGAGGGTTTAGCCGGCAGGGGTATGTTCTATCGCGCACTAGCTACTCCTGTGGCGGGCCGGGCGCAGTGCACGCTGACTCGGTTGACAGGTGTACGGTGTTTCCTCCGACACATTGGTGCGGCTGGCTTCTGGGTTAAGCGGGCATTTTGTCAAGAAGCAGTGCGGCTCAGCTGGGTTGTGTTTCGGAGGACGAGTTCGTACAGGTCCGTACGGGAGTTGCAGGGATGCGACAAGACTGTAACTACCAATTGGATACCACGAAATTGGGGAGAAAAAGGGTAAAAAATAAAAACATGAAGAAAAAGTGCAATAATGGTGAATTATCTGAAAGGTCCCTCAGTCGAGCAGTGAATTTCAAACACAGATTAAACCACAAAGACTAGGGAGGTTTTCCATTGGCTCGCAAAGAAGGGCACCTAAAAAAAAGCAGACATTGAATATCCCTTTGAGCATGGTGAAGTTACTCATTACACTTTGGATGTTGTATCAATACACCCAGTCACTACAAAGATACAGGCATCCTTCCTAACTTGGTTGCCGGAGAGGAAGGAAACCGCTCAGGGATTTCACCATGAGGCCAATGGTGACTTTTAAACAGTTACAGAGTTTAATGGCTGATAGGAGAACACCCAGGATGGATCAACATTGTAATTACTCTACAATACTAACCTAAATTACAGAGTGAAAAGAAGGAAGCCTGTACAGAATAAAATATTCCAAAACATGCATCCTGTTTGCCACGCACTAGAGCAATACTGCAAAAAATGTGGCAAAGCAATTAACTTTTTGTCCTGAATACAAAATATGAGTATCACTCTCCATATTTTCAAGCATGGTGGTGGCTGCATCATGTTATCGGTATGGTTGTAAAAAGAAACAGAATGGAGCTAAGCACAGGCAAAATCCTAGAGGAAAACCTGGGTTAGTCTGCTTTCCACCAGACACTGGGAGATGAATTCACCTTTCAGCAGGACAATAACCTAAAACACAAGGCCAAATCTACACTGGAGTTGCTTACCAAGAAGACAGTGAATGTTCCTGAGTGGCCGAGTTACCGTTTTGACTTAAATCGGCTTGAAAGTCTATGGCAAGACTTGAAAATTGTTTTCTAGCACTGATCAACAACCAATTTGACAGAGCTTGAAGAGTTCTGAAAAGAATAAGAGCGTTGGGCCAGTAAACGAAAGGTCGCTGGTTCGAATCCCTAAGCCGACTAGGTGAAAAATCTGTTAATGTGCCCTTGAGCAAGGCACTTAACCCTAATTGCTCCTGTGAGTTGCTCTGGTTAAGAGTCTGCTACATGACTAAAATGTAAATATGAAATATTGTACAATCCAGGTGTGGAAAGTTCTTAGAGACTTACCCAGAAAGACTCACAGCTGTAATCACTGCCAAAGATGATTCTACATGTACTGGCTCAGAGGTGTGAATATTTATGTAAATTAAATATTTATGTATTTCATTTTCTTATTCATTTGCAAGAATGTCTAAAATATTGTTTTCTCTTTGTCATTATGTGGTATTGCGTGTAGATGGGTGAGAATTATATATATTTTAAAATCCATTTTCAATTCAGGTTGTAACACAACAAAATGTGGAATAAGTCAAGGGGTATGAATACTTTCTGAAGGCACTGTAGATGTGACCTCAGTGAGTGATGTTTGTCTGACCAATGTTCCACTCTCCACAGTGACCCAGAAGCACTTAACGATTTTCTTCATGGATCAGACACCCATGTAAGTGGCTGCTATTTCACTACAATGATGGTTATGACTCGTCTATTGTACTAGGATGGTTATGACTCGTCTATTGTACTAGGATGGTCATGACTCCTCTATTGTACTAGGATGGTCATGACTCCTCTATTGTCCTAGGATGGTTATAACTCCTCTATTGTACTAGGATGGTTATGACTCCTCTATTGTCTAGGATGGTTATGACTCCTCTATTGTACTAGGATGGTTATGACTCTTCTATTGTACTAGGATGGTTATGACTCCTCTATTGTACTAGGATGGTTATGACTCCTCTATTGTACTAGGATGGTTATGACTCCTCTATTGTACTAGGATGTTTCGACTCCTCTATGTACTAGGATGGTTAATGACTCCTCTAATTGTACTAGGATTGGTTATGACACCTCTATTGTACTAGGAGGTTTAGACCGTTCTATTGTCCTAAGGATGGGGTCATGACTCCTCTATTGTGCTTAACTAGCTAATGAGTCACCTGGATTATTTCATAGCAGTTGACTTGACATACTGAGGATTGACGTAGTTGACTTGACATACCAGTAGTGGACTAGTTTGCCCCCCTTTTTTGACATACTGAGATGGACGTAGTTGACTTGACATACTGAGATGTGGAAGGCGGGTTGACTTACATACGAGAATGTGGGACGTTGGGTTACTGAATACGCAGATGAAATAATGGTTGACTTGACATACTGAAGATGTGGGCGTAGTTGACTTGACATACTGAGGATTGACGTAGTTGACTTGACATACTCAGGATGAATGTGGTTGACTTGACATACTGAGGATGTGGACGTGGTTGACTTGACATACTGAGGATGTGGACGTAGTTGACTTGACATACTGAGGATGTGGACGTGGTTGACTTGACATACTGAGGATGGACGTAGTTGACTTGACATACTGAGGATGTGGACGTGGTTGACTTGACATACTGAGGATGTGGACGTGGTTGACTTGACATACTGAGGATGAATGTGGTTGACTTGACATACTGAGATGTGGACGGGGTTGACTTGACATCTGAGGTCTGTGGCTTAGATTGACTTGACATACGGGATGTGGACGTTGTTGACTTGACCTCGAGGATGTGGACGTGGTTGACGTGACATACTGAGGATGGACTAGTTGACTTGACATAGTGAGGATGACGTGGTTGACTTGACATAGGAGATGGACGTGGTTGACTTGACTACGGATGGGCGAAGTTGACTTAACATACTGAGGATGGGACGTGGTGACTTGACTACTAGTATGGACGTTGGTTGACTTTTGACCTACTGAGGGATGTGGACGTGGTGACTTAACATACTGAGGATTGCGTCGTTTACTTGACATACTGAGGATGGACGTAAGTTGACTTACATACTGAGGATGTGGACGTGGTTGCCTTGACCTATACTGAGGATGTGGACTTGGTTTTGACTTGACATACTCATTATGGACGTGTTTGACTTGACTACGGAGGATGGACGTAGTTGACTGGACATACTGAGGATGTGGACGTATTTGACTTGACATACTGAGGATGTGGCGTGGTTACTTGACATACTCAGTATGGACGTAGTTGACTTGACATACGATGAATGGACGTAGTTTGATTGACTACGGATGATGTGGACTTGGTTGACTTCGACATACGGAGGATGTGGACGTAGTTGGACTTGACATACTCAGATGGACGTAGTTGACTTGACTACTGAGGATGGACTAGTTGACTTGACATACTGAGGAGGTGGACTTAGTTGCCTGTGACATACTGAGGATTTGGAGTGGTTACTTGACATTCGAGATGTGGAAGTTGTTGACTGACATACTGAGGATGTGGACGGAGTTGACTTGACATACTCAGATGGACGTATTGACTTTACATACGAGGATGTGGACGTAGTTGATTGACATACTGAGGAGTGGTGGACGTGGTTGACTTGACATACTGAGATGTGGACGTGGTTGATGACATACTGGGATGTGGACGTAGTTTGACTGACATACTCAGGATGGACGATTTAACTTGACATAACACTGAGGAATGTTGACGTATTGACTTGACAACTGAGGATGTGACTTGGTTTGACTTGACATATACTGAGGCTTTGGACTTGTTTGACTTGACATCTGAGGATGGACGTGGTTTGACTTGACATACTGAGGATGGACGTGGTTGACTTGACTATCTGAGGATGGACGTAGTTTGACTTGACATACTGATGATGTACGTAGTTGACTTGACATACGAGGATGTGGACAGTTTGACTTGTGATACAGAGATGGACGTAGTTTGAACTTGAAACTTAGGATGGACTGGTGTGAAATTGACAACTTAGGATGGAACGTAGTTTGACTTGACATAACTAGGATTGGACGTAGTTGACTTGACATACTGAGGATGTGGACGTAGTTGACTTGACATACTGAGATGGACGTAGTTGACTTGACGATACTGAGATGTGGACGTAGTTTTGACTTGACATACTGAGAATGTTGACGTAGTTGACTGAATACTGAGGATGTGGACGTATTGACTTTGACATACTGATGATGGCGTAATTGACTTGACATACTGAGGATGTTGAACGAGTTGACTGACATACTTAGGATGGACGTGTAGGGTTTTTGACTTGACATACTGAGGATTGGGACGTGGTTGACTTGACATACTTAGGATGTGGACGTAGTTGACTTGACATACTGAGGATGGGACGTAGTTGACGTGTGATACAGAAATAGACGATTGACTTGACCTACTTGAGTATGGATGTGTTGACCTTGACATACTGAGGATGATGTGTTGAACTTGACATACTGATATGGATGTGGTTGACTTGACTACTGAGCGATGGATGTGGTTGACTTGACATACTGAGGGATGACGTGGTTTACTTGACATACTGAGATGGACGTGGTTGACTATGACATCACTGAGGATGGATGTGGTTGACTGCCATACTGAGGATGACGTGATTGACTTGACCTACAGAAGTGGATGTGGTTGACTTACATACTGGGATGGATTGTGTTGCATTGACATCTGAGGATGGACGTGGTTGACTTGACATACTGAGGATGGACGTGGTTGACTTGACATAGGCTGAGGATGGGGTGGTTGACTTGACATACTAGGGATGGACGTATTACTTGACTACTGAGGATGGACGTGGGTGACTTGACATACTGAGGATAGGGATTTGTTGACTTGGACATACCCCTGAAGGATGGACGTGGTTGACTTACATACTGAGGATGGACGTGGTTGACTTGACATACTGAGATGGACGTGGTTGAGTGACATACTGAGGATGGTGTGTTGACTTGACATCCTACTGTAGGATGGACGTGGTTGACTTGACATCCTAAGATAGACGTATTTGACTTACATACTGAAGATATACTGTTTGACTGACATACTGAGGATGTGGACGTGGTTGACGTTGACATCTGAGGATGGACGTAGTTTAACGTGACATACGAGGATGGACGTAGTTTGACTTGACTACTGATGATGGACGTGGTTTGACTTACATACTTAGGATGTGGACGGTGTTGACTTGACATAACTGAGATGGACGTAGTTGACTTGTGATACAAGATCGACGTATTGACTTGACAATACTGAGGATGGATGTGGGTTTGACTTGAATACTGAGGATGTATGTGATGACTTGACATACTGGAAGATGGATGTGGTTGAACTTTACAGACTAGGATGGATGTGGCTGACTTGACATACTGAGGATGGACGTGGTTTACTACTTGACATACTGAGGATGGACGTGGTTGACTTGACATACTGAGGATGGATGTGGTTGACTTGACATACTGAGGATGGACGTGATTGACTTGACATACTGAAGATGGATGGGTTGACTTGACTACTGAGGATGGATGTGGTTGAATTGACATACTTAGGATGGCCGTGTTGACTTGACAATACTGAGATGGACGTGGTTGACTGTCCTACGAGGATGGATGTGGTTGACTTGACTACTGAGATGGGACGTTCTTTGCTTGACATCTGAGGATGGACGTGGTTGAACTTTGAACATACTGAGGATTGATGTGGTTGACTTGAGACATACGAGGATGGACGTGGTTGCTTTACATACGAGGATGCCGTGGTACTTGACATACTGAAGATGGACTGGTTTGCCTTGACCTACTGAGGATGGATGTGGTTTGACTTGACATACTGAGGATGACGTGGTTGACTTGACTACTGAAGATAGACTTATTTACTTTGACATACTTAAAAGACGTGGTTGACTTGACATATACTGAGGATTGAACTGGGTTGACCTTGACCTACTGAGATGGCTTAGTTTACTTGACATACTGAGATGGACTAGTTTACTTGACATACCCGAGGAAGACGTGGTTGACTTGACATACTGAGGATGGACGTGATGACGTGGACATAACTGAAGATGGTGTGGTTGACTTGAATACTGGAGGATGGATTGGTTGACTTGACATACTGCTGATGGACGTGGTTGACTTGACATACTGAGGATGGTGGACGTGGTTTGACTTACAATACTGAGGATGGCGGGTTTGACTGTGGACATACTTGAGGATGATGTGGTTGACTTGACATACTGGGATGACGTGGTTTACTTGACATAACTGATGATGGACGGGTTTACTTGACTACTGATGATTAGACGTGGTTACTTGACATACTGAGGATGCGTGTTTTGACTCTGTGATACTGAGGATGGATTGGTTGACTTACTCTGAGGATGGACATTTCTGTTGACTTAACATCGAGGATGTGGACTTAGTTGACGTGACATACTGAGGATTGAACGTAGTTGACTTGACATACTGAGGATGGACGTAGTTGACATACATACTAGGATGGACGTGGTTGACTTTTACATACTGAGTGTTGACGAGTTGGACTTGACTACTCGAGATTGACGTAGTTTGACTTGACATCTGAGGATGGACGTGTGATACTTGACATACTGAGGATGTGGACGTAGTTGAACTTGACATACTGGGATGGACGTAGTTACTTGACATCTGATGATGGACGTGGTTGACTGTGAACTAGGATGGACGTAGTTGATTGTGATACCGAAGATAGACGTAATTTGACTTGACATACTGAGATGGATGGTGGTTGACTTGACATACTGAGATGGACGTAGTTGACTTGACATACCGAGGATTGGACGTGGTGCTGACATATTCTGGATGGCCTTGATTTGACTGACATACTGAAGATGGATTGGTTGACTTGACATACTGAGGATGCTGTGGTTTGACTTGACATACTTAGGATGGCCTGGTTGACTTGACATACTGAGGAAAATGGACGTGTTGATTGACTACTGAAGATGGATGTGGTTACTTGACATACTAGGATGGATGTGGTTGAGGATTTACATACTGAAGGGATGGACGTGGTTGACTGACATACTGAGAATGGACGTGGTTGACTTGACATACTGAGGATGGATGTGGTTGACTTGACATACTGAGGATGGACGTGATTGACTTTGACATCGAGTGAATGGTGGACGTGGTTGACACCTTGACATACTGATGAGATTGGTTGACTTGACATACTGAGATGGACATGGTTGCCTTGACATACTGAGGATGGAGTGGTTGACTTGACAATCTGAAGATCACGTGGTTTGATGACATACTGAGGATGGATGTGGTTGACTTGACCATACTGAGGATGGCCGTGTTGACTTGCACATATACTGAAGAAGACGTAGTTGACTTGACATACTGAAGATAGACGTGGTTGACTTGACATACTGAGGATGTGGACGTGGTTGACTTGACATACTGAGGATGGACGTAGTTGACTTGACATACTGAGGATGGACGTAGTTGACTTGACATACCGAGGATGGACGTGGTTGACTTGACATACTGAGGATGGACGTGATTGACTTGACCTACGAGATGGATGTGGTTGACTTGACATACTGAGGATGGATGTGTTGACTTGACATACTGAGGATGGACGTGGTTGACTTGACATACTGAGGATGGACGTGGTTGACTTGACATACTGAGGATGGACGTGGTTGACTTGACATACTGAGGATGGATGTGGTTGACTTGACATACTGAGGATGACGTTTTTTACGTTGACATCCTGAGGATGGCCGTGGTTGACTTGACATCTGAGAATAGACGTAGTTGACTTGACATACTGAGGATAGACGTGGTTGACTTGTGATACTGAGGATGGATGTGGTTGACTTGACATACTGAGGATGGACATGGTTGACTTAACATACTGAGGATGTGGACGTAGTTGACTTGACATACTGAGGATGGACGTAGTTGACTTGACATACTGAGGATGGACGTAGTTGACATGACATACTGAGGATGGACGTGGTTGACTTGACATACTGAGGATGTGGACGTAGTTGACTTGACATATAGGAGGGACGTAGTTGACTTTACTACTGAGGATGGACGTGGTGACTTGACTACTGAGTCATGTGGGACGTAGTTGACTTGACATACTGGGTGGCGTAGTTGCTTGACATACTGAGGATGGACGTGGTTGACTTGGTGTACTGAGGATGGACGTTTGACTTGTGAACGAGATAGACGTACCTTGACTTGACATACTTGAGGATGGATGTGGTTCCTTGACATACTGAAGGATGGACTAGTTGACTTGACATCACCGGGATGGACGTGGTTTGATTGAATACTGAGGATGGACGTGATGCCTTGACATACTGAAGATGGATGTGGTTGTACTTGACATACGTGATGGATGTGGTTGACTTGACATACTGAGGATGGACCGGGGTTGACTGACCTACTGAGGATGGACGTGGTTGACTTGACATACTGATGATGGACTGTGTTGAACTTGAAATACTGAGGATGATGTGGTGACTTGACATACTGAGGATGGACGTGGTTGACTTGACATATGGAGGATGGGGACGTGGTTGATTTAACTACTGAGGATGGATGTGGTTGACTTGACCATAACTGAGGATGGACGTGATTTGACTTGACTACTGAAGATGGGATGTGGTTTGACTTGACATACTGAGGATGGATGTGGTTGACTTGACCTAGTGGAGGAATGTACGTGGTTGACATTGACATACTGAGGATGACTTAGTTGACTTGACAACTGAGGATGTGGGACGGGTTGACTTGACATACTGAGGATTTGGGGACGTAGTGACTTGACATACTCAGATGGACGTAGTGACTTGGACATACTGAGGATGGACGTAGTTTACTACACTGAGGATTGTGGACGTAGTTGACTGACATACGTGATGTGGACGTGGTTGACTTGACCAAACTGAGGATGTGGACGTGGTGACTTGACATACTGATGATTGGACCTAGTTTGACTTGACAACTCAGGATGGACGTATCTTGACTTGGACATACTGAGGATGTGGATGGAACTTAGTTGACTTGACATACTGAGGAATGTGGCTTGGTTGACTTGACATACTGAGGATGTGGACGTGGTTGACTTGACATACTGAGGATGTGGACGTAGTTGACTTGACATACTCAGGATGGACGTATTGACTTGACATACTGAGGATGTGGCGTAGTGGACTTGAAATACTGAGGATTGGACGTGGTTGGACTTACATAACTGATTATGTGGGACGTGTTTGACTGACCATCTGAGATGGACGTGATGACTTGACATACTGAGGATGGACGTGGTTGACTTGACATACTGAGGATGGACGTAGTTGACTTGACATACTGAGGATGGACGTAGTTGACTTGACATACTGAGGATGTGGACGTAGCTTTGACTTGTGATACAGAGGATGGACGTAGTTGACTTGACATACTGAGGATGGACGTGGTTGACTTGACATACTGAGGATGGACGTGGTTGACTTGACTCCTGAGGATGTGGACTAGTTGACTTTACTACTTAGGATGTGGAACGTAGTTTGACTTTACCTACTGAGGATGGCCGTAGTTTGACTTGACCTACTGAGGATGTGGACGTAGTTGGCCTTGACATCCTGAGAGTGGAACGTAGTTGACTTGACATACTGAGGATGTGAACGTAGTTGACTTGACATACTGAGGATGGGCCGTATTGTACTTGACAGCTGAGGATGTGACTTAGTTGACCTTGAAATACTGAGATGGACGTAGTTGCTTACATACTGAGGATGACGTTGGTGACTTGAACATACTTAGGATGTGGACGTATTGACTTTGACATACTGAGGATGGACGTCGTTTGAACTTGAATACTGAGGATGGACGTGGTGACTGTGATACTGCGGATGGACTAGTTACTTGTGATACGAAGATCGACGTAATTGAACTTGACAATACTGAGGATGGATGTGGTTGAATTGACATACTGAGATGGATGTGATTGACTTGACATACTGAATTGGATGTGGTTGACTTGACATACTGAGGATGGATGTGGTTGACTTGACATACTGAGGATGGACGTGGTTGACTTGACATACTGAGGATGGACGTGGTTGACTTGACATACTGAGGATGGATGTGGTTGACTTGACATACTGATGATGGACGTGATTGATTGACTAACTGAGATGGATTTGGTTGAAACTTGATATACTGAGGATGGATTTGGGGTTGACTTGACATAACTGAAGATGGACGTGTGACTTGACAATACTGAGGATGGACGTGGTTGACTTACATACTGAGGATTGGATGTGGTTGACTTGACCGACTGAGGATGGACGGATTGACTTGACTACTGAAAGATGGATGTGGTTGACTTGACTACTGAGGATGGATGTGGTTGACTTGATCTACAACTGATGATGGACGTGTTGACTTGACATACTGAGGATGGAACGTAGTTGACGTGACATCTGAGGATGTGTACGTGGTTGACTTGACATACTGATGATGTGGACGTGGTTGACTTGACATACTAGGATGTGGGACGTAGGTTGACTTGAACATCTCAGATGGACGTATTTGACTTGACTACTCAGGATTGGACGGTAGTTGACTTGACATACTGAATTGGCGTGGTTTGACTTGACCATACGGAGTGATGTGTACGTAGTTGACTTGACATACTCAGGATGGACTAGTTGACTTGACATATACTCAGGAGGACGTTTGACTTGACATACTAGGATGTGGGACGTAGTTACTTGACATACTGGAGGATGTGGACGGTTGACTTGCATCTGAGGATGTGGACGTGGTTGACTTGACATACTGAGGATGGTGGGACGTAGTTGCCTGACATATTCAGAGGACTTAAGTTTGACTTACATACTGAGGATGTGACGTAGTTTACTTGACATCTGGGATGTGTACGTGGTTGACTTGACATACTGAGGATGTGACGTGGTTGAACTTGACATACTGAGGAATGTGGAACGTATTTGACTTGACATACTCAGGATGGACTAAGTTACTTGCAATACTGAGATGTGGACGTATTTTACTGACATACTGAGGATGTGGCCGTGGTTGACCTTACAACTGAGGATGTGGACGTGGTTGCACTTGACATACTGATGGATTGACCGTGGTTACCTTGACCTTACTGAGGATGGTACTTGGTGACTTGACATAGCTGAGGATGGACGTAGTTGACTGACACTACTGATGATGGACGTAGTTGACTTGACATACTGGGATGTGGACGGAGTTGATTACAATACTGAGATGTGGCCGTAGTTGACTTGGTATACAGAGGAGGACGTGGTTACTTGAACATACTGAGGATGACGTAGTTGACTTACATACTGAGGATGGGGGGTGGGGTACGTAGTTGACTTGACATACTGAGGATGTGACGTAGTTTGACTTACAATCTGAGGATGGACGTAGTTTGAACGTGACAACTGAGGATGGATGTGGTTGACTTGGACTACTGAGGATGACGTGATTGACTTGACATACTGAATGGAATGGGGTTGACTTGACCTACTGAGGATGGATGTGTTGACTTGACTACTGAGGATGGACTTGGTTGACTTGACATACTGCTGAGGATGGATGTGGTTGACTTGACATACTGAGGATGGATGTGGTTGACTTGACATACTGAGGATGGACGTGATTGACTTGACATACTGAAGATGGATGTGGTTGACTTGACATACTGAGGATGGATGTGGTTGACTTGACATACTGAGGATGGACGTGGTTGACTTGACATACTGAGGATGGACGTAGTTGACTTGACATACTGAGGATGTGGACGTGGTTGACTTGACATACTGAGGATGTGGACGTGGTTGACTTGACATACTGAGGATGTGGACGTAGTTTGACTTGACTACTCAAGGATGGACGTAGTTGAACTTGAATACTGAGGAATGGATGTGATTGGACTTTGACATACTGAAGTTGGATGTGGTTGACTTGACATACTGGGAAGGATTTGGGGGACTTGACATACTGAGGATGGCGTTGGTTTACTTGACCTACTGAGGCTGACCGTGGTTTGACTTGCATAGAGGATGGATGTGGTTGACTTGACATACTGAGGATGGACGTGATTCGACTTGACTACTGAGATGATTGTTGACTTGACATACTGAGGATGGATGTGGTGTGACTTGACTATCCTGAGGTGGACTTGTTGACGTGACATACTGAGGAGTGGACGTGTTGACTTGACATACTTGAGGATGATGTGGTTGACTTGACATCTGAGGATTGACGTGATTGACTGTTGAACTCCTGAAGTTGGATGGGTTGACTTGACATCTGGAGGATGGATGTGGTTTACTTGAACATACTGAGGATGGACGTGGTTTACTTGCCATACTGAGGATGGACATAGTTTGTACTTGACATACTGAGGATTTGACTTGGTTGACGTGCCATACTGAGGATTGGACGTGGGTTGACTTGACATACTGAGGATGTGGACGTAGTTGACTTGACATACTCAGGATGGACGTAGTTGACTTGACATACTCAGGATGTGGACGTAGTTGACTTGACATACTGAGGATGTGGACGTGGTTGACTTGACATACTGAGGATGTGGACGTAGTTGACTTGACATACTCAGGATGGACGTAGTTGACTTGACATACTCAGATTGACGTAGTTGACTTGACATACTGAGGATGTGGACGTAGTTGACTTGACATACTGAGGATGTGGACGTGGTTACTTACATACTGAGATGTGGACGTTTTTGACTTAATACTGAGGATGTGGACGTAGTTGACTTGACCTACTCTGATGGACGTAGTCTGACTTTGAATACTGAGGATGTGTGTACGTAGTTGACTTGACATACTGAGGGATGTGGACGGGTTGACTTGACTATACTGAGGATTTGGGACGTGGGTTGACCTTGACATACTGACGGATGTGGACCCGTGGTTTGACTGACATACTTGGTATGTGGGACGTGTGTTGACTTGGACCTAGCTGAGGATGTGGACGTAGTTGACTGACATACTCAGGATGGAACGTAGTTGCTTGACATTACTGAGGATGTGACGTAGTTGACTTGACATACTAGAGGATGGCACGTGGTTGACTTGACATACTGAGATTGTGGCCGTGTTGACTTGACATACTGAGGTGGCCTTGTGATGACTTGACATACTGAGGATGGACGTTGTTGACTTGACATAACTGAGGTGGACGTAGTTGACTTGCCCACATACGGAGGGTGGACTGTAGTTTGACTTGACTACTGAGGATGTCTGACGTAGTTGACCTTGTGATACAGAGGATGGACGTAGTTGCTTTGACATACTTGATGATGGACGTGGTTGACTTGACATACTGATGATGGACGTAGCTCTGACTTGACACTAAACACTGAGGATGTGGACGTAGTTTACTGACAGTTACTGAGGATGTGGACGTAGTTGACTTGACATACTGAGGATGGACGTAGTTGACTTGACATACTGAGGATGTGGACGTAGTTGACTTGACATACTGAGGATTGGACGTAGTTGACTTGACATACTGAGGATGTGGACGTAGTTTGATTGACATACTTAGGATGGGGCGTAATTGACTTGACAACTACTGAGGATGTGGACGTAGTTTGACTTACATATGAGGATGGAAGAACGTCGTTGACTTGACATAACTGAGGATGGACGTGTTGACACTTGAACATCCTTTAGGATGTGGACGTAGTTGACTTGACATACTGAGGATGGACGTAGTTGACTTGACATACTGAGGATGGACGTGGTTGACTTGTGATACTGCGGATGGACGTAGTTGACTTGTGATACAGAAGATATACGTAATTGACTTGACATACTGAGGATGGATGTGGTTGACTTGACTAACAACCACAAGCTCCCGCCTGGGATGGATGGTGAAATTGACTTTACATACGTGAAGTTGGATTGGTTGACTGACATACTGAGGATGGATTTGGTTGACTTTGACATAACTGGGAATGGACGGTGTTTACTCTTTGACATATGAGGATGGAACTGGTTGACTTGACATACTGTAGGATGGATGTTGGTGCCTTTGACATACTGAGGATGGACGTGATTTGCCTTGACATACCGGAAGATGGAGGTGAGCGTTGATCTTGATTATACTGAGGATGGATGTGTGTTTGGACTTGAGATACTGAGGATTGACTGTTTGACCTTGACATACGAGGATGGACGTGGGTTGACTTCGACATCCTGATGATGGATGTGGTTGCACTGACATACTGAGGATGGACGTGATTGGACTTGACCTAGCTGAAGATGGATGTGGTTGACTTGACTACGAGGATGGATGTGGTTGACTTGACATACTTAGGATGGACTTGGTTGACTTGGACATCTAGGAGACGTATTTGACTTGACATAACTGCGGGATGTGGACGTGGTTGACTTGACAATACTGAGGATAGGTGACGTTTTGACCTTGACTACTGAGGATGTGGACGTAGTTGACTTGACATACTTAGGATGGACGTAGTTGACTTGACATACTCAGATTGTGGGACGTATTGACTTGACTACTGAGATGGTGGACGTGGTTTGACTTGACATACTGAGGGATGTGGAAGTAGTTGACTGACATACTCAGGATGGACGTAGTTGACTTGAATACGCAGGACTGGGACGTAGTTGAACTTGACATACTGAGGATGTGACGTAGTTGACTGACACTACTGAGGATGTGGACGTGGTTGACTTTACATACTGAGGGATGTGGACAGTGGTTGACTTGACATACTGATGATGTGGACGTGTTGAACTTGACATATTCAGTTGACGTAGTTGCTTGAACATACGAGGATGTGGAAAGCGGTTTGACTTGACATACGATGGATGTTGGACGTGGTTGACTGACAATACTGATGATGTGACCTTGGCTTGACTTGACAACCCTGGAGGAAAAAAAGGTGTGACGTAGTTGACTTTGACATACTCGGATTGACGAAGTTTACTTGACACCTACTGAGGATGTGGAACCGTAGTTTGACTTGACATACTGAGGATTGGACTTGGTTGAACTCCTGACCATACTGAGATGTGGACTTGGTTGACTTGACAGACTGAGGCATGGACGTGGTTGACTTGACATACTGAGTGGACGTGTTGACTTGACATACTGAGGATGGACGTATTTGACTTTGACTACTGAGGATGGACAGTATTGACTTGACATACTGAGTATGTGGACGTAGTTTGACTTGACATACTGTGATGTGGCCGTAGTTGACTTGCTGATCAGAGGATGGACTTGGTTGACTTGACCACATACGAGGACTGGACTAGTTGACTTGACCTACTGAGTATGTGTCCGTATTTGACTTGACATACTGAGGATTTGGACGTAGTTTGACTTTGACATACTGAGGATGGACGTAGTTGAACTTGACATACTGAGGATGGGATTTGGTTGACTTACATACTGAGGATGTCCTGATTGACTTGACATACTGAGTGGATGTGGTTGCCTTGACATACTGAGGATGTGATTGGTTGACTTTGACATCTGAGTGATGCGACTTGGGTTGAACTTGACATACTGATGAGGACGTGGTGTGACTTGACATACTGAGGATTGATTGGTTGACTTGACATACCTGATGATGACGTTGATTGACTTTTTGGAACAATACTGGAGAATGGACTGTGGTTGAACTGACATACGGTGAGTATGATTTTGGTTGGACTGGACATACTGAGGATGGACGTGGTTTGACTTACCTACTGAGGATGGACGTAGTTGACTTGACATACTATAGGATTTGGACGTGGTTGACTTGACTACTGATGATGTTGACGTGTTGACTTGCACCATACTGAGGATGTGGAGTAGTTTACTTGACATACTCAGGATGGACGTAGTTGACTTGACATACTGAGGATGGATGTGATTGACTTGACATACTGAAGTTGGATGTGGTTGACTTGACATACTGAGGATGGATGTGGTTGACTTGACATACTGAGGATGGACGTGTTTACTTGACATACTGAGGATGGACGTGGTTGACTTGACATACTGAGGATGGATGTGGTTGACTTGCATACTGAGGATGGACTGTGATTGACTTGACATTACTGAAGCACTGGGCATGTGGTTGACTTGGACATACTGAGGCATGGATGTGGTTGACTTGACATACTGAGGATTGGCCGTTGTTGACTTGACCATACTGAGGTTGACGTGTTGACTTGACATACTGAGGATGGATGTGTTGACTTGAATACTGAGGATTGCTTGATTGACTTGAACATACTTGAAGATGGATGTGGTTGACTTGACAACTGAGGATGATGTTGTTGACTTGAACCAGTACTTAGGATGGACGTGTTTGTCTTGAATACTGAGGATTGACGTAGTTGACGTTACTACTTAGGATGTGGACTGGTTGACTTGACATACGATGACTGTGCCGTGGTTGACTTGACATACTGAGGATGTGGACGTAGTTGACTTGACATACTCAGGATGGACGTAGTTGACTTGACATACTCAGGATGTGGACGTAGTTGACTTGACATACTGAGGATGGACGTGGTTGACTTGACATACTGAGGATGTGGACGTAGTTGACTTGACATACTCAGGATGGACGTAGTTGACTTGACATACTCAGGATGGACGTAGTTGACTTGACATACTGAGGATGTGGACGTAGTTGACTTGACATACTGAGGATGTGGACGTGGTTGACTTGACATACTGAGGATGTGGACGTGGTTGACTTGACATACTGAGGATGTTGCCTAGTTGACTTGCCATACTCAGGAGGACGTAATTGACTTGACATAACTGAGGAGTGTACGTAGTTGACTTGACATACTGAGATGTGACGTGGTTTGACTTGACATACTGAGATGTGGACGTGGTTGGACTGCCATACTGAGTATGTGGACGTAGTTTACTTGAAAATACTCAGGATGGACGTAGTTGACTTGACATACTAAGGATGTGGACGTAGTTGACTTGACATACTGAGGATGTGGACGTGGTTGACTTGACATACTGAGGATGTGGACGTGGTTGACTTGACATACTGAGGATGTGGACGTAGTTGACTTGACATACTCAGGATGGACGTAGTTGACTTGACATACTGAGGATGTGGACGTAGTTGACTTGACATACGAGTGGATGGACGTCGTTGACTGACTACTGAGGATGTGACGTAGTTGACTATGACATACTGAGGATGGGGCACGTAAGTTGACTTGACATACTGGGATGTGGACGTATTGACTTGACATACTGAGGATGGGCGTATCTGACTTGCATACTGAGCTGTGGACGTAGTTGAACTTGACATCCTGAGGATGACGTAGTTGACTTGACATACTGAGGATGGACTGGTTTGACTTGACATACTTAGGATGTGACGTTAGTCTGACTTGACATACTGAGGGATGGACGTAGTTGCTTGCATACTGAGGATGTGGACGTAGTTGACTTGACCCATACTGAGGATGGACGTAGTGACTTTGACATACTGGGATGGATGTGGTTGCCTTAACATACTGAGTTGAGTGTTGACTTGACATACTGAGGATGTATGTGGTTGACTTGAACATCTGAAGGATGAGTGGGTTAACTTACTTGAATACTAGGATGGACTGGTTGACTTGACATACTGAGTGATGGATGTGGTTGACTTGTACTACTGAGGATGGACGTGATTGACTGGATATACTGATGATAGGGATGTGGTTACTTGACATAAACTGAGGATGGACGTGGTTGCGTGACATATGAGGATGACTTGGTTGACTTACCTACTGGGATGGACGTAGGTTACTTGACAATACTGAGGAGGGGGACCGTGTTGACCTGGACATACTGGAGGATGGATGTGGTTGGACCTTTGACATACTGAGGATGACGGGATTGACTTACATACTGAGATGGATTGGTTGACTGACATACTTAGGATGATGTTTTTTGACTTGACATCTGAGGATGGACGGGTTGACTTGACATCTGAGGATGGACGTAGTTGGACTTGACATACTGAGGAGTTGGGACTGGTGACTTGACATACTGAGGATGTGGACGTGGTTGACTTGACATACTGAGGTGTGGACGGAGTTTTACTATTGACATACTCATGATGGACGTAGTTGCTTGACATACTCATGCTTTGACGTAGTTGACTTGACATACCTGAGGATGTGGACGTGGTTGACTTACATACTGAGGATGTGGACGTAGTTGACTTGACATACTCAGGATGGCCGTAGTGACTTGAACATACTCAGGATGGACGGAGTTACTGACATACGAGATGTGGACGTAGTTGACCTTGCATACTGAGGATGTGCGACGTGTTGACTTGACAATACTGAGGATGGGGTACCATGGTGACTTGAATACTGAGATGTGGACCGAGTTGACTTTACATACTCAGGATGACGTAGTTGACCTTGACACTACATGAGGATGTGGACGTAGTTGACTTACATACTGAGGATGTGGACGTGGTTGATCTTGGACATACTGATGATTTGGACGTGGTTACTTGACATCTGAGGAGTGTGACTTAGTTGACTTGACATACTCAGGATGGACGTAGTTGACTTGACATACTGAGGATGTGGACGTAGTTGACTTGACATACTGAGGATGTGGACGTGGTTGACTTGACATACTGAGGATGTGGACGTGGTTGACTTGACATAATACTGAGGAAATGTGACCGTATTGCTTGACTACTCAGATGACGTAGTTGACTTGACATACTGGAGATGTGGGACTAGTTGACTTGACATACTGAGGATTTGGAACGTAGTTTGACTTGACATACTGAGGAATGGGGCGTAATTGAACTTGACTCCTGCTGAGGTGTGGACGGAGTTGACTTGACAACCTGAGGATGGACGTGGTTGACTTACATACTTAGGATTTGGACGTAGTTGACTTGACCTACTGATGATGTGACGTCGTTGACTTGACATATGATGATGACGTGGTTGACTGTGATACTGAGGATGGCTAGTTGGACTTTGATAACAGAGATACGTAATTGACTTGACATACTGAGGATGGATGTGGTTGACTTGACATACTGAGGATGGATGTGATTGACTTGACATACTGAAGTTGGATGTGGTTGACTTGACATACTGAGGATGGATGTGGTTGACTGACCATACTGAGGATGGACGAGGGGTTTTTAACTTGACAATACTGAGGATGCGTGGTGACTTGACATACTGAAGGAGGATGTGGTTGACTTGACATACTGAGGATGGACTGATTGCTGACATACTGAAGATGGAGGTGGTTGACTTGACATAAACTGAGGATGATGTGGTTGACTTGACATACTGAGGATGGACGTGGTTGACTTGACATACTGAGGATGGACGTGGTTGACTTGACATACTGAGGATGGATGTGGTTGACTTGACATACTGAGGATGGACGTGATTGACTTGACATACTGAAGATGGATGTGGTTGACTTGACATACTGAGGATGGATGTGGTTGACTTGACATACTGAGGATGGACGTGGTTGACTTGACATACTGAGGATGGACGTAGTTGACTTGACATACTGAGGATTGGACGTGGTTGACTTGACATACGGATGACTTGTGGACTTGGTTGACTTGACTACTGAGATGTGGACGTAGTTGACTTGACAATACTCAGGATGGACGTAGTTGACTTTGAACATACTCAGGATGTGACGTAGTTACTTACATACTGGGATGTGGACTGGTTGACTTGACATACTGAGGATGTGGACGTAGTTGACTTGACATACTCAGGATGGACGTAGTTGACTTGACATACTCAGGATGGACGTAGTTGACTTGACATACTGAGGATGTGGACGTAGTTGACTTGACATACTGAGGATGTGGACGTGGTTGACTTGACAATACTGAGCGATGTGGGACTGGTTGACTTGACATACTGAGATTTGGACGTATGTTGACTTGACAATACTCAGGAGGGACGTAGTTGACTGTGACCTACTGTAGGTGGGAACTAGTTTGACTTGACATACTGAGGAGTGGACGTGGTTGACTTTACATACTGATGATTGTGGACGTGGTTGACTTGCCTACTGAGATGTGACTAGTTGACTTGACACTACCTCATGATGGACGTAGTTGACTTGAATACCTGACTGATGTGGACTAGTTGACTTGACATACTGAGGATGTGGCGTGTTGAACTTGACATACTGATGATTGTGGACGGTTGACTTGACATACTGAGGATGGACGTGGTTTGAACTTGACATCTGATATGGACTGTGGTGACTTGACTACTGATGAAAAAAATTGACTAGTTACTCTTGTACTACTGAGGATGCCGTAGTTGACTTGACATACTGAGGATGTGGACGTAGTTGACTTGTGATACAGAGGATGGACGTAGTTGACTTGACATACTGAGGATGGACGTGGTTGACTTGACATACTGAGGATGGACGTAGTTGACTTGACATACTGAGGATGTGGACGTAGTTTGAACTGACATAACTGAGGATGTGGACGTAGTTTACTTGTGTTCCATACTGAGGATGGACGTAGTTTGACTTGACATACTGAGATGTGGGACGTTATTGACTTGACTACTGAGGATGTGGACGTAGTTGACTTGCATCTGAGATTGGACTTATTGGCTTGAATACTGGGATGGGCTATTGGTGACTTGACTACTGAGGATGTTTGACTTAGTTTTGACTTGACATACTGAGGATGGAACGTAGTGGACTTGACATAGCTGAGGTGAACGGGTTTACTTTGGTGATACTAGGATGGACGTAGTTGACTGTTGTCATAAGATAGACGTAATTGACTTTCACATACTGAGGATGGATTGTGGTGACTTACATCTGAGGATGTCATGTGATTGACTTTACATACTGAAGATGGATGTGGTTGACTGGACCATACTGAGGATGGATGTCGGTTGACTTGGACATAACTGAGATGGACCGTGGTTTACTTCTTGACATACGAGGATGGACGTGATTGACGTGACATCCTGAAGATGGATGTGGTTGACTTGACATACTGATGATGGATGTGGTTGACTTGCCATACGGGATGGCACGTGGTTGGACTTGACATACTGAGGATGGAACGTGGTTGCCTTGACAACTGAGGATGGATTTGGTTGACTTGACATACTGAGGATGGACGTGGTTGACTTGCGATACTGAGGATGGACGTGGTTGACTTGGACAACTGAAGATGGACGTGGTTGACTTGACATACCTGAGATGGAATGTGTTGACTTGGACATCTGGGAATCGGACGTGTTGACTTGACATACTGAAAGATAGACGTATTTGACTTGACATACTGACGATAGACTGGTTGCCTTGACATACTGGGATGTCGACGTGGTTGACTTGACACTCTGAGGATGGACCGTAGTTGACTTGACATACTGACCGGAGGGACTTAGTTGACTTGACATACCGAGGATGGACGTTTGTTGACTTGACCCTACTGAGGATATACTTGGTTGACTTGACTTACCTGAGGATGGCGTGGTTGACTTACATACTGAGGATGGATGTGGTTGACTTGAACATACTGAGGGATGGACGTGGTTGAGCTTGACATACTGAGGATGACGTGGATTGAACTTGACATGCTGAGAATAGACGTGGTTGACTTACATACTGAGGAAGACGTGGTTGACTTGTTATACTTGAGGAGGGATGTGGTTGACTTTGACATACTGAGGCTGGACATGGGTATGACTAACATACTGAGGAGGTGGACGTAAGTTGACTTTGACATGTCTGAGGATGGACGTAGGTGACTTTACATACTGAGGATGGACGTAGTTGACTTGACATACTGAGGGATGGACGTGGTTGACTTTGACATACTGAATATGGATTGGTTGACTTGACATACTGATGATTCGACGTGGTTGACTTGACTACTGAGGATTGACGTGGTGACTGACATACTGAGGATGGCCGTGGTTTGACTATGAACATACTGAGGATGACGTGGTTGACTTGACAGACTGAGGATGGATGTGGTTGACTTGACATACTGAGGATGGACGTGGTTGACTTGACATACTGAGGATGGACGTGGTTGACTTGACATACTGAGGATAGACGTGGTTGACTTGACATACTGAGGATAGACGTGGTTGACTTGTGATACTGAGGATGGATGTGGTTGACTTGACATACTGAGGATGGACATGGTTGACTTGACATACTGAAGATAGACTTAGTAGCACCAGATAACCGCTACTTCTGTTGTGCATGGAGACAGTTACACATTTAGTTCAACAAGTTCACTGGCTACCACTCACACACCTCCCATACTGATGTAAAGGGATGTGTGTATTTCTGTTTCAATGGGCTCTTCTGCTGCTTGTGGTTTTTTGCTTTGAGTGCTCTTTACACGAGTGCTCTTTACACGAGTGCTCTTTACACGAGTGCTCTATACACGAGTGCTCTATACACGAGTGCTCTATACACGAGTGCTCTATACACGAGTGCTCTTTACACGAGTGCTCTTTACACGAGTGCTCTATACACGAGTGCTCTATACACGAGTGCTCTTTACACGAGTGCTCTTTACACGAGTGCTCTTTACACGAGTGCTCTTTACACGAGTGCTCTATACACGAGTGCTCTTTACACGAGTGCTCTATACACGAGTGCTCTTTACACGAGTGCTCTATACACGAGTGCTCTATACACGAGTGCTCTATACACGAGTGCTCTATACACGAGTGCTCTATACACGAGTGCTCTATACACGAGTGCTCTTTACACGAGTGCTCTTTACACGAGTGCTCTATACACGAGTGCTCTATACACGAGTGCTCTATACACGAGTGCTCTATACACGAGTGCTCTATACACGAGTGCTCTATACACGAGTGCTCTATACACAAGTGCTCTTTAGATGAGTGATCTTTAGGATTTCAACTGTGTCTTTTCACTTCATTAATCCACAATGACCAGTACTAATCTAACACTAGTCCTCTTCTGCTTCTGTTTTGTTCCTCCCTCGCTGTCCCTCTCACCTCTAAACCACTTTGCTGCCCCTCGTCACTGGTGGGTCTGCCTGCCTGTCTCTCTGTCTGCCTGCCTGTCTCTCTCTGTCTGCCTGTTCTCTCTCTGCCTGCCTGTCTCTCTCTGCCTGCCTGTCTCTCTCTGCCTGCCTGCCTGTCTCTCTCTGTCTGCCTGTCTCTCTCTCTGGCCTGCCTGTCTCTCTCTGTCTGCCTGCCTGTCTCTGTCTGCCTGTTTGTCTCTGTCTGCCTGTCTCTCTCTGTCTGCCTGTCTCTCTCTGTCTGCCTGTTTGTCTCTGTCTGCCTGTCTCTCTCTGTCTGCCTGCCTGTCTCTCTCTGTCTGCCTGTCTCTCTCTGTCTGCCTGTCTCTCTCTGCCTGCCTGTCTCTCTCTGTCTGTCTGCCTGTCTCTTTTTGTCTGCCTGCCTGTCTCTCTCTGTCTGCCTGCCTGTCTCTCTCTGTCTGCCTGTCTCTCTCTGCCTGCCTGTCTCTCTCTGTCTGCCTGTTTGTCTCTGTCTGCCTGTCTCTCTCTGTCTGCCTGTCTCTCTCTCTCTGTCTGTCTCTCTCTCTCTCTGTCTGCCTGTCTCTCTCTGTCTGCCTGTCTCTCTCTGTCTGCCTGTCTCTCTCTGCCTGCCTGTCTCTCTCTGTCTGTCTGCCTGTCTCTCTCTGTCTGCCTGCCTGTCTCTCTCTGTCTGCCTGCCTGTCTCTCTCTGTCTGCCTGTCTCTCTCTCTCTGTCTGTCTCTCTCTCTCTCTGTCTGCCTGTCTCTCTCTGTCTGCCTGTCTCTCTCTGTCTGCCTGTCTCTCTCTGCCTGCCTGTCTCTCTCTGTCTGTCTGCCTGTCTCTCTCTGTCTGCCTGCCTGTCTCTCTCTGTCTGCCTGCCTGTCTCTCTCTGTCTGCCTGCCTGTCTCTCTCTGTCTGCCTGTCTGTCTCTGTCTGCCTGTCTCTCTCTGTCTGCCTGCCTGTCTCTCTCTGTCTGTCTGCCTGTCTCTCTCTGTCTGCCTGTCTCTCTCTGTCTGCCTGTCTCTCTCTGTCTGCCTGTCTCACTCTGTCTGCCTGTTTGTCTCTGCCTGCCTGCCTGTCTCTCTCTGTCTGCCTGCCTGTCTCTCTCTGTCTGCCTGCCTGTCTCTCTCTGTCTGCCTGTCTCTCTCTCTCTGTCTGCCTGTCTCTCTCTGTCTGCCTGTCTCTCTCTGTCTGCCTGTCTCTCTCTGTCTGCCTGTCTGTCTCTGTCTGCCTGTCTCTCTCTGTCTGCCTGTCTCTCTCTGTCTGCCTCTCTATCCCGGTCTGTCTCTGTGTTTTTGGCTGTCCTTGTGGCGTGCGTCTCCCCTCTGGCCTGTTGTTCTGTTGTTCTGTCTCCCCTCTGGCCTGTTGTTCTGTTGGTCTGTCTCCCCTCTGGCCTGTTGTTCTGTCTCCCCTCTGGCCTGTTGTTCTGTTGTTCTGTCTCCCCTCTGGCCTGTTGGTCTGTTGTTCTGTCTCCCCTCTGGCCTGTTGGTCTGTTGTTCTGTCTCCCCTCTGGCCTGTTGGTCTGTTGTTCTGTCTCCCCTCTGGCCTGTTGGTCTGTTGTTCTGTCTCCCCTCTGGCCTGTTGTTCTGTTGTTCTGTCTCCCCTTTGGCCTGTTTGTCTGTCTCCCCTCTGGCCTGTTGGTCTGTTGTTCTGTCACCCCTCTGGCCTGTTGGTCTGTTTGTTCTGTCACCCCCTCTGGCCTGTTGGGTCTGTTATTCTGTCTCCCCTCTGGCCTGTTGGTCTGTTGTTCTGTCTCCCCTCTGGCCTGTTGGTCTGTTGTTCTGTCTCCCCTCTGGCCTGTTGGTCTGTTGTTCTGTCTCCCCTCTGGCCTGTTGGTCTGTCGTTCTGTCTCCCCTCTGGCCTGTTGTTCTGTTGTTCTGTCTCCCCTCTGGCCTGTTGGTCTGTTGTTCTGTCTCCCCTCTGGCCTGTTCTGTTGTTCTGTCTCCCCTCTGGCCTGTTCTGTTGTTCTGTCTCCCCTCTGGCCTGTTCTGTTGGTCTGTCTCCCCTCTGGCCTGTTGGTCTGTCGTTCTGTCTCCCCTCTGGCCTGTTGGTCTGTTGTTCTGTCTCCCCTCTGGCCTGTTGGTCTGTTGTTCTGTCTCCCCTCTGGCCTGTTGGTCTGTTGTTCTGTCTCCCCTCTGGCCTGTTGGTCTGTCTGTCTGTCTTTCCTGGCTGTGTCTGTCTGTAGCTGGACACTGATGACCTATTGGATGGCTCGAGCGACCCCTCCAGCTCCTTCTTCTCTGCCGTTGGGGTGAGTAAAGGCCCTCCCCCGCTAACCTCTGACCTCTGACACTCCTGTCTCCATTCATACATGTACATGTAGCATGCATCTCTCTCCCACTCTTCACCCCACTGGTTGGTAGGAGGCCTAACACTATAGTGGTCTCAGGGGGCCTGTCTGGTCAACATCTCCACGTATGAGGCCTGTGTCAAACCCTTCCTTCCTTCTCATCTCATCTCTCTATTCAGCTCTCCTCCTAATCCCTCTTCTCTCATAGTGCCACGTTCCAGAGGTCCTGCCCCCAGTCCAGCTGCCGTCCAATGAGCAGCCAGGCTTGCCCCGGGTCAGCGTTGACCTGGACTTCCTGGAAGATGACGTCATCCTGGGCGGGTCGCCGGGCGACGGCAGTAGTAACGCCATGGAGCCATGTGACATCCTGCAGCAGAGCCTGGCGGAGGCCAACATTACAGAGCAGAGCCTGCAGGAGGCCGAGGCAGAGTTGGACCTGGACTCCTTCGACCTCACCATGCCTGGCCTGACTCAGGTGGTCCAGACGCTGCCCTGTACAGACAGCCTGACTGGGCCTGGAGGGACCGCTGTGGGGGTGGGGCTCCCCATCTTCTCTGGAGCTCCAGGCTCCCCCGGCACCCCTCCCCAGGCCACGGCTGACATTCTGGGCTCGGTGCTGGCCCAACAGGGCCTCCAGTTTGGGCCCCAGGTCATGAACAAGGCCCAGGCCATCAGTATGCAGCAGGTGGCAGGCCTGGGTAACGTCACCCTCCAGGCTCTACCTAATGGCTGCCAGTCAGGACACCTGGGACTGGGGCGGATACAGGTGATGGGCCAGCCCACTGTGATGACTATGAACCAGTCAGGACAGCCCATCCTGGCCAAGGCTATGGGGGCAGGGGGGCAGGGCGGACTGGGAGGGGGACTTCTGATCCAAGGAGGCAAAGCCACTCTGGGATCTCCAGCTTTAAACGGCCCGGCGGTGTGTGTCGGCAGCACTAACAGTGGAAGTAGCACCATGACTGCTGCTGGAAGCTTGGGTCAACAGGGGCAGAACCTGATCATCCAGCGAACCCCGACCCCCATCCAGCCCAAACCCCCCCAGGGGGGGCGGCAGCCATCCAGCCCAAACTTCA
>LR778257.1:42286745-42398850 GCA_902810595.1 Coregonus sp. 'balchen'
AAATGCTTTCAGCGGAGTCCCAATTGTGGCACTTGTGGCTGCTTTTCCTTCACTCTGCGGTCCGACTCATCCCAAACCATCTCAATTGGGTTGAGGTCGGGTGATTGTGGAGGCCAGGTCATCTGATGCAGCACTCCATCACTCTCATTCTTGGTCAAATAGCCCTTACACAGCCTGGAGGTGTGTTGGATCATTGCCCTGTTGAAAAACAAATGATAGTCCCACGAAGCACAAACCAGATGGGATGGCGTATCGCTGCAGAATGCTGTGGTAGCCATGCTGGTTAAGTGTGCCTTGAATTCTAAATAAAACACCGACAGTGTCACCTGCAAAGCACCCCCACACCATAACACGTTCTCCTCCATGCTTTACGGTGGGAAATACACATGCGGAGATCATCCGTTCACCCACACCGCGTCTCACAAAGACACGGCGGTTGGAACCAAAAATCTAAAATTTTGACTCCAGACCAAAGGACACATTTCCACCGGTCTAATGTCCATTGCTCGTGTTTCTTGGCCCAAGCAAGTCTCTTCTTCTTATTGGTGTCCTTTAGTAGTGGTTTCTTTGCAGCAATTCGACCATGAAGGCCTGATTCACACAGTCTCCTCTGAACAGTTGATGTTGAGATGTGTCTGTTACTTGAACTCTGTGAAGCATTTATTTGGGCTGCAATTTCTGAGGCTGGTAACTCTAATGAACTTATCCTCTGCAGCAGAGGTAACTCTGGGTCTTCCATTCCTGTGGTGGTCCTCATGAGAGCCAGTTTCATCATAAGCTTGTTGGTTTTTGTGACTGCACTTGAAGAAACTTTCAAAGTCTTGAAATGTTCTGTATTGACTGACCTTCATGTCTTAAAGTAATGATGGACTGTCATTTCTCTTTGCTTATTTGAGCTGTTCTTGCCATAATATGGACTTGGTCTTTTACCAAATAGGGCTATCTTCTGTATACCCCCCTACCTTGTCACAACACAACTGATTGGCTGAAACGCATTAAGAAGGAAAGAAATTCCACAAATTAACTTTTAAGAAGGCACACTTGTTAATTGAAACGCATTCCAGGTGACTACCTCATGAAGCTGGTTGAGAGAATGCCAAGAGTGTGCAAAGCTGTCATCAAGGCAAAGGGTGGCTACTTTGAAGAATCAAACATATATTTTGATTTGTTTAACACTTTTTTGGTTACTACATGACTCCATATGTGTTATTGCATAGTTTTGATGTCTTCACTATTATTCTACAATGTAGAATAATAATAATAATAATATGCCATTTAGCAGACGCTTTTATCCAAAGCGACTTACAGTCATGTGTGCATACATTTTTGTGTATGGGTGGTCCCGGGGATCGAACCCACTACCTTGGCATTACAAGTGCCGTGCTCTACCAGCTGAGCTACAGAGGACCACAACATAGTAAAAATAAAGAACAACCCTTCAATGAGTAGGTGTTCTAAAACCTTTGGCCGGTAGTGTACTGTCTATGGTTCCTACCTTAAACAGAGCTGATATATTGTCTATATATTGTCTATGGTTCCTACCTTAAGCAGAGCAGATATATTGTCTATATATTGTCTATGGTTCCTACCTTAAGCAGAGCTGATATATTGTCTATATATTGTCTATGGTTCCTACCTTAAGCAGAGCTGATATATTGTCTATATATTGTCTATGGTTTCCTACCTTAACAGAGCTGATATATTGTCTATATATTGTCTATGGTTCCTACCTTAAACAGAGCTGATATATTGTCTATATATTGTCTATGGTTCCTACCTTAAACAGAGCTGATATATTGTCTATATATTGTCTATGGTTCCTACCTTAAACAGAGCTGATATATTGTCTATGGTTCCTACCTTGTTGATTCTTCTCCTTTGTAGTAGTCTGCTGCCTGTTCATAGTGAGCTATCGCCTGCAGACAGAGACAACATTTAGATACACCTGACCCATGACAGAGACAACATCTAGATACACCTGACCCATGACAGAGACAACATCTAGATACACCTGACCCATGACAGAGACAACATTTAGATACACCTGACCCATGACAGAGACAACATCTAGATACACCTGACCCATGACAGAGACAACATCTAGATACCCTAACCCTAACCCTAACTCAGAGCTATACAGAACAGTAGTGATTCTCCCAGTCTATTCAGCTCAGAGTATACAGGACAGTAGTGATTCTCCCAGTCTATTCAGCTCAGAGCTATACAGGGCAGTAGTGATTCTCCCAGTCTATTCAGCTCAGAGCTATACAGGGCAGTAGTGATTCTCCCAGTCTATTCAGCTCAGAGCTATACAGGACAGTAGTGATTCTCCCAGTCTATTCAGCTCAGAGCTATACAGGGCAGTAGTGATTCTCCCAGTCTATTCAGCTCAGAGTATACAGGACAGTAGTGATTCTCCCAGTCTATTCAGCTCAGAGCTATACAGGACAGTAGTGATTCTCCCAGTCTATTCAGCTCAGAGTATACAGGGCAGTAGTGATTCTCCCAGTCTATTCAGCTCAGAGCTATACAGGACAGTAGTGATTCTCCCAGTCTATTCAGCTCAGAGCTATACAGGACAGTAGTGATTCTCCCAGTCTATTCAGCTCAGAGCTATACAGGACAGTAGTGATTCTCCCAGTCTATTCAGCTCAGAGCTATACAGGGCAGTAGTGATTCTCCCAGTCTATTCAGCTCAGAGCTATACAGGACAGTAGTGATTCTCCCAGTCTATTCAGCTCAGAGCTATACAGGACAGTAGTGATTCTCCAGGTCTATTCAGCTCAGAGCTATACAGGGCAGTAGTGATTCTCCCAGTCTATTCAGCTCAGAGCTATACAGGACAGTAGTGATTCTCCCAGTCTATTCAGCTCAGAGCTATACAGGACAGTAGTGATTCTCCCAGTCTATTCAGCTCAGAGCTATACAGGGCAGTAGTGATTCTCCCAGTCTATTCAGCTCAGAGCTATACAGGACAGTAGTGATTCTCCCAGTCTATTCAGCTCAGAGCTATACAGGACAGACACAGTGTGCATCCCAAATGGCTCCCTATATAGCTCCTACTTTAGACCAGGTCCCATAGGTCTGACCTTCTCAATATCCACCAGCTCCGTCTCAAAGATCTCTGCAATGGAGATGTGATGTTTGGCTGCGATAGTGAACCGTCCCTAATGAGTCCAAGAGAAGAGGAACACAGAGGGAAGGTTGAGAGAAGTGAATGACAGTACACCAGACTGTGCTCATATCATAGCTCTACAAGTTCATGTTATTGGTGAAATACTTCCGTGTAGATACATGGTACCCTTTGTCTTGGTGTTGTAAACTATGTGCAGTCAAAGAGGTGGGTATCTAAGAGTTTTCACCATGTCTGTGTAGATCTCTATGGCCCGGTTCAGACAGTTGATAGCCTCTGTGGATGGAGAGGAGAGGAGAGGAGAGGAGAGGAGAGGAGAGGAGAGGAGAGGAGAGGAGAGGAGAGGAGAGGAGAGGAGAGGAGAGGAGAGGAGAGGAGAGGAGAGGAGAGGATGTATTATCCTCAGAGACCATTCTATTCACTTTGATCTGCAGGAAAATACCAAGGTAATGTATCATTTCTTTGGAGAACATTCACCAACCGCTGAAAGAACAGTTGAATGTCTAGAGTAGTAAAATAAAGCCAGCCCTGGTTGTAAACAAGTGTTAAAACGAGTCCATGGTGAGGGACATAGTGTGGAATACCTTGTGGGTCAGCTTTTTTGAAGGCGTTTCCAGCATCTATGAAGTTAGTGGCAGCATCGTGTTTACTCTGCAGCTGGAGGTGGAGCTGGGCCGCCTGGGAGAACGCATTACCTGCACCTGAAACAAACACACAGACATCTATCACAATTCAGACTTATTACCATCACAATACAGACTTATTACATCACAATACATAATTATTACATCACAATTCAGACGTATTGCCATCACAATACAGACGTATTGCCATCACAATTCAGACTTATTACCATCACAATTCAGACTTATTACCATCACAATACAGACGTATTACCATCACAATACAGACATATTACCATCACAATACAGACTTATTACCTCACAATACAGACTTATTACATCACAATACAGACTTATTACCATCACAATTCAGACTTATTACCATCACAATACAGACTTATTACCTCACAATACAGACTTATTACCATCACAATACAGACGTATTACCATCACAATACAGACTTATTACATCACAATACATAATTATTACATCACAATACAGACTTATTACCATCACAATACAGACTTATTACATCACAATACATAATTATTACATCACAATACAGACTTATTACCATCACAATACAGACGTATTACCATCACAATACAGACGTATTACCATCACAATACAGACTTATTACCTCACAATACAGACTTATTACATCACAATACAGACTTATTACCATCACAATTCAGACTTATTACCATCACAATACAGACTTATTACCTCACAATACAGACTTATTACCATCACAATACAGACGTATTACCATCACAATACAGACTTATTACATCACAATACATAATTATTACATCACAATACAGACGTATTACCATCACAATACAGACTTATTACATCACAATACATAATTATTACATCACAATACAGACTTATTACCATCACAATTCAGACTTATTACATCACAATACAGACGTATTACCATCACAATACAGACTTATTACCTCACAATACAGACTTATTACATCACAATTCATAATTATTACATCACAATACAGACTTATAACCATCACAATTCAGACTTATTACCATCACAATACAGACTTATTACCTCACAATACAGACTTATTACCATCACAATACAGACTTATTACCATCACAATACAGACTTATTACATCACAATACATAATTATTACATCACAATACAGACTTATTACTATCACAATACAGACGTATTACCATCACAATACAGACTTATTACATCACAATTCATAATTATTACATCACAATACAGAGTACTTCTCCTGTCTTATCCAGTGTCCTGTGTGAATTTAAGTATGCTCTCTCTAATTCTCTCATTCTCTCTTTCTCTCTGAGAACCTGAGCCCTAGGACCATACGTCAGGACTACCGGGCATGATGACACCTTGCTGTCCCCAGTCCGCCTGGCCTTGCTGCTATTCCAGTTTCAACTGTTCTGCCTGCGGTTACGAAACCCCTACCTGTCCCAGACCTGCTGTTTTCAACTCTTAATGATCGGCTATGAAAAGCCAACTGAGAGACCTGAGCCCTAGGACCATACGTCGGGACTACCGGCCGTGGTGACACCTTGCTGTCCCCAGTCCGCCTGGCCTTGCTGCTATTCCAGTTTCAACTGTTCTGCCTGCGGTTATGGAACCCCTACCTGTCCCAGACCTGCTGTTTTCAACTCTTAATGATCGGCTATGAAAAGCCAACTGAGATTTATTCCTGATTATTATTTGACCATGCTTGTCACTTATGAACATTTTTGAACATCTTGGCATGGTTCTGTTATAATCTCCACCCGGCACAGCCAGAAGAGGACTGGCCACCCCTCATAGCCTGGTTCCTCTCTAGGTTTCTTCCTAGGTTTTGGCCTTTCTAGGGAGTTTTTTCTAGCCACCGTGCTTCTACACCTGCATTACTAGCTGTTTGGGGTTTTAGGCTGGGTTTCTGTACAGCACTTCGAGATATTAGCTGATGTAAGAAGGGCTATATAAAATAAAATTGATTGATTGATTGATTATTACCATCACAATACAGACGTATTACCATCACAATACAGACTTATTACCTCACAATACAGACTTATTACATCACAATACAGACTTATTACATCACAATGCAGACTTATTACTATCACAATACATACTTATTACCATCACAATACAGACTTATTACATCACAATACAGACTTATTACATCACAATACAGACTTATTACATCACAATACATAATTATTACATCACAATACATAATTATTACATCACAATACAGACTTATTACATTACAATACAGACATATCTACCATCACAACACAGACATATCCACTCTTACAACACAGACTTATTCCCATCACAATACAGACATATCTACTCTCACAACAGACATATCCACCATCACAATACAGACTTATCCACCATCACAATACAGACTTATTACCATAACAATACAGACATATCCACCATCAAAATACAGACATATCCACCACCACAATACAGACATATCCACCATCACAATACAGACATATCCACACTCACAATACAGACATATCCACCATCAAAATACAGACATATCCACCATCACAATACAGACTTATCCACCATCACAATACAGACTTATTACCATAACAATACAGACATATCCACTCTCACAATATAGACATATCCACCACCACAATACAGACATATCCACTCTCACAATAGAGACATATCCACACTCACAATAGAGACATATCCACCACCACAATACAGACATATCCACTCTCACAATACAGACATATCCACCACCACAATACAGACATATCCACACTCACAATAGAGACATATCCACCACCACAATACAGACATATCCACTCTCACAATACAGACATATCCACCACCACAATAGAGACATATCCACACTCACAATAGAGACATATCCACCATCAAAATACAGACATATACACCACCACAATACAGACATATCCACCATCACAATACAGACATATCCACCATCACAATACAGACATATCCACCACCACAATACAGACATATCCACTCTCACAATACAGACATATCCACCACCACAATACAGACATATCCACTCTCACAATAGAGACATATCCACCATCACAATACAGACTTATCCACCATCACAATACAGACTTATTACCATAACAATACAGACATATCCACTCTCACAATATAGACATATCCACCACCACAATACAGACATATCCACTCTCACAATAGAGACATATCCACACTCACAATAGAGACATATCCACCACCACAATACAGACATATCCACTCTCACAATACAGACATATCCACCACCACAATACAGACATATCCACACTCACAATAGAGACATATCCACCACCACAATACAGACATATCCACTCTCACAATACAGACATATCCACCACCACAATAGAGACATATCCACACTCACAATAGAGACATATCCACCATCAAAATACAGACATATCCACCACCACAATACAGACATATCCACCATCACAATACAGACATATCCACACTCACAATAGAGACATATCCACCACCACAATACAGACATATCCACCACCACAATACAGACATATCCACCACTACAATACAGACATATCCACCACTACAATACAGACATATCCACAATCAATTGCTGCTCTTGCTGCTCTAGTCTAGTCCAAAAAAATACAACAGAAAATATATATGCAGTGTGTGCAAATGTAGCAAGTTATGGAGGTAAGGCAATAAATAGGCTATAGTGCAAAATAATTACAATTAGTATTAACACTGGAATGATAGATGTGCAGAAGATGATGTGCAAATAGAGATACTGGGGTGCAAATGAGCAAAATAAATAACAATAATGGGGATGAGGTAGTTGGGCGGGCTAATTACAGATGGGCTGTGTACAGGTGCAGTGATCGGTAAGCTGCTCTGACAACTGATACTTAAAGATAGTGAGGGAGATAAGTCTCCAGCTTCAGAGATTTTTGCAATTCGTTCCAGTCATTGGCAGCAGAGAACTGGAAGGAATGGCGGCCAAAGGAGGTGTTGGCTTTGGGAATGACCAGGGCATGTAGATTTCCGGGCGTTGTAGAAAAGATTCAGGGCATTATGTACAGACAAGGATATGGAAGGATATGAGTAAAGTGGAGGTAAACCTAAGCGTTGGGTAAAGATGAAAGAGATAGCATCACTGGAGGCACCAATTGAGTCGGTCTCCGCGTGTACGGGGGGTGGGACAAAGGAGCTAACTAAGGCAGGTTTAGCTGGGCTGGGGGATCTACAGTGAAATAGTACAATTAGAAATAACCGAAACAACAATAAGCATATATATTGACATGGGATAGAGGCATAAAGCAATCACGGTGTAATTTGAGAGAGCTAAGACAACAGCTGGTAATGACGACAGTTTGGGCTGAGGCTAAACATAAACAGGATGCGGTACCGTATAAAGGAACAGTCCAGCAGGCATCAGCTGTATAGCTGAGTGATCATAAGGTCCGGTGAACAGCAATAGGATAGTTCGGAGGTAGTTCGGGGGCTGCTAAAGCACTAGCGAGCAAGAGGCCACGGCTAGCGTGTGCTAGCGGGCCGGGGCTAGCAGATGGAATCTTCGTGGTCGACGTGGTAACGGGAAGCCTGTTGTAATCACATCAGACGATTTCGTCGGCAGACCAGTCGTGTAGGATCGGCGGGGCTCCGTGTCAACACTAGGTGGTCCCGTCCGGTTGACAGAGAGGTAGATAGCCGGGAGATGGGCCTAGCTCAGGATGATTAGCCAGACCACAGCGTCCGTTTTGTTGTAGCCAGCTGGTAGCGATGAATCCGGAGTTAAAGGTCCAGTGATTCAGTGATTCCGGTGGAAAAACTGATATGTTCTGGGTCGATAACGCGCTGTGCAGACAGTGCAGACTGGCCGAATAATAGTCCAGACTAGAGCTGGCTGGTGGGTGGTGCAGGCCACGGACAATGGTGAAAAACCGCTAACGGTAGCTGATAGCAAGTAGCTAGTTAGCTGGCTACTCCCGTCCGGTAGACCTAGAGGTAGATATGAGCCTGGCTCTAGGCTAGCTCGAGGCTAACTGGTGCTTGCATCGGGGGCAGTGGTGATTAGCCAGACAGCAACATCCATTCGGTTGCGGCTAGCTAGTTGCGATCCGGTGATTAATGTCCAGTGATTAAATTATTCCCGCAGAAAATCCAATGTTCTGGATGAAATACCGCTAACTGTGGCTAATAGCAAGTAGCTAGTTAGCTGGCTAGCTAGTTTCAACTGGAGATTCTAGATAAAAGGTAAGTCAATAATATAATCCGTTCCACATTGAGTGAGGCGGGTTGCAGGAAAGTATATTTTGTAGAAGGATGAAAAGTCTGATAGGGAAATATGTACGAAAAATACAAAGAAAACAGGGTATTTACAGGCTATTTACAGACACACGACAAAAACAGGACTGCACTACTATGCCATCTTGGATGTTTGTAAAAGATAATTGTAAGGTCCCTCAGTCGAGCAGTGAATTTCAAACACCAAATCAACCACAAAGGCCAGAGAGGTTTTCCAATGGCTCGCAAAGAAAGGGCCCTATAAGCAGACACTGAATATCCCTTTGAGCATGGTGAAGTTATTAATTACACTTTGGATGTTGTATCAATACACCAAGTAACTACAAAGATACAGGCGTCCTTCCTAACTCAGTTGCCGGAGAGAAAGGAAACTGCTCAGGGATTTTACCATGAGGCCAATGGTGACTTTAAAACAGTTACAGAGTTTAATGACTGTGATAGGAGAAAACTGAGGATGGATCAACAACATTGTAGTTACTCCACAATACTAACCTAATTGACAGAGTGAAAAGAAGGAAGCCTGTACAGAATAAAAATATTCCAAAACATGCATCCTGTTTGCAACAAGACACTAAAGCAGGGGTGTCAAACTCATTCCATGGAGGGCTTAGTGTCTGCAGAGTTTTGTTTTTTCCTTTCAATTAAGACCTAAACAACCAGGTGTGGGGAGTTCCTTACTAATTACTGACCTTAATTCATCAATCAAGTACAGGGGAGGAGCGAAAACCTGCAGACATTTGGCCCTCCGTGGAATGAGTTTGACACCTGTGCACTAAAGTAGTACTGCAAAAAATGTGGCAAAGCAATTAACTTTTTGTCCTGAATACAAGATGGCAGCAGGGCAGTTTCATTGAGCGTGTTGTGTCACACTGTTTGTTTCAAATGTTACACGTTTTTATTACTTAGCAGAACTGTTATAGACTTATATATGTTATTGATTGCTTTGAACCTGTAACGGTTCTGTATATATAACCGTTATAGACTGCTAGAGTTGTCATTAAACAACAGGCACAATCTAAAATCCTACAGGATCAAAGCAATCAAAGCGTTAAAAATCATTAGTAAACCAAGCGGTGACATATGCTGTTTTCTACATGAGGAGATAGTGCCGGTGTGGTGCCCTCCCTGAAAGCCGAGAGAGGATACATCTGTGCTGTGACTGACTGTCTAGACACGTTGGGCTGATTAGCCTTGAATGCTCCTCGACGGTCAGGTTTTTAATCTGTGTTCCATCAATCTAACAGAGTCCTCTGACTGCCTTGCTGTGCAGTGGAAGCCGGAGGTCGGTATCTGCGCTGTGACATAACGTCTAGATGCGCTGGGCTTCCTAGCCCAGGATACCGCCACCGGTGATTGGCCGGTCTACTGGGCCCGTTGCTGCCTCACTGTGCGGTAGCCTACTGCAAGGCGACTTGGCGCATTGACCAGATCCACAAACTGGGCGAAATCCCTGTCAGCACATTCCTGCAGCGGCTGTTTAACGCGCTGGC
The DNA here is from genome assembly GCA_902810595.1 of Coregonus sp. 'balchen'. Lineage (NCBI taxonomy): Eukaryota > Metazoa > Chordata > Actinopteri > Salmoniformes > Salmonidae > Coregonus > Coregonus sp. 'balchen'. Next base: position 42,297,311 of record LR778257.1, read on the forward strand.
GTTCTATCTAAGACAGCAACGCTCAGGCAAACACTTGGTTTCTAACTCTACTAGACCTGTAGGCTACAGCTGAATATTTTTAGGGCATTTAAGGTTTCAAAAGACTGACTCAGCATACTTTAATTTGTTTTCTTTTTCTTTTAGTGAATTGTTGGATTCGGTGGTTAAAATGTGTATTTTTGTACAAATGGTTTTAATTGCTGCCTACATGGGTTATGGCTCATTGCAGAGTCTCAGTTATCAAAAACTATCTCCTCTCCTGCAGCGGCTGTTGAACGCGCTGGCATCTCCTTACCGCTAAACCCTGCTCTGACTGATGGGGTAGCAGCTTTTATCTTTCAGAGGGATCTGATACCATTTGACTCCTACTCTGACATGCTCATAAAACTCTCATCTACAGGGTTTCAAATCAAATCAAATTTTATTTGCCACATGCGCCGAATACAACAGGTGTAGACATTACCGTGAAATGCTTACTTACAGCCCTGAACCAACAATGCATTAATTTTTTTATAAAAAAGTAAAATAAAACAACAACAAAAAAGGTGTTGCGAAAAAAAGAGCAGAAGTAAAATAAAAATAACAGTAGGGAGGCTATATATACAGTGGGGCAAAAAAGTATTTAGTCAGCCACTATTTGTGCAAGTTCTCCCACTTAAAAAGATGAGAGAGGCCTGTAATTTTCATCATAGGTACACGTCAACTATGAAAGACAAATTGAGAAAAAAAAATCCAGAAAATCACATTGTAGGATTTTTTATGAATGTATTTGCAAATTATGGTGGAAAATAAGTATTTGGTCAGCTACAAACAAGCAAGATTTCTGGCTCTCACAGACCTGTAACTTCTTCTTTAAGAGGCTCCTCTGTCCTCCACTCGTTACCTGTATTAATGGCATCTGTTTGAACTTGTTATCAGTATAAAAGACACCTGTCCACAACCTCAAACAGTCACACTCCAAACTCCACTATGGCCAAGACCAAAGAGCTGACAAAGGACACCAGAAACAAAATTGTAGACCTGCACCAGGCTGGGAAGACTGAATCTGCAATAGGTAAGCAGCTTGGTTTGAAGAAATCAACTGTGGGAGCAATTATTAGGAAATGGAAGACATACAAGACCACTGATAATCTCCCTCGATCTGGGACTCCACGCAAGATCTCACCCCGTAGGGTCAAAATGATCACAAGAACGGTGAGCAAAAATCCCAGAACCACACGGGGGGACCTAGTGAATGACCTGCAGAGAGCTGGGACCAAAGTAACAAAGCCTACCATCAGTAACACACTACGCCGCCAGGGACTCAAATCCTGCAGTGCAAGACGTGTCCGCCTGCTTAAGCCAGTAAATGTCCAGGCCTGTCTGAAGTTTGCTAGAGTGCATTTGGATGATCCAGAAGAGGATTGGGAGAATGTCATATGGTCAGATGAAACCAAAATATAACTTTTTGGTAAAAACTCAACTCGTCGTGTTTGGAGGACAAAGAATGCTGAGTTGCATCCAAAGAACACCATACCTACTGTGAAGCATGGGGGTGGAAACATCATGCTTTGGGGCTGTTTTTCTGCAAAGGGACCAGCACGACTGATCCGTGTAAAGGAACGAATGAATGGGGCCATGTATCGTGAGATTTTGAGTGAAAACCTCCTTCCATCAGCAAGGGCATTGAAGATGAAACGTGGCTGGGTCTTTCAGCATGACAATGATCCCAAACACACCGCCTGGGCAATGAAGGAGTGGCTTCGTAAGAAGCATTTCAAGGTCCTGGAGTGGCCTAGCCAGTCTCCTGATCTCAACCCCATAGAAAATCTTTGGAGGGAGTTGAAAGTCTGTGTTGCCCAGCGACAGCCCCAAAACATCACTGCTCTAGAGGAGATCTGCATGGAGGAATGGGCCAAAATACCAGCAACAGTGTGTGAAAACCTTGTGAAGACTTACAGAAAACGTTTGACCTGTGTCATTGCCAACAAAGGGTATATAACAAAGTATTGAGAAACTTTTGTTATTGACCAAATACTTATTTTCCACCATAATTTGCAAATAAATTCATAAAAAATCCTACAATGTGATTTTCTGGAAATGTTTTTCTCATTTTGTCTGTCATAGTTGACGTGTACCTATGATGAAAATTACAGGCCTCTCATCTTTTTAAGTGGGAGAACTTGCACAATTGGTGGCTGACTAAATACTTTTTTCCCCCACTGTACAGGGGGGTACCGGTGCAGAGTCAATGTGCGGGGGGCACCGGCTAGTTGAGGTAGTTGAGGTAATATGTACATGTGGGTATAGTTAAAGTGACTATGCATAAATCATTAACAGAGTAGCAGCAGCGTAAAATGATGGGGTGGGGGTTGGGGGGCAGTGCAAATAGTCCGGGTAGCCATGATTAGCTGGTCAGGAGTCTTATGGCTTGGGGGTTGAAGCTGTTGAGAAGCCTTTTGGAACTAGACTTGGCACTCAGGTAGCGCTTGCCGTGCGGTAGCAGAGAGAACAGTCTATGACTAGGGTGGCTTGAGTCTTTGACAATTTTGAGGGCCTCCTCTGACACCGCCTGGTATAGAGGTCCTGGATGGCAGGAAGCTTGGCCCCAGTGATGTACTGGGCCGTACGCACTACCCTCTGTAGTGCCTTGCGGTCGGAGGCCAAGCAGTTGCCATACCAGGCGGTGATGTAACTAGTCAGGATGCTCTCGATGGTGCAGCTGTAGAACTTATTGAGGATCTGAGGACCCATGCCAAATCTTTTCAGTCTCCTGAGGGGGAATAGGCTTTGTCGTGCCCTCTTCACGACTGTCTTGGTGTGTTTGGACCATGATAGTTTGTTGGTGATGTGGACACCAAGGAACTTGAAGATCTCAACCGGTTCCACTACAGCCCCGTCGATGAGAATGGGGGCGTGCTCAGTCCTCTTTTTTTCCTGTAGTCCACAATCATCTCCTTTGTCTTGGTCACATTGAGGGAGAGGTTGTTATCCTGGCAACACACGGCCAGGTCTCTGACCTCCTCCCTATAGGCTGTCTCATCGTTGAGGGAGAGGTTGTTGTCCTGGCAACACACGGCCAGATCTCTGACCTCCTCCCTATAGGCTGTCTCATCGTTGTCGGTGATCAGGCCTACCACTGTTGTGTCGTCGGCAAACTTAATGATGGTGTTTGAGTCGTGCTTGGCCATGCAGTCATGGGTGAACAGGGAGTACAGGAGGGGACTGAGCACGCACCCCTGAGGGGCCCCCGTGTTGAGGATCAGCGTGGCAGATGTGTTGTTACCTACCCTTACCACCCGGGGGCGGCCCGTCAGGAAGTCCAGGATCCAGTTGCAGAGGGAGGTGTTTAGTCCCAGGATCCTTAGCTTAGTGATGAGCTTTGAGGGCACTATGGTGTTGAATGCTGAGCTGTAGTCAATGAATAGCATTCTCACGTATGTGTTCCTCTTGTTAAGGTGGGAAAGGGCAGTGTGGAGTGCAATAGAGATTGCATAATCTGTGGATCTGTTGGGGCGGTATGCAAATTGGAGTGGGTCTAGGGTTTCTGGGATAATGGTGTTGATGTGAGCCATGACCAGCCTTTCAAAGCACTTCATGGCTACAGACGTCAGTGCTACGGGTCGATAGTCATTTAGGCAGGTTATCTTAGTGTCCTTGGGCACGGGGACTATGGTGGTCTGCTTGAAACATGTTGGTATTACAGACTCAGTCAGGGACATGTTGAAAATGTCAGTGAAGACACTTGCCAGTTGGTCAGCACATGCTCGGAGTACACGTCCTGGTAATCCGTCTGGCCCTGCGGCCTTGTGAATGTTGACCTGCTTAAAAGTCTTACTCACATCGGCTACGGAGAGCGTGATCACATAGTCATCCGGAACAGCTGGTGCTCTCATGCATGCTTCAGTGTTGCTTGCCTCGAAGCGAGCATAGAAGTGATTTAGCTCATCTCGTAGGCTTGTGTCACTGGGAAGCTCGCGGCTGTGCTTCCCTTTGTAGTCTGTAATAGTTTTCAAGCCCTGCCACATCCGACGAGCGTCAGAGCCAGTGTAGTACGATTCAATCTTAGTCCTGTATTGTCTCTTTGCCTGTTTGATGGTTTGTTTGGTCTGGCTAACAACTGTGTGTTGTATCAGATTACTGTAGTTTGGATCATTTTAAATCATCTAAGACAGAGGCAGAGACATTTTAGGAAGCAACAAATCAAAGTGTTTTATTCTTCTTCTGCTTTTGGTGTCAGGAAACATTCAGCCAAACCCAGGCCCACTGGCTATGGAGAAACATTCAGCCAAACCAGCCCATGGCTATGGGACATCAGCCAACCCAAAGCTTGACTCAGCAACAGCCCAATGGCTATGGAGAAACATTCAGCCAAACCCAGGCCCACTGGCTATGGAGAAACATTCAGCCAAACCCAGGCCCACTGGCTATGGAGAAACATTCAGCCAAACCCAGGCCCACTGGCTATGGAGAAACATTCAGCCAAACCCAAGGCCCACAGGCTAATGGAGGAAACATCCACAACTCCTATATGATGTGAAAACTAGATCAGGGTTGGCACTGAAGCATATTAATGTGAGGAGTCTGATGGTGAATATAGACATGATAAGAGTCTGGGTTCACTCTGCTGACCCAGATGTCTTAGTTCTGTCCGAGACCTGGCTTAAGACATCTGTTGTAAATCAGTCTATAGGCTTGGATGGTTATAATGTTTATCGATGTGACCGACGAAGTAAGGGGGAGGTATAGCCATCTATATTAAAGACAGATATGTGGTTACTGAACTAAGGTCTTTATCTAAACCAAAACAGTTTGAGTTTTTAGCACTGAAACTGCAGTTATCGAAAGCTGTGAACTTAGATTTAATAGGATGTTATAGACCTGGATTCTCTGGCTGAACTGATGCGTGGTTGGGGGCAAAATGAAATGGTCCTTATGGGCGATTTAAACTGGGACTGGTTATCTCCAAACTCCGAGGCCATTAGAGGAGTGTGCAATACACTGCATTTTACTCAAATTATAAATGCAGTCACAAGACTTAATCCAAAAGGCATCTCTAAATCAACACTTATTGATGTTATTCTAACTAACAATCCGCATAAATACTCAGCTGTTGGTATTTTCCCTAATGATTTAAGTGATCATTGTGCAGTTGCTTGCATAAGAGACAACAAAATCCCGAAAGTGCCCCCTTGGTTCATAGTCAAACTAAATTTTATGCAGTTCTGTGAGCAGGCATTCCTGCATGAACGTTATGCATGCAACTGGGATAGGATTGCACTTAGACATCGAAGAGGCATTCTCCTATTTTCATTCCATGTTTTCTACTATCTGGGATAAACACGCCCCTCTCAAAAAGTACTGGGTAAGAGGTAGAGACTATCCCTGGTTTACAGGGGAATTATCTGATTTGATCCATAAACGAAACACACAATGGGCCAAAGCCAGAAAGGGTAATTCAGGGTCATTCCCCGGCTGAATGGCAGTTATTCAACCCATTCCTAACCCTAACCCATTCCCCAGTTATTCAACCCATTCCTAACCCTAACCCTAGCCCATTCCCCAGTTATTCAACCCATTCCTAACCCTAACCCCAACCCTAACCCATTCCCCAGTTATTCAACCCTAACCCTAACCCATTCCCCAGTTATTCAACCCATTCCTAACCCTAACCCATTCCCCAGTTATTCAGGGCACTGAGAAATAAGTGCACCTTGCTAATACGGAAATGCAAATCTAGCTTCTATTACGAATCTACCAAGTCAAACCTCAATAACCCGCCGAAATTATGGAAAACCATTAAATCCTTTAATGCTCACACAAATTCCTCTGGTCTTCTGCTGAAATTGACCTCAAATTCAATGAATGTGACGGACAAGAATAAACTGCTTGACAAGTTTAATTAGCATTTTGCTAAAGCTGGGTATTTATTTGATAATGAACTCCTTCCTAACATCTCGAATGACTACAAGACAGTGTTCTCACCACACCAGCTGTGAATGAAACTGCCGCATGCCGGCCTATGGTTCATCTATTTCAGTTAACAGAGATTGAGCTTTCAGAAGTTGTAAAGGCACCAACTATCGTCCCATATCTAAACTATCTGCACTGGAAAAAGTTTTGGAAAACCTGGTGAACTCACAGTTGAAACACTTTCTTTATAATAACTCAGTTTTATCTCAATTCCAGTCGGGTTTTAGAGCCAAGCATAGTTAAATTACTGCAGTACGTAAGGTTGTAGGAGATATTCTAGATGCTCAGGACAAGAAAAATCACTGTTTCACTTTTTATTGACTTATTGAAGTCCTTTGACACTATTGACCATGCCCTGCTGTTGTATAGACTAAAAAAGGTTGGTTTAAGTGTTGATGCATTGGATTAGTTCCAAAACTACCTTTCTGACAGAACACTGTGTAGCACAGGAGGCTTACAAAAGGAGTTCCCCAGGGCTCAATTTTAGGTCCGATCCTTTTTACACTGTTTATTAATGATATAGCGAAGACTTGACTCTGCAAATCTCCATCTGTATTTTATATTTTATTTATTTAACCTTTATTTAACCAGGTAAGCCAGTTGAGAACAAGTTCTCATTTACAACTGCGACCTGGCCAAGATAAAGCAAAGCAGTGAGGTAAAAACAACAACACAGAGTTACATATGGGGTAAACAAAACGTACAGTCAATAACACAATATAAATAATCATACAGTGTGTGCAAATGTACACTGCTCAAAAAATAAAGGGAACACTTAAACAAACAATGTAACTCCAAGTTCTCAATCACATTCTGTGAAATCAAACTGTCCACTTGGGAGCAACACTGATTGACATACATTTCAAATGCTGTTGTGCAAATGGAATAGACAACAGGTGGAAATTATAGGCAATTAGCAAGACACCCCCAATAAAGAAGTGGTTCTGCAGGTGGTGACAACAGACCACTTCTCAGTTCCTATGCTTCCTGGCTGATGTTTGGTCACTTTTGAATGCTGGCGGTGCTTTCACTCTAGTGGTAGCATGAGACGGAGTCTACAACCCACACAAGTGGCTCAGGTAGTGCAGCTCATCCAGGATGGCACATCAATGCGAGCTGTGGCAAGAAGGTTTGCTGTGTCTGTCAGCGTAGTGTCCAGAGCATGGAGGCGCTACCAGGAGACAGGCCAGTACATCAGGAGACGTGGAGGAGGCCGTAGGAGGGCAACAACCCAGCAGCAGGACCGCTACCTCCGCCTTTGTGCAAGGAGGAGCAGGAGGAGCACTGCCAGAGCCCTGCAAAATTACCTCCAGCAGGCCACAAATGTGCATGTGTCTGCTCAAAAGGTCAGAAACAGACTCCATGAGGGTGGTATGAGGGCCCGACGTCCACAGGTGGGGGCTGTGCTTACAGCCCAACACCGTGCAGGACGTTTGGCATTTGCCAGAGAACACCAAGATTGGCAAATTCGCCACTGGCGCCCTGTGCTCTTCATAGATGAAAGCAGGTTCACACTGAGCACGTGACAGACGTGACAGAGTCTGGAGACGCCGTGGAGAACGTTCTGCTGCCTGCAACATCCTCCAGCATGACCGGTTTGGCGGTGGGTCAGTCATGGTGTGGGGTGGCATTTCTTTGGGGGGCCGCACAGCCCTCCATGTGCTCGCCAGAGGTAGCCTGACTGCCATTAGGTACCGAGATGAGATCCTCAGACCCCTTGTGAGACCATATGCTGGTGCGGTTTGCCCTGGGTTCCTCCTAATGCAAGACAATGCTAGACCTCATGTGGCTGGAGTGTGTCAGCAGTTCCTGCAAGAGGAAGGCATTGATGCTATGGACTGGCCCGCCCATTCCCCAGACCTGAATCCAATTGAGCACATCATGTCTCGCTCCATCCACCAAAGCCACGTTGCACCACAGACTGTCCAGGAGTTGGCGGATTCTTTAGTCCAGGTCTGGGAGGAGATCCCTCAGGAGACAATCCGTCACCTCATCAGGAGCATGCCCAGGCATTGCGTTGTAGGGAGGTCATACAGGCACGTGGAGGCCACACACACTACTGAGCCTAATTTTGACTTGTTTTAAGGACATTACATCAAAGTTGGATCAGCCTGTAGTGTGGTTTTCCACTTTAATTTTGAGGGTGACTCCAAATCCAGACCTCCATGGGTTGATACATTTGATTTCCATTGATAATTTTTGTGTGATTTTGTTGTCAGCACATTCAACTATGTAAAGAAAAAAGTATTTAATAAGATTATTTCATTCATTCAGATCTAGGATGTGTTGTTTAAGTGTTCCCTTTATTTTTTTGAGCAGTGTACATTTGCACACACTGTGTAGTAAGTTATGGAGGTAAGGCAATAAATAGGCCATAGTGCAAAATAATTACAATTTAGTATTAACACTGGAGTGATAGATGTGCAAATAGAGATACTGGGGTGCAAATTAGCAAAATAAATAACAATGTAAATAACAATATGGGGATGAGGTAGCTGGGTGGGCTAATTACAGATGGGCTGTGTACAGGTGCAGTGATCGGTAAACTGATGCTTAAATATAGTGAGGGAGATAAGTGTCTCCAGCTTCAAAGATTTATGCAGTTCGTTCCAGTCATTTGCAGCAGAGAACTGGAAGGAATGGCGGCCAAAGGAGGTGTTGGCTTTGGGAATGACCAGTGAGATATACCTGCTGGAATGCATACTACGGGTGGGTGTTGCTATGGTGAACAATGAGCTAAGATAAGGCGGGGATTTGCCTAGAAGTGATTTATAGATGATCTGGAACCAGTGGGTTTGGCGACTAATATGTAGTGAGGGCCAGCTAACGAGAGCGTACAGGTCACAATAATAATAATATAATAATAATATGCCATTTAGCAGACGCTTTTATCCAAAGCGACTTACAGTCATGTGTGCATACATTTTTACGTATGGGTGGTCCCGGGGATCGAACCCACTACCCTGGCGTTACAAGCGCCATGCTCTACTAATTGAGCTACAGAGGACCACAATGGTAGTATATGGGGCTTTGGTGACAAAACGGATGGCACTGTGATAGACTACATCCAACTTGCTGAGTAGAGTGTTGGAAGCCATTTTGTAAATGACATCGCCGAAGTCAAGGATTGGTAGGATAGTCAGTTTTACTAGGGCATGTTTAGCAGCATGAGTGAAGGAGGCATGTTGCGAAATAGGAAGCCGATTCTAGACTGAACTTTGGATTGGAGATGCTTAATGTGAGTCTGGAAGGAGAGTTTACGATCTAACCAGACACCTAAGCATTTGTAGTTGTCCACATATTCTAAGTCAAACCTGCCGAGAGTAGTGATTCTAGTCGAGCAGGCGGGTGCAAGCAGCGTTCGATTGAAGAGCATGCATTTAGTTTTACTAGCGTTTAAGAGCAGTTGGAGGCCACGGAATGAGCGTTGTATGGCATTGAAGCTCGTTTGGAGGTTTGTTAACACTGTGTCCAATGAAGGGCCAGATGTATACAAAATGGTGTCGTCTGCGTAGAGGTGGATTTGAGAGTCACCAGCAGCAAGAGCGACATCATTGATATACACAGAGAATAGAGTCGGCCCGAGAATTGAACCCTGTGGCACCCCCATAGAGACTGCCAGAGGTCCAGGCAACAGGCCCTCCGATTTGACACATTGAACTCTATCTGAGAAGTAGTTGGTGAACCAGGCGAGGCAGTCATTTGAGAAACCAAGGCTATTTAGTCTGCCAATAAGAATGCGGTGATTGACAGAGTCAAAAGCCTTGGCCAGGTCAATGAAGACGGCTGCACAGTACTGTCTATTATCTATCGCGGTTATTATATTGTTTAGGACCTTGAGCGTGGCTGAGGTGCACCCATGACCAGCTCGGAAACCAGGCATGGGCAAGTTGCAGCAGAGGGTGCAGAGCTGGTGGCAGGGGTAAGGGTAGCCAGGTGGAAAGCATGGTCAGCCGTAGCAAAATGCTTGTTGAAATTTTGGATTATCGTAGATTTATCGGTAGTGACAGTGTTTCCTAGCCTCAGTGCAGTGGGCAGCTGGGAGGAGGTGCTCTTATTCTCCATGGACTTTACAGTGTCCCAAAACTTTTTGGAGTGTATATTGGTTCCTGACTTCCCTGAAAAGTTGCATATCGCGGGGGCTGTTCGATGCTAATGCAGTACGCCACAGGATGTTTTTGTGCTGGTCAAGGGCTGTCAAGTCTGTGGTGAACCAGGGGCTATATCTGTTCTTAGTTCTGACATTTTTGAATGGGGCATGCTTATTTAAGATGGAGAGGAAAGCACTTTTAAAGAACAACCACGCATCCTCTACTGACAGAATGAGATCAATATCCATCCAGGATACCCGGGCCAGGTCAAATAGAAAGGCCTGCTCGCTGAAGTGTTTTAGGGAGCGTTTGACAGTGATGAGGGGTGGTCGTTTGACCGCGGACCCATTACGGACGCAGACAATGAGGCAGTGATCGCTGAGATCCTGGTTGAAGACAGCGGAGGTGTCTTTAGAGGGTAAGTTAGTCAGGATGATATCTATGAGGGTACCCATGTTAACAGATTTAGGGTTGTACCTGGGAGGTTCCTTGATAATTTGTGTGAGATTGAGGGCATCTAGTTTAGATTGTAGGACGGCCGGGGTGTTAAGCATATCACAGTTTAGGTCACCAAGCAGTACGAACTCTGAGGATAGATGGGGGGCAATCAGTTCACATATGGTGTTCAGGGCACAGCTGGGGGCTGAGGGGGGTCTGTAGCAAGTGGTAACAGTGAGAGACTTATTTCTGGAAAGGTGGATTTTTAGAAGTAGAATCTCAAACTGTTTGGGCACAGACCTGATAGCCTGCAGAGCTCTATCATACTATCTCTACAGTAGATTGCAACTCCGCCCCCTTTGGCAGTTCTATGTAGACAGAAAATGTTGTAGTTGGGAATGGAAATTTCAGAATCTTTGGTGGCCTTCCTGAGCCAGGATTCAGACACTGCTAGAACATCAGGGTTGGCGGAGTGTGCCAACGCAGTGAATAACTCAAACTTAGGGAGGAGGCTTCTGATGTTAACATGCAAGAAACCAAGGCTTTTGCGGTTACAGAAGTCAACAAATGATACCTCCTGGGGAGTAGGAGTGATACTGGGGGCTGCAGGGCCTGGGTTAACCTCTACATCACCAGAGGAACAGAGGAGGAGTAGAGTAAGGATACGGCTAAAGGCTTTAAGAACTGGTCTTCTAGTGCGTTGGGTACAGAGAAAAAAAGGGGCAGATTTCCGGGCGTTGTAGAATAGATTCAGGGCATTATGTACAGACAAGGATATGGAAGGATATGAGTACAGTGGAGGTAAACCTAAGCGTTGGGTAAAGATGAAAGAGATAGCATCATGGTAGGCACCGATTGAGCCGGTCTCCGCGTGTATGGGGGGTGGGACAAAGGAGCTATCTGAGACAGGTTGAGCAGGACTGGGGGCTCTACAGTGAAAAAGTACAGTTAGAACTAACTGAAACAGCAATAGGCAAGGCATATTGACATGGGAGATAGGCATAAAGCAGTCACAGGTGTTATTCGAGAGAGCTAAGACAACAACTGGTAATGGCGATAAAGTTTGAGCTGAGGCTAAACAGATAAACAGGATGGGGTACCGTATAAAGGAACAGTCCAGCAGGCATCAGCTGTGTAGCTGAGTGATTATAAGGTCCAGTGAACAGCAATAAGTAAGTCTGGGAACAGTTCAGTGGCTGCTACGCTACAGGCGAGCTGGAGGTACGGCTGTTGATTGCGTGTGCTAGCGGGCCGGGGCTAGCAGATGGATCTTCGTGGTCGTCGCAACGGGAAGCCTGTTCAATCCACATCAGACGATTATGTCAGCAGACCAGTCGTGATGGATCGGCGGGGCTCCGTGTCAACACTAAGAGGTCCCGTCCGATTGACAGAGAGGTAGATTGCCGGGAGATGGGCCTGGCTCGAGGCTAGCTCAAGGCTAACTGGGGTTAGCTTCAGGACAGTGGTGATTAGCCAACAACGACAACAGCCATTCGGTTGCAGCTAGCTAGTTGCGATGATCCGGTGTTAAGGTCCAGTGATTCCGTGATTCCAGCAGAAAATCCGATATGCTCTGGCTCGATAGCGCGATGTGCAGACTGGCCGATAATTGTCCAGGCTAGAGCTGGCTGGTAGGTAGTGCAGGCCACGGCCACGGACAATGGTGAAGGCCGCTAACGGTGGCTAATAGCAAGTAGCTTGTTAGCTGGCTAGCTGGCTAGTTTCAACCAGAGGTTCTGGATAAAACTGTATGAAGAAATAATAGAATCCGTTCCACATTGAGTGGGGTGGGTTGCAGGAAAGTATATTTAGTTAAAGGATGGAAAGTGAGATTGAGAAATATATACGAAAAAGACAAAAAAACTAAAAACAGGCTATTTACATGAGGACACTACAGAAAACACGACCGCACTGCTATTTCATCTTGGAATCCAGCTGCTGATGACACAATTATTTATTCTAGCGCATTTAATATTGAGAATGCTTTTCAGGACTTAGTTGGCTTTTGATGTTATTCAAAGGCAGCTTTTTGAATTGAATCTTGTGCTTAATGCAAGGAAAACAAAATGTATGGTTTCTCTTCCCTGAAAGTAAACAGATGGAGTCACTTGCAGATTTTAACTATAAAAGACCAGCAAATCGATAGGGTCACCTCCTATAAGCATCTTGGGATTTGGTTAGATGAAAAGCTGAATTTTAAACAGCACATTGATAACTTGACGAAGAAACTGAAGTTGAAATTGGGTTTCTATTTTAGGAACAAATCTTGCTTTTCAATGTTAGTCAGAAAGGATGTTGTTCAAAGCACTTTTTTTTATCAGTGCTGGATTATGGTGATAGTGTCTATATGCCTCAGCAAGTATCTTAACAACTCTGGACACAGTGTATCATGGTGCTTTAAAATATATTACATATGCTAGATCACTCACTCATCACTGTAATTTGTGTACTATGGTGCAATGGACTGCTCTCTCCACCAGGAGGCTAAAGCACTGGTACACTTTCGTGTACAAAGCATTGATAGGACAACTCCCTTTGTATCTAGTCTTCGTTCACAGTCGCTGCTGTCCTTGTCTGTTTAAGGCTAGAACTGAGATGGGGAAACAATATTTTTCCCATAATGCCCCTTCATCCTGGAACATGCTTCAAAAGATATTAAAGTTAGGGGAGTTAGTGCCTGTTTTTAAGACTGATTGACAACACAGTTTCTAATCTTCAATCTGACAACACAGTTTCTAATCTTCAATCTGACAACACAGTTTCTAATCTTCAATCTGACAACACTGTTTGTGAAGCTGCAGTTGTTTCTAATCTTCAATTGTATCTGGAACTTGTGACTGTCTTTTGTGTGTATTTTGTATTTTTCTGTAGTATTTTATTTACACGCTTCTATTTCCCTGGTTTGCCTTCTTTCCAGGTCACCCTCGCATAAGAGGTTTTTAACCTCAATGGGTCTTACCAGGTTAAATAAAGGTTAAACATTTTAAAAATGTAAAAGTGTTATGTTTGGGGCAAATCCAAAACAACACATTACTGAGAACCACTCTCTATATTGTCAAGCATAGTGGTGGCTGCATCATGTTATGGGTATGCTTGTAATCGTTAAGGACTGGGGTTTTTCAGGATGAAAAAATGTAGCTAAGCACAGGCAAAATCCTAGAGGAAAACCTGGGTTAGTCTGGGAGATTAATTCACCATTCAGCAGGACAATAACCTAAAACACAAGGTCAAATCTACACTGGAGTTGCTTACCAAGAAGACAGTGAATGTTCCTGAGTGGCCGAGTTACCGTTTGGACTGAAATCGGCTTGAAAATCTTTGGCAAGACTTTAAAATGGTCTAGCAATGGTCAACAACCAATTTGACAGAGCGTGAAGATTTTTTTTAAATATTAAAAATGGGCAAATATTGTGCAATTCAGGTGTACAAAGTGCTTAGAGACTTACCCAATAATCGCTGCCAAAGGCGACTAACATGTATTGACTCAAGGGTGTGACTACTTATGCAAATGAGATATTTCTGTATTTCATTTTCAATAAATTTACAAACATTTCTAAAAATATGTTTTGACTTTGTCATTATGGGTAATTGTGTGTAGATGGGCGAGAAGAACATGTTTTAATCAATTTTGAATTTAGGCTGTAACACAACAAAATGTGGAATAAGTCATAGGGTATGAATACTTTCTGAAGGCACTGTATATGGTTACAAGTCAGTGTTCTCACCACACCAGTTCTATATGGTTACAAGTCAGTGTTCTCACCACACCAGTTCTATATGGTTACAAGTCAGTGTTCTCACCACACCAGTTCTATATGGTTACAAGACAGTGATCTCACCACACCAGTTCTATATGGTTACAAGACAGTGATCTCACCACACCAGTTCTATATGGCTACAAGACAGTGATCTCACCACACCAGTTCTATATGGCTACAAGACAGTGATCTCACCACACCAGTTCTATATGGTTACAAGTCAGTGTTCTCACCACACCAGTTCTATATGGCTACAAGTCAGTGTTCTCACCACACCAGTTCTATATGGTTACAAGACAGTGATCTCACCACACCAGTTCTATATGGTTACAAGACAGTGTTCTCACCATACCAGTTCTATATGGCTACAAGACAGTGATCTCACCACACCAGTTCTATATGGTTACAAGTCAGTGTTCTCACCACACCAGTTCTATATGGCTACAAGACAGTGTTCTCACCACACCAGTTCTATATGGCTACAAGTCAGTGTTCTCACCACACCAGTTCTATATGGTTACAAGACAGTGATCTCACCACACCAGTTCTATATGGTTACAAGACAGTGTTCTCACCACACCAGTTCTTTGCCATCTTGTACATGTTGGCAGCCCTGGTGTAAATATCACAGACCTCCTCCATCTTGGATGAGCCTCTGCATCAACAGAAGAAGAGTAACAGTGAGCCAGTGGCGCTAAACAGGTGGTATCAGGATTAGTAACACAGTCTAGTAACAGTCATACAGTATAGGCTTTGTTTCAATATTGTAAAGTATATCACTGACTATTGGCAAAAACTACTGTTATAATATCAGTTTGAATGTGTGCATTAGATGAGGCAACAATTATCATTATTTAGGCTTTTTAAGAAAAATTAAAAAAACATGACAGTCATATATTGAGAAACATCAGTAAGCAGTCATTGTTGATGTTTACAGTAAAGTGAGAAGCCAATCCTTTAGTAGTGGATTGGGGAACAGGATCAGATGGGGAACATTATATAACACTAACGTTAGTTCCTACAACTAGACGTCATCATTTCGAAATCAGCTGACAACGGGCTGTTTAGTCGCTAAATAAGTGGCAATATTTTACTCTCATGTGTTACCAGCAAATATAGATATACAACCTAATGCACGTCAAAGAACTCACAAGTTCAACTGTTTGGTTATTTCGTTTTTGTACAACAGGGTAACGTTTGCTAACTTACATTAGCTAAGTTACTTTGTTGACTTGATTGCTAGCTAGCTAAACAAACTACTAGCTGGATGATTAAATTGCTCTTCGAAAATTAACGTTAGAGGGTAGTTGGTAACTATATGGCTCTGGTAACTAGTAGCTAACTAGCTACATAACTAGCGTTACTCTACCATTTGCTATTGCTAGCTAAGCTAACGGGGCTAGTTAGCTGGAATGCTCACCCAAACAACGCCCCAAAAAACGACTGAGATGATTTCAGTTTCTTTTCAGCCTCAGCCATCAGAGCCGAGGCTTCCTTCTCTTTTCCAGAGTTGTCCATGTTTGTAACAACTAGCAAGCTAGCTAGTTTAGTAAAGCAAGTAACAGGAGACTGTCTAGCTGCTAGCTACAGTCTCCACATTGGTTCTTCCTGTCACGTCACCGGGAGCGTTCTCCTCGCTTCCGGTCTACTAAAGCCAGAGAGGAACCTCCTGCCAAATGTATGACCACAATAGAGACACATATTTCCCACAGATCACACAGCACCACAAAGAGTTTGAAAACAAATCAAACATTAGTTTCCATCCAATTGGCGACAGATTTTCATGCGAATATTCTAAAATATGCATAAAGAAAATATGCGTATTTTCTCACCAGTGGTTTTTCCACCAAACGGACTTGCTGCAGATAAAATCAGTGTGTGAGGTAGCGCACACAACATGTGATTTTTCGCTTAAGTTTTCAAGTACCGAATACAAGTTCAGTGTGTTTCCATCACATTCAACTCTACCGATAGTTTTGTCACAAAAACGGTTGCGTTAAATAGCAAATGTGGCTACTCTGGTTTTGGCATGTGTTCTCTAGCTAACAGCTGGCAGGTACAGTGCGGGTAAATCAAATCAAGCTTTGTTTAAACAGCACATTTCAGACATGGAATGGAATGCAATGTGCTTTACAGAATAAAATAAAATAATAACAGCTTAAATATTTACTAGACAACAAACATCAGATAAAAAACAGAAGAATGACACAAACTGAACGACTAAAAAGCACCCTGAGGAAAAGCAAAGCTATAAAGATGTGTTTTAAGATCTCTTTTCAATACTGTATGTCCACAGTTTCATCCCCCATCAGGTTCTCTGGCAGACTATTCCAGAGGCTGGGGGCATGATAACTAAAGGCTGCCTCTTCATGCCTCTTGGTCCTAGGCTTTGGGATAGTTAAAAGGCCAGTGCCAGAGGACCTGAGGGACCTACTGGGTACATCACTTAAAAGCATGTCTGACATGTATTGGGGTGCACAATTAAAAACCAATAGAAAAATATTTAAATGAATTCTAAAACTCAAAGGCAGCCAGTGCAGAGACTTTAAAACCGGTGTAATGTGTGCTCTCCGTCTAGTCTTGGTCATTACCCGTGCTGCAGCATTCTGTATGTTTCGCAGAGGTAAGGCTAACCGAGACCCCCAGGCGTTCCATAAAAGCCCCCCAGACTCTGGAGGTGAACTGGGGACCTCGGTCGGACACAATATCCTCGGGGACCCCATAGTGCCGGAACACGTGGGTAAAGAGGGCCTCGGCGGTCTGTAGGGCAGTATGGAGACCCGGCAGTGGGAGGAGACGACAGGCCTTAGAAAACCGATCCACAACGACCAAAATGGTGGTATTACCCTGGGAAGGGGGTAGATCGGTCACAAAATCTACCGATAGGTGGGACCATGGTCGTTGTGGAACGGGCAGAGGATGTAACTTACCCCTGGGCAAATGTCTAGGTGCCTTACACTGGGCACACACCGAGCAGGAGGAGACATAAACCCTCACATCCCTGGCTAACGTTGGCCACCAGTATTTCACGCTAAGGCAGTGCACCGTCCGACCAATACCAGGATGTCCAGAGGAGGGTGATGTATGAGCCCAAGAAATAAGCCGATCACGAACCTCGAGCGGAACGTACGTCCGCCCCACAGGACACTCGGGGGGAGTAGGGTCGGTACGCAGCGCCCGCTCGATTTCCGCATCGACCTCCCACACTACCGGAGCCACCAGACAAGACTCCGGAAGTATGGAAGTGGGCTCAATGGATCTCTCCTCCGTGTCATACTGCCGGGACAGTGCGTCTGCCTTACCGTTCTGGGACCCAGGGATGTATGTGATCTTAAAAACAAACCGGGTCAGGAACATGTTCCACCTAGCCTGACGAGGGTTCAATCTCCTAGCTGCCCGGATGTACTCCAGGTTACGGTGATCAGTCAGAATGAGAAAAGGGTGTTGAGCCCCCTCAAGCCAATGCCTCCACACCTTTAGGGCCTGGACTACAGCTAACAGCTCCCTGTCCCCAACGTCATAATTGCGCTCCGCCGAGCTGAGCTTCTTGGAGTAGAACGCACAGGGGCGGAGCTTAGGTGGCGTGCCGGACCGTTGTGACAGGACTGCCCCAATACCGGTCTCGGACGCGTCCACCTCTACTTGGAAAGGCAAAGAGGGATCCGGATGCGCCAGCACCGGGGCCGAGGCGAACAGGTTCTTCAGCTTGACAAATGCCCTGTCCGCCTCAGCTGACCACTGCAAGCGCACCGGACCCCCCTTTAGCAGAGATGTAATGGGAGCTGCAACCTGTCCAAAGCCCCGGATAAACCTCGGATAGTAATTAGCAAAACCCAAGAACCGCTGCACCTCTTTTACGGTGGTTGGAGTTTGCCAATTACGCACAGCCGATACCCGATCTACCTCTATCTCCACGCCAGACGCGGACAACCGATAACCCAAAAAAGAGACGGACTCCTGGAAGAACAAGCATTTCTCTGCCTTGACATACAAGTCATGCTCCAACAGTCGTCTCAATACTCGGCGCACCTGGGCTACATGCTCGGCTCGTGTAGAAGAATACACTAGAATGTCGTCAATGTACACCACTACACCCTGCCCATGCATGTCCCGGAAAATCTCATCAACAAAGGATTGGAAGACTGAAGGAGCATTCATTAACCCGTACGGCATGACGAGATACTCGTAATGACCCGAGGTGGTGCTAAATGCTGTTTTCCATTCATCCCCCTCCCTAATGTGCACCAAATTGTACGCGCTCCTGAGATCCAACTTTGTGAAGAAACGCGCTCCGCGTAATGACTCCGTCATCGTCGCAATCAGTGGAAGTGGGTAACTGTATTTTACTGTGATCTGATTGAGACTACGGTAATCAATACACGGGCGCAATCCCCCGTCCTTCTTCTTCACAAAGAAGAAACTCGAGGAGACCGGAGAAGTAGAGGGCCGTATGTATCCCTGTGCCAAGGACTCGGCTATGTAAGTCTCCATAGCCGCAGTTTCCTCTTGAGACAAGGGATACACATGACTCCTGGGAAGAGCTGCTCCGGTCTGGAGATTTATCGCACAGTCCCCCTGTCTATGAGGAGGTAGCCGTGCTGCCCTCGCTTTGCTAAACGCTAGTGCTAAATCCTCATACTCGGGGGGAATGCGCAGTGCGGGCACTTGGTTCGGACTCTCTACCGAGGTCGCCCCTATGGAAACACCTAGACATCTCCCTACACACTGGGCAGACCACTCCATAAGAGCCCTCTGTTGCCACGCTATGGTAGGATCGTGGGTGCTTAACCAGGGAAGCCCCAACACCACTGGATATGCAGGAGAGTCAATCAGATAGAACTGAATGACTTCCTCATGACCCCCCTGCGTAGTCATCGTCAGCGGTGCTGTGACATCCCTGATCAGACCTGACCCAAACGGCCGGCTGTCTAAAGCATGGACAGGGAATGGAACTTCTACCGGCCGAAGGGGAATTCCTAACCTAGCACAAAATGCCCTATCAATAAAGTTCCCAGCTGCGCCTGAATCTACTAGCGCCTTATGCTGGGAATGAGGTGCCACCTGTGGGAAACGCACAGGAATGCTCATGTGACCAACAGAGAGCTCTGGGTAAGTGGGGCGCCTACTCACCTGAAATGACTCCCCAGTGCGTGACCTGTTGTCCCCTCTCTCAGAAAACCTTCCCCAGCACCTGGCCGCGGTGTGTCCTCCACGGCCACAGTTGGTGCAGGGGTTGGCCCTCCTCGGGTTCTCCCTCCTCCTCTCTCTAGCGCCAGCACCCCCGAGCTCCATAGGAATTGGCTCAGAGGTGCTGGAGGATGGAATGGACGACCCCCACTCGTGACGTCCGCGGGCGGCCAGCAGGGTGTCAAGCCTGATGGAGATGTCCACCAGCTGGTCGAAGCATAGATTGTTGTCCCTGCAGGCCAGCTCACGACGGACGTCCTCTCGCAGGCTACACCGGTACTGGTCGATGAGGGCCCTCTCATTCCATCCCGAATCCGCAGCTAACGTCCGGAACTCCAGTGCGAACTCCTGTGCGCTCCTCTTCTCCTGTCGGAGGTAGAACAGACGCTCCCCCGCCGCCTTCCCTTCAGGTGGGTGATCGAAGACTGCCCGGAAGCGGCGGGAGAACTCAGCGTAGGTGATGGTAGCTGCGTCTATTCTCCTCCATTCGGCGTTGGCCCATTCCAACGCCTTGCCGGATAGACAGGAGATGAGGGCGGAGACGCTCTCGTATCCCGAGGGCGCTGGGTGTATAGTAGCCAGGTATAGTTCTATCTGCAGGAGGAACCCCTGACACCCGGCTGCAGACCCGTCATATGCCCTCGGGAGCGAGAGCCGAATGCCACTGGGTCCCGGTGCTGAGAGAGGAGGACTGGTCGTTGGTGATGGGATAGTGGGCGATGGCGTGGGCACTTCCCTAGTCACCAAACGACTCAGCTTGTTGGACGCCTCGTCAAGGGCGGCCTCAAGTTGCTGGAACAAAATGTCTTGATATCGTAATTGTTCCTCCAGCAACCTGGGTGCCGCCACTGCTCCTGCTGACTCCATGATGGTGTGTTGTTCTGTCATAATGTGAGGTGTAGGTGGGGTTGAAGTCAGGCGCAGGACACCGAGGCTTAGTCCAAAATGTTTACTAAAGTCCAAAAATGAACAAAGTACAAACACTATGCACGGCCACAAGACAAACAAGGTGGCGACTAAGCGCAATTACGCACACACAAGCGTAATTACAAAAATACACAAAACACGACACGAAACACAAGACGACTGGCGAAAACAACACACAACTAATCCATACAAACACAGGGAACTTATAGGACATGTAATCAACGCAAACCAGACACAGGTGCAACGGACAGACAAAAGCAATCGCACATGAAACATCCAACGGTGGCAGCTAGTACTCCGGGGACGGCGAACGCCTTTGCCTGCCCGAACCAGGAGGAGGAGCAGTCTCGGCCGAAACCGTGACAAGAGCACTCTCGATTTATTCTGATTAATAGTGATCAAGTTAGAAAAATGAGCCCGTCTGGCATTTCTAACTGCCTTGTTATATATGCCAAGTTGCTCTCTCAGAATATCATAATGGACCTGCAACTTTGACTTTCTCCACTTCCCCTCTGCCTTTCTGCAATTTCTCTTTAATTGATTAGTTTCCTCATCCAAGGGGCTCTCCGTTTGGATGGGGCCTTTTTCAACCTTACTGGAGCTATTGGTAATATGTGGTTGGCCTTCATTTGCTATTAATGTTACCAACTAAATCACCACAAGAGGAAGGCAGAATAGGTGGTCGAGTATTGTTCATACACTCAATAAAATCTGTAGCTACTTTAGAGGTCAGACAGCGTTTCTTATAATGCGTTCAGTATTACCCTGTGTTGCTATGGGCAACAAGGTAGTAAAACATCCACAGTGGTGATCAGATAAAGCAACATCAACAATAGAGGATATGTCAACAGAAAGCCCCTTGGTAATAACCAGGTCCAGAGTATGGCTGTGGTTATGGGTGGGCCCAGTAACATGTTGGATGAAGTCCATAGAGCTCAAAAGGCTAGTCTACATGAGATTATGGATAAGAACGAGACTATTTTTATTTGTCAAATGGCAGTCAAGCATCGATCATCATGTCAGCAGAATAAGACCCTCGATATTTTTTGTAAAGGAGCATCAAGATCACCGTGCACTTTCACCACCCTGTGAAGTTCATCATCATTTATTTAATCTGTCGCCTAATAAACTGCATGGTTTCCCGAGTCGTAGTGGGAGGACCACACACCATGTCATTGCATAACTTTTACTTCCATATGGTGGTTGTTATAGCAATATTTGCGTATAAAGGCGTTTCCGCTGCCATTTCACGCATAAATAATTTTACAGACACAAAAATATCCCACCTTGTCAAAGGAACAAATGATCTGTCAGCGTTTATAAAATTTTCCTGAAACTTCCTGTTTCCATCACAGCTGTCATGATACACTATATATACAAAAGTATGTGGACACCCCTTCAAATTAGTGGATTTGGCTATTTCAGCCACACCCGTTGCTGACAGGTGTATAAAATCGAGCACACAGCCATGCAATCTCCATAGACAAACATTGGCAGTAGAATGGCCTTACTGAAGAGCTCAGTGACTTTCAACGTGGCACCGTCATAGGATGCCACCTTTCCAACAAGTCACTTCGTCAAATGTCTGCCCTGCTAGAGCTGCCCCGGTCAACTGTCAGTGTGGTTATTGTGAAGTGGAAACCTCTAGGAGCAACAACGGCTGCGAAGTGGTAGGCCAAACAAGCTCACAGAACGGGACTGCCGAGTGCTGAAGCGTGTAGCGCGCAAAAATCGTCTGTCTGTTAGGCCTACTGCTGCTAGGTAGCTCTCTCTCTGCTCTCCCCCTCCCCTCTGTCTGTCCTTGATTGCAGGAGTGAAGTCTGGTGTGCGGGAGTCAGGGTTCCAGCTGCAGCTCATTCACCATAATCACCTCAGCCTTAAAGACCCGGTCAAACTTGCCACTCATCGTCAGATCATAGTCAAGACGACCATGTTAGTCTCGCTGCTGATTCAACCTGCTTGTTTTCGCTCTTTGTGTTTTTGGCCTGTTCTATTTACATTTCTCCTGTGCCACAGATTATTGGAACCTGACTCCTGCCTCCGCTTCACTCCTGCCACCACCATCCCGCTTACCACTACTGGACTTCCCTTTTGGACTCACCCCGGACACTAGGACGTTACGGTACCACTCCTGCTCAGAACCTGGATCTGTTACCCTCCCTGTAGACCTGGACTTGCTCTTCCCCCCTACTTTTGGAAACCTGGACAAGTTTACTTTGTAATAAACCTGTTAAACCTTCTCTGGCTCTGTGTAGTTGTCTGCATTTGGGTTCCTATCCAGTTACATCATGACACTGTCCTCGGTTGCAACACTCACTACAGAGTTCCAAACTGCCTTTGGAAGCAACTTCAGCACAATAAATGTTCGTCGGGAGCTTCATGAAATGGGTTTCCATGGCCGAGCAGCCGCACACCAGCCTAAGATCACCATGTGCAATGCCAAGCGTCAGCTGGAGTGGTGTAAAGCTGGAGTGGTGTAAAGCTGGAGTGGTGTAAAGCTGGAGTGGTGTAAAGCTGGAGTGGTGTAAAGATGAAGTGGTGTAAAGATGGAGTGGTGTAAAGATGGAGTGGTGTAAAGCTGGAGTGGTGTAAAGCTGGAGTGGTGTAAAGCTCGCCACCATTGGACTCTGGAGCAGTGGAAACAAGTTCTCTGGAGTGAGGAATCATGCTTTACCATCTGGCAGTCCGACAAACATCTGGGTTTGGCGGATGCTGATTGGGATTTTTCATTAGACTATAGTTAAATCTCTTCAGACTCAGTAGACTATAAGATAAACATAGTTAATCACAACATGACGAACACAGAGCCAGGGTTAAACATGGGTACATCTCTGTTGCTAGACAATAACGTAATTGGTTCCTCTCCCTGGTGTAGTCACTGCCCTGCCTGGTATATGGGGGAAATAGGACTGTTGAGTCTCTCTTCATCTGACCTGCCTGGTATATGGGGGAAATAGGACTGTTGAGTCTCTCTTCATCTGACCTGCCTGGTATATGGGGGAAATAGGACTGTTGATTCTCTTTTCATCTGACCTGTCTTCGGGTCAAATTCCTCGCTCCTCCCTAATCCACGGCTGTCCTGCCTTATCAGTGACTGAAACCAGACTGTTGCCCTTTGCCTCTCTCCTCAGGCATAGTCCTGGAACGGAGCCAGGGTTGAACAGAGTTCAGACTAAACATGGTTGATCACAGCATGAGGGGCGTTTGGACTGAGTGGTACAGAGGGAGGAGGCTGGTATATGTTTGAGAGATTGATTATGGACCTGCCATGTTTAAGTATCGATTGATAGGTTTGGGAATCAATTAGGGGGCCAGAACGGAGCATGACAGGGCTTTGTCCCACCACTATTGTTTCCAGACACGGAACTAGAGCGTCTGCTAAATGACTAAAATGTAATGTAAATGTAACTAGAAGGGAGAGAAGTCAGATACCGCCATTAAGGAAGTGGGCGGAGCGGTCAAGAGGTGAAAACTGGAGACAGTGGTGGAGGAACCAAAGAGGGAGGGATTAAGCTAAAATGTATGTAAAGTGACAATATAAACAGAGCTGAGAGGTGGAAAGTTAGATGCTCTGCAGACCACCTCGGCTATATTATCTGTAATAAAGTCTATCTTAATTCTACAAAAACTCTGAAAGTACTTTGTGTTTGACTGAGGTCAAAGACAATTTTCTACAACAATGCCAGGAGAACGCTACCTGCCCCAATGCATAGTGCCAACTGTAAAGTTTGGTGGAGGAGGAATAATGGTCTGGGGCTGTTTTTCATGGTTCGGGCTAGGCCCCTTAGTTCCAGTGAAGGGAAATCTAAATGCTACATATATTCTAGATGATTCTGTGCTTCCAAATTTGTGGCATCAGTTTGGAGAAGGCCCTTTCCTGTTTCACCATGACAATTCCCCCATGCACAAAGCGTGGTCCACACAGAAATGGTTTGTCGAGATCGGTGTGGAAGAACTTGACTGGCCTGCACAGAGCCCTGACCTCAACCCCATCGAACACCTTTGGGATGAATTGGAACGCCGACTGCGAGCCAGGCCTAATCGCCCAACATCAGTGCCCGACCTCACTAATGCTCTTGTGGCTGAATGGAAGCAAGTCCCTGCAGAAATGTTCCAAGATCTAGTGGAAAGCCTTTCCAGAAGAGTGGAGGCTGTTATAGCAGCAAAGGGGGAACCAACTCCACATTAATGCCCATGATTATGGAATGAGATGTTCGGGTAACTAGCAATAGGCTGGTGCTAAATATCTCAAAAACTAAAAGCATAATTTTGGGGACAAATCAATCGCCCAATGCTAAACCCAGTTTAGATCTATTATTGAATAATGTGGCTATTGAACAATTTGAGGAGACTAAACTGCTGGGTGTAACCCTAGATAGCAAGCTGTCATTGTCAAAACATATACAGTGGGGAAAAAAAGTATTTAGTCAGCCACCAATTGTGCAACTTCTCCCACTTAAAAAGATGAGAGAGGCCTGTAATTTTCATCATAGGTACATGTCAACTATGACAGACAAATTGAGATTTCTTTTCTCCAGAAAATCACATTGTAGGATTTTTAATGAATTTATTTGCAAATTATGGTGGAAAATAAGTATTTGGTCACCTACAAACAAGCAATATTCTGGCTCTCACAGACCTGTAACTTCTTCTTTAAGAGGCTCCTCTGTCCTCCACTCGTTACCTGTATTAATGGCACCTGTTTGAACTTGTTATCAGTATAAAATACACCTGTCCACAACCTCAAACAGTCACACTCCAAACTCCACTATGGCCAAGACCAAAGAGCTGTCATAGGACACCAGAAACAAAATTGTAGACCTGCACCAGGCTGGGAAGACTGAATCTGCAATAGGTAAGCAGCTTGGTTTGAAGAAATCTGTGGGAGCAATTATTAGGAAATGGAAGACATACAAGACCACTGATAATCTCCCTCGATCTGGGGCTCCACGCAAGATCTCACCCCGTGGGGTCAAAATGATCACAAGAACGGTGAGCAAAAATCCCAGAACCACACGGGGGGACCTAGTGAATGACCTGCAGAGAGCTGGGACCAAAGTAACAAAGCCTACCATCAGTAACACACTACGCCGCCAGGGACTCAAATCCTGCAGTGCCAGACGTGTCCCCCAGCTTAAGCCAGTACATGTCCAGGCCCGTCTGAAGTTTGCTAGAGTGCATTTGGATGATCCAGAAGAGGATTGGGAGAATGTCATATGGTCAGATGAAACCAAAATATAACTTTTTGGTAAAAACTCAACTCGTCGTGTTTGGAGGACAAAGAATGCTGAGTTGCATCCAAAGAACACCATACCTACTGTGAAGCATGGGGGTGGAAACATCATGCTTTGGGGCTGTTTTTCTGCAAAGGGACCAGGACGACTGATCCGTGTAAAGGAAAGAATGAATGGGGCCATGTATCATGAGATTTTGAGTGAAAACCTCCTTCCATCAGCAAGGGCATTGAAGATGAAACGTGGCTGGGTCTTTCAGCATGACAATGATCCCAAACACACCGCCCGGGCAACGAAGGAGTGGCTTCGTAAGAAGCATTTCAAGGTCCTGGATTGGCCTAGCCAGTCTCCAGATCTCAACCCCATAGAAAATCTTTGGAGGGAGTTGAAAGTCTGTGTTGCCCAGTGACAGCCCCAAAACATCACTGCTCTAGAGGAGATCTGCATGGAGGAATGGGCCAAAATACCAGCAACAGTGTGTGAAAACCTTGTGAAGACTTACAGAAAACGTTTGACCTGTGTCATTGCCAACAAAGGGTATATAACAAAGTATTGAGAAACTTTTGTTATTGACCAAATACTTATTTTCCACCAAAATTTGCAAATAAATGCATTAAAAATCCTACAATGTGATTTTCTGGAAAGAAAAATCTCATTTTGTCTGTCATAGTTGACGTGTACCTCTGATGAAAATTACAGGCCTCTCTCATCTTTTTAAGTGGGAGAACTTGCACAATTGGTGGCTGACTAAATACTTTTTTCCCCCACTGTATGCTTAGTAAAGATAACATGGTAGCTGTGGTAGAGCGATTTTCTGGATTTATCAAAGTCCCATCAGGTAGCCTGATTTCAGATGTGTCCATGTATTTGGTATTTATTAGGATCCCCATTAGTTGCTGCAAAAGCATTAGCTACTCTTCCTGGGGTCCACATGAAACATGACATAATACATAGTACAGAACATTATTAGTCAAGGACTGAAATACATACATTTAAAACATCACACATAGCCTACATGTCAGTACACACACACACTATCTAGGTCTAATATATAGTCCAGTGTATATTACAATACCAGATATATCAAATGGCTGGGTCTCTTCAGGCCCCTTGCAGTCCCCTGTCTAATAGATAGTACAGTGTATATTACAATACCAGATATATCAAATGGCTGGGTCTCTTCAGGCCCCTTGCAGTCCCCTGTCTAATAGATAGTACAGTGTATATTACAATACCAGATATATCAAATGGCTGTGTCTCTTCAGGCCCCCTTGTGCAGTCAGGTGTTCTTTTATCTGGTTTTTTAAATCTGTTTTTATTGCTAGCTGGAGTTACCTGGGGTGGCAGAGAGTTCTATGTAGTCATGGCTCTACTGGGGTGGCAGAGGGGTCCATGTAGTCATGGCTCTACTGGGGTGGCAGAGAGGTCCATGTAGTCATGGCTCTACTGGGGTGGCAGAGAGGTCCATGTAGTCATGGCTCTACTGGGGTGGCAGAGAGGTCCATGTAGTCATGGCTCTACTGGGGTGGCAGAGGGGTCCATGTAGTCATGGCTCTACTGGGGTGGCAGAGGGGTCCATGTAGTCATGGCTCTACTGGGGTGGCAGAGGGGTCCATGTAGTCATGGCTCTACTGGGGTGGCAGAGGGGTCCATGTAGTCATGGCTCTACTGGGGTGGCAGAGGGGTCCATGTAGTCATGGCTCTACTGGGGTGGCAGAGGGGTCCATGTAGTCATGGCTCTACTGGGGTGGCAGAGGGGTCCATGTAGTCATGGCTCTACTGGGGTGGCAGAGGGGTCCATGTAGTCATGGCTCTACTGGGGTGGCAGAGGGGTCCATGTAGTCATGGCTCTACTGGGGTGGCAGAGGGGTCCATGTAGTCATGGCTCTACTGGGGTGGCAGAGAGGTCCATGTAGTCATGGCTCTACTGGGGTGGCAGAGGGGTCCATGTAGTCATGGTTCTACTGGGGTGGCAGAGGGGTCCATGTAGTCATGGCTCTACTGGGGTGGCAGAGGGGTCCATGTAGTCATGGCTCTACTGGGGAGGCAGAGGGGTCCATGTAGTCATGGCTCTACTGGGGTGGCAGAGGGGTCCATGTAGTCATGGTTCTACTGGGGTGGCAGAGGGGTCCATGTAGTCATGGCTCTACTGGGGTGGCAGAGGGGTCCATGTAGTCATGGCTCTACTGGGGTGGCAGAGGGGTCCATGTAGTCATGGCTCTACTGGGGTGGCAGAGGGGTCCATGTAGTCATGGTTCTACTGGGGTGGCAGAGGGGTCCATGTAGTCATGGCTCTACTGGGGTGGCAGAGGGGTCCATGTAGTCATGGCTCTACTGGGGAGGCAGAGGGGTCCATGTAGTCATGGCTCTATTTAATACTGTGTGTTTCCCAGCCTCTGTTCTGGACCTGCGGACTTTGAAGAGACCTCTGGTTGCATGTCCTCTGTTTGTGTGATACCGATGAGTGTCTGAACTGTGTGCCAACTGCTTGAACATACAGTTTGGTACCTTTAACACATCAATACCTCGCACAAAGACCAATTGTGCAGTCAATCTCTCCTCAACTTTGAGCCAGGAGAGACTGACATGCATGTTACTGACACTTTCCCTCCGTGTACATCTAAGTGCGATAGGTTCTGCTTTGTTCTGGATCAACTGCATTTTACCTATGTCCTTCTTTGCCACCCATGACCACACAGCTGGGCAGTAGTCCAGGTGCGACAAAACTAGGGCCTGTAGGACCTGTCTGGTCGACTGAGATGTCAAGAAGGCAGAGCAACGCCCTATCACGGACAGACCTCTTCCCATTTTAGCAACCATTGAGTCTACAGTGGGGAAAAAAAGTATTTAGTCAGCCACCAATTGTGGAAGGTCTCCCACTTAAAAAGATGAGAGAGGCCTGTAATTTTCATCATAGGTACACGTCAACTATGACAGACAAAATTAGGAAAAAAAATCCAGAAAATCACATTGTAGGATTTTAAATGAATTTATTTGCAAATTATGGTGGAAAATAAGTATTTGGTCAATAACAAAATTTTCTCAATACTTTGTCATATACCCTTTGTTGGCAATGACACAGGTCAAACGTTTTCTGTAAGTCTTCACAAGGTTTTCACACACTGTTGCTGGTATTTTGGCCCATTCCTCCATGCAGATATCCTCTAGAGCAGTGATGTTTTGGGGCTGTCGCTGGGCAACACGGACTTTCAACTCCCTCCAAAGATTTTCTATGGGGTTGAGATCTGGAGACTGGCTAGGCCACTCCAGGACCTTGAAATGCTTCTTACGAAGCCACTCCTTCGTTGCCCGGGCGGTGTGTTTGGGATCATTGTCATGCTGAAAGACCCAGCCACGTTTCATCTTCAATGCTCTTGCTGATGGAAGGAGGTTTTCACTCAAAATCTCACGGTACATGGCCCCATTCATTCTTTCCTTTACACGGATCAGTCGTCCTGGTCCCTTTGCAGAAAAACAGCCCCAAAGCATGATGTTTCCACCCCCATGCTTCACAGTAGGTAATGTGTTCTTTGGATGCAACTCAGCATTCTTTGTCCTCCAAACACGACAAGTTGAGTTTTTACCCAAAAATTATATTTTGGTTTCATCTAACCATATAACATTCTCCCAATCCTCTTCTGGATCATCCAAATGCACTCTAGCGAACTTCAGACGGGCCTGGGTATGTACTGGCTTAAGCAGGGGGACATGTCTGGCACTGCAGGATTTGAGTCCCTGGCGGCGTAGTGTGTTACTGATGGTAGGCTTTGTTACTTTGGTCCCAGCTCTCTGCAGGTCATTCACTAGGTCCCCCCGTGTGGTTCTGGGATTTTTGCTCACCGTTCTTGTGATCATTTTGACCCCACGGGGTGAGATCTTGCGTGGAGCCCCAGATCGAGGGAGATTATCGTGGTCTTGTATGTCTTCCATTTCCTAATAATTGCTCCCACAGTTGATTTCTTCAAACCAAGCTGCTTACCTATTGCAGATTCAGTCTTCCCAGCCTGGTGCAGGTCTACAATTTTGTTTCTGGTGTCCTTTGACAGCTCTTTGGTCTTGGCCATAGTGGAGTTTGGAGTGTGACTGTTTGAGGTTGTGGACAGGTGTATTTTATACTGATAACAAGTTCAAACAGGTGCCATTAATACAGGTAACGAGTGGAGGACAGAGGAGCCTCTTAAAGAAGAAGTTACAGATCTGTGAGAGCCAGAAATCTTGCTTGTTTGTAGGTGACCAAATACTTATTTTCCACCATAATTTGCAAATCAATTCATTAAAAATCCTACAATGTGATTTTCTCGATTTTTCTTTCTCAATTTGTCTGTCATAGTTGACGTGTACATATGATGAAAATTACAGGCCTCTCTCATCTTTTTAAGTGGGAGAAGTTGCACAATTGGTGGCTGACTAAATACTTTTTTTCCCCACTGTAGGCCAACCCTTCTAACTGCACCTATACCTCAGACCATGTTCTCTTGTGTGATACCAAGAGAACATGTTTGTGATACTCAAACCTCACCTAATTGTTCTGATATTAAAATAACCACTCTTAAAAAGGATAATACTAAGGCACCCCAATTCACCATGAACCCCGGAGATTATCAATGTTATAGACACCAAAGTAATGCGAATCACAGATCAAATTGGAGAAGGGTTTACAACAACGTTTTTCTGGTGGGTTACAATTGATAAAAATGTTGACTGGATTAAAATCTCTAGTTTAAAAGTTATTGTAATGATATTTTGTGTATTAAAGTATTGTTTTAAGTATGATGTACTAGTGAACCGATGTTGAGGGGTCAAGACAGATGACAGGGGGTAGAGGGGTCAGGACATGGGACAGAGGACAGAGGGGTCAAAGAAGACCCAAACGAGGTATCATCGTTTTCTTGTCCCTAATTACCTTCATTCATTGGGGAGCTTTTCGAGCTGCGTGCCCACGGGGAATGGCAGTGGGAGCGCAACCTGCCTGTCATTTCAGGATCTTATTTTTAAATGTTTTATCACTGTGTAAATTCAGGCTTTATTCACTTCAGTATTAGGCCTTTACTGCACCTGCTGTCTCGACCTCTGAATGCTCGGCTATGAAAGCCAAATTACATTTATTCCTGAGGTGCTGACCTGTTGCACCCTCTATAACCACTGATTATTATTTGACCCTGCTGGTCATCTATGAACATTTGAACATCTTGAAGATATAATCTCCCCCCGGCACAGCCAGAAGAAGACTGGCCACCTCTCAGAGCCTGGTTCCTCTCTAGGTTTCTTCCTAGGTTCCTGCCTTTCTAGGGAGTTTTTCCTAGCCACCGTGCTTCTACATCTGCTTTGCTTGCTGTTTGGGGTTTTAGGCTGGGTTTCTGTATATGCACTTTGTGACATCTGCTGATGTAAAAATGGCTTTCTAAATCCATTTGATTGATTGATGGTGATGACAAGACGTATTGTGTTGAGAAGGATAGTCCACATGTCAAAGGAAAAAGGATCACTCCACGGGGGATTTGAACTTCCGCCACAAGTGGGGAAAGTTTTCAGAAACTAGGCATCTAACACTGTAAGCTAATTGTCAAGACACATTTCTGCACGTGATGCAGTTAATTAAAGTTTCAGAACGTGCCGGTGGATTTCTGGTAAGGGTTAGGGTTAGTGATGCAGTTCATTAAAGTTTCAGAACGTGCCGGTGGACTTCTGGTAACGGTTAAGGTTAGTGATGCAGTTAATTAAAGTTTCAGAACGTGCCAGGGACTTCTGGTAAGGATGCTTTTGTGAAAAAGTGTTGGATAAAGCCCAACTACATCGACAATTTTAATTGGCTAAGACAGAATTTTGTCACCGGATATAATTATCTGCTCAGCTGGTTGGCCCCAGCATCGTGGCTAAATATTTTTTATTTAGTTTTATTTTAAGGTAATGCACTGTTTTATTTTGTTTTATTTTACAGTAATGCACTGTTTTATTTTGTTTTATTTTACAGTAATGCACTGTTGCCCTACTTTTATTTAATTAATTTTTATTTTGTATGTAAGTCCTGCTCAGGCCTTTTTTTATTTTGTATGTATTCACCCCCCTTGGCATTTTTCCTATTTTGTTGCCTTACAACCTGGAATTAAAATGGATTTTTGGGGGGTTTGTATCATTTGATTTACACAACATGCCTACCACTTTGAAGATACAAAATATGTTTTATTGTGAAACAAACAAGAAATAAGAAAAACTAAACAGAAAACTTGAGCGTGCATAACTATTCATCCCCCCCAAAGTCAATACTTTGTAGAGCCACCTTTTGCAGCAATTACAGCTGCAAGTTTCTTGGGGTATGTCTCTATAAGCTTGGCACATCTAGCCACTGGGATTTTTGCCCATTCTTCAAGGCAAAACTGCTCCAGCTCCTTCAAGCTGGATGGGTTCCGCTGGTGTACAGCAATCTTTAAGTCATACCACAGATTCTCAATTGGATTTAAGACATTTAAATGTTTCCCCTTAAACCACTCGAGTGTTGCTTTAGCAGTATGCTTAGGGTCATTGTCCTGCTGGAAGGTGAACCTCCGTCCCAGTCTCAAATCTCTGGAAGACTGAAACAGGTTCCCTCAAGGATTTCCCTGTATTTAGCGCCATCCATCATTCCTTCAATTCTGACCAGTTTCCCAGTCCCTGCCGATGAAAAACATCCCCACAGTGAAGCATGGTGGTGGCGGCATCATGCTGTGGGGATGTTTTGTTCTCTGGGTGATGAGAGGTGTTGAGTTTGCGCCAGACATTGTGTTTTCCTTGATGGCCAAAAAGCTCAATTTTAGTCTCATCTGACCAGAGTACCTTCTTCCATATGTTTGGGGAGTCTCCCACATGCCTTTTGGCGAACACCAAATGTGTTTGCTTATTTTTTTCTTCCTTAAAGTGGTCCTATGGACAGATATTCCAATCTCCGCTGTGGAGCTTTGCAGCTCCTTCAGGGTTATCGTTGGTCTCTTTGTTGCCTCTCTGATTAATGCCCTCCTTGCCTGGTCCGTGAGTTTTGGTGGGTGGCCCTCTCTTGGCAGGTTTGTTGTGGTGCCATATTCTTTCCATTGTTTAATAATGGATTTAATGGTGCTCCGTGGGATGTTCAAAGTTTCAGGTATTTTTTTATAACCCAACCCTGATCTGTACTTCTCCACAACTTTGTCCCTGACCTGTTTGGAGAGCTCCTTGGTCTTCATGGTGCCGCTTGCTTGGTGGTGCCCCTTGCTTAGTGGTGTTGCAGACTCTGGGGCCTTTCAGAACAGGTGTATATATACTGAGATCATGTGACAGATCATGTGACACTTAGATTGCACACAGGTGGACTTTATTTAACTAATTATGTGACTTCTGAAGGTAATTGTTTGCACCAGATCTTATTTAGGGGCTTCATAGCAAAGGGGGTGAATACATATGCACGCACCACTTTTCCATAATTTATTTTGTAGAATTTTTTGAAACAAGTAATTTTTTTTATTTCACTTCACCAATTTGGACTATTTTGTGTATGTCCATTACATGAAATCCAAATAAAAATCAATTTAAATTACAGGTTGTAATGTAACAAAATAGGAAAAATGCCAAGGGGGATGAATACTTTACAAGGCACTGTATGTCCTGCTCAGGCCTTTGTTTATGTGAAATAATCAAAATGACCATTGGAGCTTTGAACCACCACCCATGTTCCGTCATTTGCTAGCTGGTGTTATGACTATGTTTTACCTTCTATTTTGAAATGGCAGAAACCAAATAAACATTGCATTTTCTGTACAAATAAGTAATTATTTAAATGTGCAGTGCAGAGAGAGAGCTAATTAGTCATTGAATGGTTTTCTGTTCAACAACACTTTTGTTAACAGGGGTCATGGCTTTGGCTATGACAAGGATTTCTAGTGTGTTTCTGTTAAAGGATGCGTGCTGTTTGTACCAGCCAGTCATTTGTGGTGAGGGTGCGTCAGATGTCAGGCTAAGTGACTCAGGTTGTGGAGAGAGACACCTGTGTAGTTCTGTCCCCTTCCTCCTGAGCATCATGGTCCACAAGCTGAGTCCAGCTGGCAGGAAACACACCACATCCTCATACCTCAGTCAGCACAGATGGACCGGTCACGAAGGGCAGAGCCAGGGGGTAGAGGGGGTAGAGGGGTCAGGACATGGGGCAGGGGGTAGAGGGGGGGTAAGGGACATGGGGCAGGGGGTAGAGGGGGGGTAAGGGACAGGAGGTAGGCCAAGGGGTAGAGCTGGGTAAGGGACAGGGGGTAGAGGGTAGAGGGGGGGGTAAGGGACAGGGGATAGGCCAAGGGTGGTAGAGGGGGGGGTAAGGGACAGGGGGGGTAGAGGGTTAGAGGGGGGTAAGGGACATGGGGGCAGGGGGGTAGAGGGGGGTAAGGACAGGGGAAGTAGAGGGTAGAGGGGGGTAAGGGAAGGGGGTAGAGGGTAGAGGGGGGGTAAGGGACAGGGGATAGGCCAAGGGGTAGAGGGGGGTAAGAGAATGGGGCAGGGGGTGGTAGAGGGGGGGTAAGGGACAGGGAGTAGAGG
This sequence comes from Coregonus sp. 'balchen', assembly GCA_902810595.1. Taxonomy (NCBI): domain Eukaryota; kingdom Metazoa; phylum Chordata; class Actinopteri; order Salmoniformes; family Salmonidae; genus Coregonus; species Coregonus sp. 'balchen'. The sequence continues at coordinate 42,331,427 of LR778257.1, forward strand.
GGTTAGAGGGGGTGGTAAGGGACAGGGGGTAGAGGGTAGAGGGGGGTAAGGGACAGGGGATAGGCCAAGGGGTAGAGGGGGGTAAGGGACAGGGGGTGTAGAGGGTAGAGGGGGGTTAAGGGACAGGGGATAGGCCAAGGGGAGAGCTGGGTAAGGGACATGGGGCAGGGGTGGGTTAGAGGGGGGTTTAAGGGACAGGGAGTAGAGGAGGGTAGAGGGGGGGTAAGGGACAGGGGGGTAGGTGGTAGAGGGTAGAGGGGGGTAAGGGACAGGGGATAGGCCAAAGGGTAGAGCGGGGGTAAGGGACAGGGGCAGGGGTGGTTGGGGTGGTTAGAGGGGGGTAAGGGACAGGGAGTAGAGGGGGTAGAGGGGGTGGTAAGGGACAGGGGGGGTAGAGGGTTAGTAGAGGGGGGGTAAGGGACAGGGGGAGGGGGGGGTAGAGGGGGGTAAGGGACATGGGGCAGGGGGTTAGAGGGGGGTAAGGGACAGGGAAGTAGGGTAAGGGTTAGAGGGGGGTTAAGGGACAGGGGGCAGGGGGTAGGGGTCTAGAGGGGGGTAAGGGACATGGGGCAGGGGGTAGAGGGGGGTAAGGGACAGGGTAGGCCAAGGGGTAGAGGGGGTAAGGGACAGGGGATAGGCCAAGGGGTAAGAGGGGGTAAGGGACATGGGGGGTAGAGGGGTTAGAGGGGGGTAAGGGACAGGGGGTAGGCAAGGGGGTAGAGGGGGGTAAGGGACAGGGGGTGGTAGAGGGTAGAGGGGGGTAAGGGACAGGGGGTAGGCAAGGGGTTAGAGGGGGGTAAGGGACATGGGGCAGGGGTGGGTGTAGAGGGGGGGTAAGGGACAGGGGGGTAGGGAGAGGGTTGTAGAGGGTGAGGGGGGGGTAAGGGACAGGGGCAGGTAGAGGGTTAGAGGGGGGGTAAGGGACATGGGCAGGGGGTAGGGGGGCAAGGGGGTAGAGGTGGGTAAGGGACATGGGGGGAGGGGATAGAGGGGGGTAAGGGACAGGGGATAGGCCAAGGGGTAGAGGGGGGGTAAGGGACATGGGGCAGGGGTTAGAGGGTAGAGGGGGGTAAGGGACAGGGGTAGGGGGGGGTAGAGGGGGGTAAGGGACAGGGGAAGGCCAAGGGTGTAGAGGGGGGTAAGGGACAGGGGATAGGGTCCAAGGGGGTAGTAGGGGGGGTAAGGGACAGGGGATAGGAAGGGGGTAGGGGGGTAGGAAGGGGGTAAGGGGGGAAGGGAAGGGGGTAGGGGTAGAGGGGGGGTAAGGGACAGGGGGTAGGCCAAGGGGGTAGAGGGGGGAAGTGGAAGGGGTAGGAGGGAGGGTGAGGGGGGTAAGGACAGGGGCAGGGGTGAGAGGGGGGGTAAGGGACAGGGGTAGGCCAAGGGGTTAGAGGGGGGGTAAGGGACGGGGGGAGGGGTGGTAGAGGGGGGTAAGGGACAGGGGGTGGAGGGGTAGAGGGGGGGTGGTAAGGGACAGGGGTAGGCCAAGGGGTAGGGTAGAGGGGGGGGGGTAGGGTAAGGGACATGGGGCAGGGGTAGGGGGGGAGGAAGGGAGACAGGGGGGGTAGAGGGTTAGAGGGGGGGGTAAGGGACAGGGGGGGTTGGGGTAGAGGGGTAGAGAGGGGGGGTAGGAAGGGACATGGGGGCAGGGGGGTATAGGGGGGGTAAGGTGGAGGACAGGGGGAGTAGGGGGGGTGAGGGGGAAGGGTAGAGGGGGGTAAGGGACAGGGGTTAGGGGGTAGAGGGGGGGCATGGGACAGGGGGGTAGGCCAAGGGGTAGAGGGGGGTATAAGGGACATGGGGGCAGGGGGGTAGAGGGGGGGTAAGGGACAGGGGGTAGGCCAAGGGGTAGAGGGGGGGGTAAGGGACATGGGGCAGGGGGTAGAGGGGGGTAAGGGCAGGGGGGGTTTAGGTTAGAGGGTAGAGGGGGTGTAAGGGAACATGGGGCAGGGGGCAGAGGGGGGTAAGGGACAGGGGATAGGCCCAAGGGGTAGAGGGGGGTAAGGGACATGGGGCAGGGGGTAGAGGGGGGGTAAGGGACAGGGGGGTAGGCAAGGGGTAGAGGGGGGTAAGGGACAGGGGGGCAGGGGGCAGGGGGTAGGGGGTTAGAGGGTGGAAAGGGACAGGGGTAGGCCAAGGGGTAGAGGGGGGTAAGGGACATGGGGCAGGGGGGTTAGAGGGGGGTATGGGGCAGGACGGGGTGGGTTAGAGGGTTAGAGGGGGGAAAGGGACAGGGGGTAGGCCAAGGGGGTAGAGGGGGTAAGGGACATGGGGCAGGGGGTGGTAGGGGGGGGGAAAGGGACATGGGGCAGTGGGTAGAGGGGGGTAAGGGACATGGGGTAGAGGGTAGAGGGGGGGGTAAGGGACAGGGGGGCAGGGGGGGTTAGAGGGTAGAGGGGGGTAAGGGACAGGGGGTAGGCCAAGGGGTAGAGGGGGGTAAGGGACAGGGGGTAGGCCAAGGGGTAGAGGGGGGTAAGGGACAGGGGGTAGGCCAAGGGGTTAGAGGGGGGGTAAGGGACATGGGGCAGGGGGGTAGAGGGGGGTAAGGGACAGGGGTTAGGCCAAGGGGGTAGAGGGGGGTAAGGGACAGGGGGCAGGGGGTAGAGGGGGGAAAGGGACAGGGGGTAGGCCAAGGGGTAGAGGGGGGTAAGGGACATGGGGCAGGGGGGAGAGGGGGGTAAGGGACATGGGGCAGGGGTAGAGGGGGGTAAGGGACATGGGGCAGGGGGCAGGGGGTAGAGGGGGTAAGGGACATGGGGCAGGGGGCAGGGGGTAGAGGGGGGTATGGGGCAGGACGGGGTAGAGGGGGGTAAGGGGCAGATCTTGGGATAAGGGGCAGGGGTAGAGGGGTCAGGACATGGGGCAGGGGGTAGAGGGGGGTAAGGGGCAGATCTTGGGATAAGGGGCAGGGGTAGAGGTGGCTGGACATGGGGCAGGGAGTAGAGGGGGTAAGGGGCAGGTATTTGGGCATACACACACACTACACTACAATCTGGGCAGGTTTATCTAATGCAGATCTCTGCCCCCTGGAAGTTGATTCACACTGTTGACCCTGTTACTTACAGCCACCGTGATAATTCTGTATGGCCTATTACTGAGCCAGAATAGGTTATCTATACAGAACAGTAAAGGTTGTTGTTTATTCTGAATTATCATGAAATGACAGGCAGCTACAGTGTATGTTACATTTGGCCAACAAATTCCTATCTGTTACGTCATTGTACACTACACCTTCTTTCAGTTTCACTTATTTTTTTAAAAGCTATTCTCTTTGGATAGGAAAGGTACCAGTCAGACTTTTGGGAAGCGATTGAAAGACGGTGGGCTCAGGGAAAACTTGTGATAAGGGCAGGATGCAGGTGCCCTTGCGACATAGGGCAGTGTAACTTGGACTAGGAGCAGCTTTTGGCGACCAAGACTGACGGCTCCCTGGCCAGGACTGCAGCTGCTACTTGCCCTGGGAGTGAAATTCACATGGACTGCAGCTGCTAATTCGATAGGCTAGTTACTGCGCCAGACTAGGTGTAACTTGGACCAAGGACTGCAGTGCTATTTGACATAATCATGAATTGGACAAGGACTGCAGTGTACTTTGGACCATAACTGCACTGTACTTGCGACATACTGCAGCTTCTTTCAATTGCACTTATTTTGCAATAACTGCATGCTCCTTTAATAGGACTTGGTGTACCACCAAGGGTGCAGCTGCTAACTTTGCGAAAGGAGCAGCTGCTAATTGGACAGACTGAGCGGATCCTTGCGCCTAGGTGAAAACTTGGGACTACCAGTTTTGCGACCATAGGACTGCAGCTGCTACTTTGCGACCATAGGACTGCAGCTGCTAACTTTGCGACCATAGGACTGCAGCTGCTACTTTGCGACCATAGGACTGCAGCTGCTAACTTTGCGACCATAGGACTGCAGCTGCTAACTTTGCGAACCATAGGACTGCAGCTGCTACCTTTGCGACCATAGGACTGCAGCTGCTAACTTTGCGCCCATAGGACTGCAGCTGCTAACTTTGCGACCATAGGACTGCAGCTGCTAACTTTGCGACATAGGACTGCAGCTGCTCTTTGCGACCATAGCCTGCAGCTGCTAACTTTGCGACCATAGGACTGCAGCTGCTAACTTTGCGACCATAGGACTGCAGCTGCTACCCTTTGCGACCATAGGACTGCAGCTGCTACTTTGCGACCATAGGACTGCAGCTGCTAACTTTGCGACCATAGGACTGCAGCTGCTACTTTGCGACCATAGGACTGCAGCTGCTAACTTTGCGACCATAGGACTGCAGCTGCTAACTTTGCGACCATAGGACTGCAGCTGCTAACTTTGCGACCATAGGACTGCAGCTGCTCCCTTTGCGACCATAGGACTGCAGCGTGCTAACTTTGCGACCATAGGACTGCAGCTGCTAACTTTGCGACCATAGGACTGCAGCTGCTAACTTTGCGACCATAGGACTGCAGCTGCTAACTTTGCGACCATAGGACTGCAGCGTGCTAACTTTGCGACCATAGGACTGCAGCTGCTAACTTTGCGACCATAGGACTGCAGCTGCTAACTTTGCGACCATAGGACTGCAGCTGCTACTTTGCGACCATAGGACTGCAGCTGCTAACTTTGCGACCATAGGACTGCAGCTGCTAACTTTGCGACATAGGACTGCAGCTGCTAACTTTGCGACCATAGGACTGCAGCTGCTCCCTTTGCGACCATAGGCCTGCAGCTGCTAACTTTGCGACCATAGGACTGCAGCTGCTAACTTTGCGACCATAGGACTGCAGCTGCTCCCTTTGCGACCATAGGACTGCAGCTGCTAACTTTGCGACCATAGGACTGCAGCGTGCTAACTTTGCGACCATAGGACTGCAGCTGCTAACTTTGCGACCATAGGACTGCAGCTGCTAACTTTGCGACCATAGGACTGCAGCTGCTAACTTTGCGACCATAGGACTGCAGCTGCTAACTTTGCGACCATAGGACTGCAGCGTGCTAACTTTGCGACCATAGGACTGCAGCTGCTAACTTTGCGACCATAGGACTGCAGCGTGCTAACTTTGCGACCATAGGACTGCAGCTGCTAACTTTGCGACCATAGGACTGCAGCTGCTAACTTTGCGACCATAGGACTGAGCTGCTAACTTTGCGACCATAGGACTGCAGCTGCTAACTTTGCGACCATAGGACTGCAGCTGCTAACTTTGCGACCATAGGACTGCAGCTGCTAACTTTGCGACCATAGGACTGCAGCTGATAACTTTGCGACTGTACTGTCAATGGCGAACGATACAGCAAGCGGCAGCAGGGAGAAGATGGCGGAGGAAGATACAAATGCAGAGAAACTAAAGGAGAAGGCGAATAATTACTTTAAAGGTAGGATGACAACCATGTAAAGTTGTCTATCAACGTTATCTTTCAATCTGGACAAAGTCTGTAATGATCAAAATTCAGTGCCCTTCATATGGGCAACAACGGTTTTTTCTAGCACACATCAGCCGGTTGCTATGCGATGTTAGCCCACACATGCTATGCTAGTACCTTAGAGTTGTGTGGTGGAGTTGTCGTTAACTCGGGTCTTATAAAAAAACAGGAACCAATCCATGTAATATTCCCTGTAATATTTATAATTGTGTAAAATGATACGATCATCCAGTATGTCGTAGCTAATCTTGATGACACCTTCCAGAATGTTCTATGTGTTGTATCAGTAACTTTATCACACTGGCGCGTTCACACAGGCCATGTCAAATCATTCATTCCTAATCTTAGCTACTGTAGCTAGCAGTGTTTTGGTTTTTATTTTGTCATTTGACACCCGTCAAAATATCTTTGCCGTTAGAAATCAAAACCTGTCTCACCCGAGAAATCATTAACTTTGCACATAAATGGCTAAATCACAACAAATGCATAGTAGCGGTAGCTTGGCTCATGGCCTATCATTATGCAGGAGATAAGCTAACGTTGGCTAGCTCGCTGCCTTTACTACTGTAGCTAACAGGAGGATAACCTCTGGGATTTATCTAGCATATTGAGTAATACAAGTAACGCTATTCTCTTGCAGTGTTTTTCGAGTAACTCAGGAGACCACGTCAATAAGTTGAAGGTAATGGCTAGATCATGGTTAATTTATTGTCCAAGGCAAATCAGAGTTGCTGTCAAAACATTAAAGTACACTGATTGAAATGTCTAACTAGCTACATGGCCATAACTTGATGTGTATTGTGCAAGTGTCTTCCCATTGTCATTTCAACCATCTAAGTTTATTGGTGAATAGATATCCAGTCACAGAAAAAACTTGTCCTGTGTACACTGCTACAGTACACAGGTACACTACACTGTTACACTACTGTACCCTGCTACACTACACTGTTACACTACACTGTTACACTACACTGTTACACTACTGTACCCTGCTACACTACACTGTTACACTACACTGTTACACTACACTGCTACACTACTGTACCCTGCTACACTACACTGTTACACTACACTGTTACACTACACTGTTACACTACACTGTTACACTACTGTACCCTGCTACACTACACTGTTACACTACACTGTTACACTACACTGTTACACTAAACTGTTACACTACACTGCTACACTACTGTACCCTGCTACACTACACTGTTACACTACACTGTTACACTACTGTACCCTGCTACACTACACTGTTACACTAAACTGCTACACTACTGTACCCTGCTACACTACACTGTTACACTACACTGTTACACTACACTGTTACACTACACTGTTACACTACTGTACCCTGCTACACTACACTGTTACACTACACTGTTACACTACACTGTTACACTACTGTACCCTGTTACACTACACTGTTACACTACACTGTTACACTACACTGTTACACTAAACTGTTACACTACACTGCTACACTACTGTACCCTGCTACACTACACTGTTACACTACACTGTTACACTACACTGTTACACTACACTGTTACACTACTGTACCCTGCTACACTACACTGTTACACTACATTTACATTTACATTTTAGTCATTTAGCAGACGCTCTTATCCAGAGCGACTTACATGAGCAATTAGGGTTAAGTGCCTTGCTCAAGGGCACATCGACAGATTATTCACCTAGTCGGCTCGGGGATTAGAACCAGCGCACTACACTGTTACACTACACTGTTACACTACACTGTTACACTACACTGTTACACTACACTGTTACACTACACTGTTACACTACTGTACCCTGCTACACTACACTGTTACACTACACTGTTACACTACACTGTTACACTACTGTACCCTGCTACACTACACTGTTACACTACACTGTTACACTACACTGTTACACTACTGTACCCTGCTTTAGTACCCTGCTACACTACACTGTTACACTACACTGTTACACTACACTGTTACACTACTGTACCCTGCTACACTACACTGTTACACTACACTGTTACACTACTGTACCCTGCTACACTACACTGTACACTACACTGTTACACTACACTGTTACACTACTGTACCCTGCTACACTACACTGTTACACTACACTGTTACACTACACTGTTACACTACACTGTTACACTACACTGTTACACTACTGTACCCTGCTACACTACACTGCTACACTACCTGTTACACTCACTGTACCATGTTAACACACTACACTGTTACACTACATGTTACACTACACTGTTACACTACACTGTTACACTACACTGTTACACTACACTGTTACACTACTGTACCCTGTACACTACACTGTTACAACTACACTGTTACACTACACTGTACACTACACTGCTACACTACACTGCTACACTACACTGTTACACTACACTGTTACACTACACTGCTACACTACACTGTTACAGTACCCTGCTTTAGTACCCTGCTACACTACTGTACCCTGCTACACTACACTGTTACAGGACCCTGCTACACTACACTACCCTGCTTTAGTACACTACTACACTACAGTACCCTGCTACACTACAGTACCCTGCTACACTACACTGTTACACTACATTACACTGCTACAGCTAGCTAGTGACTGTAGTAGTATTTGTTTCCATGCGGTAGCTAGTGACTGTAGTAGTATTTGTTTCCATGCGGTAGCTAGTGACTGTAGTAGTATTTGTTTCATGCGGTAGCTAGTGACTGTAGTAGTATTTGTTTCCATGCGGTAGCTAGTGACTGTAGTAGTATTTGTTTCCATGCGGTAGCTAGTGGGACTGTAGTAGTATTTGTTTCCATGCGGTAGCTAGTGACTGTAGTAGTATTTGTTTCCATGCGGTAGCTAGTGACTGTAGTAGTATTTGTTTCCATGCGGTAGCTAGTGACTGTAGTAGTATTTGTTTCCATGCGGTAGCTAGTGACTGTAGTAGTATTTGTTTCCATGCGGTAGCTAGTGACTGTAGTAGTATTTGTTTCCATGCGGTAGCTAGTGACTGTAGTAGTATTTGTTTCCATGCGGTAGCTAGTGACTGTAGTAGTATTTGTTTCCATGCGGTAGCTAGTGACTGTAGTAGTATTTGTTTCCATGCGGTAGCTAGTGACTGTAGTAGTATTTGTTTCCATGCGGTAGCTAGTGACTGTAGTAGTATTTGTTTCCATGCGGTAGCTAGTGACTGTAGTAGTATTTGTTTCCATGCGGTAGCTAGTTACTTTAGTAGTATTTGTTTCCATGCGGTAGCTAGCAGGGTTTCCATTAGGAAAATGTGGCGCTGGACATTTGACCAGCAACATTTTTTTTTTTCCGGACATTTGAGAAATGTGACGGACCCATATGCATTGGGTACATAACCTGATTAGGGTGTCCACCCTCGTTTCTCAGAATGACAGAAATAACATTTAGATTATGGTAATTCATATTAACAGAACATGCAAGTCAAGGATGGAACGATGTGCACTTTGAAGATGTTAGAATAACTGTCCACATCTACTTTTCCTCAGCCAACTAGATGAGTAACAAACAGCAAAATCACTAGTCTATGTCAATCTACTATCCCCCATAGTAGACAAGTTTACCAATTCTATTGGTCAGCTTGTCAAGAAATATCTTATTCCAAATAGACAGTTGTGGGACGATAGATCCCAAATCATCCAACCAGTAGACCTCGGCTCGATCCCAAATCATCCAACCAGTAGACCTCGGCTCGATCCCAAATCATCCAACCAGTAGACCTCGGCTCGATCCCAAATCATCCAACCAGTAGACCTCGGATACATAAAGACACGTTAAAAAGCAATGAGTCTGATGCAACATATCAGAACGTTGAGCTTAATGTTGATAAACTATTACTTCTTCACATTATAAGCACAGCAATGCGCACAAGGCTGTAGACTACGGGTGAATGTTCATTCCGTAATGCAATGAGTGGAAAACACTGTTGTCTAAAGGGTATCGTTTTAACCCTAACCCTAACGGCAGGGTTGTGGGTTCGATTCCCACGGGGGGCCAGTATGAAACCTAAAATAAAAAAAGATAATGTAAGTCGCTCTGGATAAGAGCGTCTGCTAAATGACTAAAAATGTACATGTAAAAATGTTGGGATGGTGTTCTTCGGCTTGCAAGCAACCCCCTTTTTCCTCCAAACATAACAATGGTCATTATGGACAAACATTTATATTTTTGTTTCATCAGACCAGAGGACATTTCTCCAAAAAGGATGATCTTTGTCCCCATGTGCAGTTGCAAACCGTAGTCTGGCTTTTTTATGGCAGTTTTGGAGCAGTGGCTTCTTCCTTGCTGAGCGGCCTTTCAGGTTATGTCGATATAGGACTCGTTTTACTGTGGATATAGATACTTTTGTACCTGTTTCCTCAAGCATCTTCACAAGGTCCTTTGCTGTTGTTCTGGGATTCATTTGCACTTTTTGCACCAAAGTACAGTAATCTCTAGGAGACAGAACGCGTCTCCTTCCTGAGCGGTATGACGGCTTTGTGATCCCATGGTGTTTATACTTGCGTACTATTGTTTGTACAGATGAACGTGGTACCTTCAAATTGCTCCCAAGGATGAACCAGACTTGTGGAGGTCTACAATATATTTTCTGAGGTCTTGGCAGATTTATTTTGATTTTCCCATGATGTCAAGCAAAGAGGCACTGAGTTTGAAGGTAGGCCTTGACATACATCCACAGGTATACCTCCAATTGACTCAAATGATGTAAATTAGAAGCTTCTAAAGCAATAACATCATTTTCTGGAATTTTCCAAGCTGTTTAAAGGCACAGTCAACTTAGTGTATGTAAACTTCTGACCCACTGGAATTGTGAAAAGGGGCGGCAGGTAGCTTAATGGTTAAGAGCGTTGTGCCAGTAACCGAAAAGTCGCTGGTTCTAATCCCCGAGCTGACTAGGTGAAAAATATGTTGATGTGCCCTTGAGCAAGGCACTTAACCCTAATTGCTCCCGTAAGTCGCTCTGGATAAGAGCGTCTGCTAAATGACTAAAATGTAAATGTAAAAAATGTGATACCGTGAATTATAAGTGAAATAATCTGTATGTAAACAATTGTTGGAAAAATGACTTGTGTCATGCACAAAGTAGATTTCCTAACCGATGTCTACTATAGTGGCCACTATAATAGAGAAAAAATGGAATGCCTGTTTGTTTCATTGTATTTCTGCTTTAAGATGCAGTATTTAGATTTGTGTGGTCACAAGCTTTCTATTACGAAGGCTGTCATGGCTAACTGCAATATTAATGCATTTTCTCTCGACTTGAGTGTCATTTGCAGTAAAGTATAGGCAACAGATAACATTGGCTTTCCTTACATTTTTTAGCTGTGCATTAGGTTTACATTAACCACTTTTTTTAACCACACAGAGACTGATGTAGAATGTAGAACATATTCTTTGTTGTTGAATTAGTTAACATTTCAAGAAGGGATTCAGCCTGTCACTAGAAATTAGCATTCTAAAGCTGATTTTATTTGCTGTTGCATGATTCAGTGCAAAAAAAAAATCACCTTTTGGGCTCTCACCAGTTTGAATCCCTGATCAATACAATCCTGATAGTTCCAAAGGCGGGGCCTAATATAGTGTAGAAGAGGTCATACAATACATTTTGTAGTGATTCCTATGTTGTTGATGTAAAGAATATTTGTTGGTCCGTAATTGTCACGCACTGACCTAGAGAACTCTTGTTGGTTGGGTCATGGTGTGAGTTTGTTTGAGATCTATGTGATTATATTCTATGTTGGAGATCTAGTATGTGTATGTCTAGGTTTGGCCGGGTGTGATTCCCAATCACAGAAAGCTGTCGCTGGTTGTCTCTGATTGGGGATCATCCTTAGGGAGCCTGGTTGCCTACCTTAGTGGTGGGATCTTGTTTATGACTCATGTTTGGCTTGTTGTGTGAAGCCACTGTTGAGCTTCACGTTACGTTGCTTTTGTTGTTTTGTCGAGTGTTTATTCGTTCTAATAAACATGTACGCATACCACGCTGCACCTTGGTCTGACCCGTCTCTCACACCACGCTGCACCTTGGTCTGACCCGTCTCTCATACCACGCTGCACCTTGGTCTGACCCGTCTCTCACACCACGCTGCACCTTGGTCTGACCCGTCTCTCACACCACGCTGCACCTTGGTCTGACCCGTCTCTCATACCACGCTGCACCTTGGTCTGACCCGTCTCTCACACCACGCTGCACCTTGGTCTGACCCGTCTCTCACACCACGCTGCACCTTGGTCTGACCCGTCTCTCATACCACGCTGCACCTTGGTCTGACCCGTCTCTCACACCACGCTGCACCTTGGTCTGACCCGTCTCTCACACCACGCTGCACCTTGGCCTGACCCGTCTCTCACACCACGCTGCACCTTGGTCTGACCCGTCTCTCACACCACGCTGCACCTTGGTCTGACCCGTCTCTCACACCACGCTGCACCTTTTCCTGACCCGTCTCTCACACCACGCTGCACCTTGGCCTGACCCGTCTCTCACACCACGCTGCACCTTGGTCTGACCCGTCTCTCACACCACGCTGCACCTTGGTCTGACCCGTCTCTCACACCACGCTGCACCTTGGCCTGACCCGTCTCTCACACCACGCTGCACCTTGGTCTGACCCGTCTCTCACACCACGCTGCACCTTGGCCTGACCCGTCTCTCACACCACGCTGCACCTTGGTCTGACCCGTCTCTCACACCACGCTGCACCTTGGTCTGACCCGTCTCTCACACCACGCTGCACCTTGGTCTGACCCGTCTCTCACACCACGCTGCACCTTGGCCTGACCCGTCTCTCACACCACGCTGCACCTTGGTCTGACCCGTCTCTCACACCACGCTGCACCTTGGTCTGACCCGTCTCTCACACCACGCTGCACCTTGGTCTGACCCGTCTCTCACACCAAGCTGCACCTTGGCCTGACCCGTCTCTCACACCACGCTGCACCTTGGTCTGACCCGTCTCTCTCACCAAGCTGCACCTTGGCCTGACCCGTCTCTCACACCACGCTGCACCTTGGTCTGACCCGTCTCTCACACCACAACCCTAACCCTAACCCACCACCTAGTATGCAGACGCCTTAAGGCAGGACTGTCAAACTCATTCCATGGAGGGCCTAGTGGCTGCAGGTTTTTGGTTTTTCCTTTCAATTAAGACCTAAACAACCAGGTGAGGAGAGTTTCTTACTAATTACTGACCTTAATTAATCAATCAAGTACAAAGGAGGAGCGAATAACCTCGGCCCTCCGTGGAATGTGTTTGACACGTGCCTTAAGGGAAAGACACTTCTTACTATGTTGGTGTGTCTTACAGTGGTATACATTACAATGCAACCTTTGAACCCTGTGGTTTTATGACTTTGCTCAATACAGCCATTGACAACTTCCTTAATAGGCAATAATGCATATTATTGGAGTGAATGAATGAATGAGTGACTCAAGATGAACTCCACTTTATCCTCGTTAGTTGCCAGCCTGAGAAAGGCCTTCTGAGAGAATGGCCCATCAGGCTTCTGGTTCAGTGGAACTGATTCTGATCTAAATGAATGTAGACAAAGACTATGAGAGTGATTGTGATGTTGTTTTCCAGAGAAAGACTATGAGAATGCGATCAAATACTACACAGAGGCGTTGGAGCTCAACCCGGCCAGCGCCATCTACTTCTCCAACCGCAGCCTGGCGTACCTGCGGACAGAATGCTATGGCTACGCCCTGGCCGACGCCACCAAGTGTCTGGAGATCGACAAGAACTACATCAAGGGCTACTACCGCCGAGCCACATCCAACATGTCCCTGGGCAAGTTCAAGGCTGCACTCAAAGACTACGAGACGGTAAGACAGGACACGGTTAGACGAGACAGGAGAGTTAAAGTTAGACTCCGCAAGATGACAGGAGACAAGGCTTAAAGGTGCTAGGGTATGGAAACGCATTCAGCAGAGTTATAGCAGTGTATCAGATCTGTGCATGTGATTGGACGAGCAGCAAGTTTGTCCTTTTAAGCAAGTGAATTAGGAAAAACTGAAAGTATGCATCTTTAGAAATAGATTTCACAGACAAACTTTATATGTCCTAACTCGGAATCAAATATGTTTCACAAAAATGACATGGTTGCTGTGGTAGAAAGTTAATTTTGATTGGTGGTTTTTGGCATTTGTCAAAGTCCCATCAGGTAGCCTGAGTCCCATCAGGTAGCCTGAGTCCCATCAGGTAGCCTGAGTCCCATCAGGTAGCCTGAGTCCCATCAGGTAGCCTGAGTCCCATCAGGTAGCCTGAGTCCCATCAGGTAGCCTGAGTCCCATCAGGTAGCCTGAGTCCCATCAGGTAGCCTGAGTCCCATCAGGTAGCCTGAGTCCCATCAGGTAGCCTGAGTCCCATCAGGTAGCCTGAGTCCCATCAGGTAGCCTGATTTCAGTTGCGTCAATGTAAACAGGATCATTAGGGAAAGCATGTAAACATTTAAATCAAACTATGATATTAATCTGACTATTCACAATAATGTAACTGTACTCATTGTAAATCACCACATGATGTCCTACTAAGCGACTTTGGATCCTTGAAAAGCACTATATAAGTCCCATGTAGTATTAATGTTATTATTGTTATTATTATTACTGAGAGGACGACAGAAGTAAAGAATGTGGGCGTGTCACAAGGGAGGAGCCAGTAATGGGGCGGTCTTCTTGTAATGAGACGCCCTGTTGTTTGAGATGGCATCTTGCAGAGGTCTCTAACCCTAACCCTTGACAATGTGATAACTAGACATGAACACATTAAAGCTCTGGCAACAAGGAGCTCTACCTGTCTGGCTGTCGCTGAGACACATTAAGATCATTGGTGTCGGGGACACGTTGGTGTCGGGGACACGTTGGTGTCGGGGACACGTTGGTGTCGTGGACACGTTGGTGTCGTGGACACGTTGGTGCCGTGGACACGTTGGTGTCGGGGACACGTTGGTGTCGGGGACACGTTGGTGTCGGGGACACGTTGGTGTCGGGGACACGTTGGTGTCGGGGACACGTTGGTGTCGGGGACACGTTGGTGTCGGGGACACGTTGGTCCACACAGATGCAACCACCTCTACTGACATTTACACTACTGTTAAAAAGTTTGGGGTCACATAGAAATGTCCTTGTTTTCCGTGAAAACATACATAAAATGAGTTTGAATAGGAAATATAGCAAAATGCATAGGAAATGTAGTCATTGACAAGGTTAGAAATAATGATTTTTAATAGAAATAATAATTGTGTCCTTTAAACTTTGCTTTCGTCAAAGAATCCTCAATTTGCAGCAATTACAGCCTTGCAGACCTTTGGCATTCTAGTTGTCAATTTGTTGAGTTAATCTGAAGAGATTTCACTCCATGCTTCCTGAAGCACCTCCAACAAGTTTGATTGGCTTGATGGGCACTTCTTACGTACCATACGGTCAAGCTGCTCCCACAACAGCTCAATAGGGTTGAGATCCGGTGACTGTGCTGGCCACTCCATTATAGACAGAATACCAGCTGACTGCTTCTTCCCTAAATAGTTATTGCATAGTTTGGAGCTGTGCTTTGGGTCATTGTCCTGTTGTAGGAGGAAATTGGCTCCAATCAAACGCCGTCCACAGGGTATGGCATGGCGTTGCAAAATGGAGTGATAGCCTTCCTTCTTCAAGATCCCTTTTACCCTGTACAAGTCTCCCACTTTACCACCACCAAAGCACCCCCAGACCATCACATTGCCTCCACCATGCTTGACAGATGGCATTAAGCACTCCTCCAGAATCTTTTCATTTGGTCTGCGTCTCACAAATGTTCTTCTTTGTGATCCGAACACTTCAAACTTTAATTTGTCTGTCCATAACACTTTTTTCCCAATCTTCCTCTGTCCAGTGTCTGTGTTCTTTTGCCCATCTTAATCTTTTATTTTTATTGGCCAGTCTGAGATATGGCTTTTACTTTGCAACTCTGCCTAGAAGGTCAGCATCCCGGAGTCGCCTCTTCACTGTTGACGTTGAGACTGGTGTTTTGCGGGTACTATTTAATGAAGCTGCCAGTTGAGGACCTGTGAGGCGTCTGTTTCTCAAACTAGACACTCTAATGTATTTGTCCTCTTGCTCAGTTGTGCACCGGGGCCTCCCACTCCTCTTTCTATTCTGGTTAGAGCCAGTTTGCGCTGTTCTGTGAAGGGATTAGTACACAGCGTTGTACGAGATCTTCAGTTTCTTGGCAATTTCTCGCATGGAATAGCCTTCATTTCTCAGAACAAGAATAGACTGACGAGTTTCAGAAGAAAGTTATTTGTTTCTGGACATTTTGATTCTGTAATCGAACCCACAATTGCTGATGCTCCAGATACTCAACTAGTCTCAAGAAAAGGCCAGTTTTATTGCTTCTTTAATCAGCACAACGGTTTTCAGCTGTGCTAACATAATTGCAAAAGGGTTTTCTAATGATCAATTAGCCTTTTAAAATGATAAACTTGGATTAGCAAACACAACGTGCCATTGGAACACAGGACTGATGGTTGCTGATAATGGGCCTCTGTACGCCTATGTAGATATTCCATTAACAATCAGCCGTTTCCAGCTACAATAGCCATTTACAACATTAACAATGTCTACTCTACACTGTATTTCTGATCAATTTGATGTTATTTTAATGGACAAAATGCTTTTCTTTTGAAAATAAGGACATTTCTAAGTGACCCCCAACTTTTGAACGGTAGTGTATATAATACTGTCATAGGGTTTATATGAGACTGACCTTTATGTAATGCTTTCATAGTGTTTATATGAGACTGACCTTTATGTAATACTGTCATAGTGTTAATATGAGACTGACCTTTATGTAATACTGTCATAGTGTTTATATGAGACTGACCTTTATGTAATACTGTCATAGTGTTTATATGAGACTGACCTTTATGTAATACTGTCATAGTGTTTATATGAGACTGACCTTTATGTAATGCTGTCATAGTGTTTATATGAGACTGACCTTTATGTAATACTGTCATAGTGTTTATATGAGACTGACCTTTATGTAATACTGTCATAGTGTTTATATGAGACTGACCTTTATGTAATACTGTCATAGTGTTTATATGAGACTGACCTTTATGTAATACTGTCATAGTGTTTATATGAGACTGACCTTTATGTAATGCTGTCATAGTGTTTATATGAGACTGACCTTTATGTAATACTGTCATAGTGTTTATATGAGACTGACCTTTATGTAATACTGTCATAGTGTTTATATGAGACTGACCTTTATGTAATACTGTCATAGTGTTCATGTGAGAGATTGACCGTAGTTCTGCTCCTCCCCCTGTCCCTGTGTGTTTCTTCCTGGTGTTGTGGGGTTAGGTAGTGCGGGTGCGACCCAACGATAAGGACGCTAAGATGAAGTACGAGGAGTGCAACAAGATCGTGAAACAGAAAGCCTTCGAGAGAGCCATCGCTAGCGACAAGATAAAGAGATCAGTCGTAGACTCCCTAGACATCGAAAACATGAGTGAGTGGTTTCTCATCTTATAATTTTTGATTAACTACTTTTGTAAAATATTTGTAGTTTTAACTGTTGTAAAACTATATATTATCCACCAGTCATCATTTTAATATTTTGTATTTATTATGGATCCCCATTAGCTGCTGCCAAGGCATATTTAGGACTAACTTATTCCTTGCCACCCATGTTGCTGTCATTTCAGTCGCTGTGGTAGCTGACATGTATAGTGTTGAGTCATCCGCATACATAGACACTCTGGCTTTACTCAAAGCCAGTGGCATGTCGTTAGTAAAGATTGAAAAAAGTAAGGGGCCTAGACAGCTGCCCTGGGGAATTCCTGATTCTACCTGGATTATGTTGGAGAAGCTTCCATTAAAGAACACCCTCTGTGTTCTGTTAGACAGGTAACTCTTTATCCACAATATAGCAGGTGGAGTAAAGCCATAACAAATATGTTTTTCCAGCAGCAGACGATGATCGATAATGTCAAAAGCCCCACTGAAGTCTAACAAAACATCACCCACAATACTTTTATCATAAATTTCTCTCAGCCATTTGTGTAAGTTCTGTGCTTTTTGAAAGTCCTTCCCTATAAGCGTGCTGAAGGTTTGTTGTCAATTTGTTTACTGTAAAATAGCATTGTATCTGGTCAAACACCATTTTTTCCAATAGTTTACTAAGGGTTGGTAACAGGCTGATTGGTCGGCTCTTTGAGGCAGTTAAGGGGGCTTTACTATTCTTAGGTATCATTGTAATGATTAGAAATAATGGGCTACTGCCTTTATACATGGTGCTTAATCGACCCTTCAAGGCTGAGTTTCTGTAAAGCTCTTGGTGACAAATGTTGCTGTAAAATGGGCTATATAGATTAGATTATTTGGTTGGTTGGTTGATTGATTGATTGTGCCACTATGCAGTGATCGAGGACCAGTACACCGGACCGAAGCTGGAAGAAGGGAAGGTGACGTTGAGGTTCATGAAAGAGATGATGGAGTGCTTCAAAGACCAGAAGAAACTGCACAGAAAGTGTGCTTATCAGGTACACATACACTGCCTTCAGACAGTATTCTCACCCCTTTACTTTTTCCACATTTTGTTGTTACAGCCTGAATTTAAAATGGATTCAATTGAGATTTTGTGTTACTGACCTACCCAAAATACCCCACAATGTCAAAGTGGAATTATGTTTTTAGAAATGTTTACAAATGAATAAAAAATATACAGTTAAGATCACAGGCCACAACAAATCACTGAGTAGCACTGTTCATATTTTCATTTTACATTTACATTTTAGTCATTTAGCAGACGCTCTTAACCAGAGCGACTTACAGGAGCAATTAGGGTTAAGTGCCTTGCTCAAGGGCACATTAACGTCATTTAGCAGACGCTCTTAGCCAGAGCGACTCACAAATTGGTGCGTTCACCCTATAGCCAGTGGGATAACCACTTTACAATTTGGGGGGGGGGGGGGGGGGGTTAGAAGGAATACTTTATCCTATCCCAGGTATTCCTTAAAGAGGTGGGGTTTCAAATGTCTCCGGAAGGTGGTGAGTGACTCCGCTGTCCTGGCGTCGTGAGGGAGCTTGTTCCACCATTGGGGTGCCAGAGCAGCGAACAGTTTTGACTGGGCTGAGCGGGAGCTATGCTTCCGCAGAGGAAGGGGAGCCAGCAGGCCAGAGGTGGATGAACGCAATGTCCTCGTTTGGGTGTAGGGACTGATCAGAGCCTGAAGGTACAGAGGTGCCGTTCCCCTCACTGCTCCATAGGCAAGCACCATGGTCTTGTAGCGGATGCGAGCTTCAACTGGAAGCCAGTGGAGTGTGCGGAGGAGGGGGTTGACGTGAGAGAACTTGGGAAGGTTGAACACCAGACGGGCTGCGGCATTCTGGATGAGTTGTAGGGGTTTAATGGCACAGGCAGGGAGCCCAGCCAACAGCGAGTTGCAGTAGTCCAGACGGGAGATGACAAGTGCCTGGACCAGGACCTGCGCCGCTTCCTGTGTAAGGCAGGGTCGCACTCTCCGAATGTTGTAGAGCATGAACCTGCAGGAGCGGGTCACCGCCTTGATGTTGGCGGAGAACGACAGGGTGTTGTCCAGGGTCACGCCTAGGCTCTTCGCACTCTGGGAGGAGGACACAGCGGAGTTGTCAACCGTGATGGCGAGATCATGGAACGGGCAGTCCTTCCCCGGGAGGAAGAGCAGCTCCGTCTTGCCAGGGTTCAGCTTGAGGTGGTGATCCGTCATCCATACTGATATGTCTGCCAGACATGCAGAGATGCGATTCGCCACCTGGTTATCAGAAGGGGGAAAGGAGAAGATTAGTTGTGTATCGTCAGCGTAGCAATGATAGGAGAGACCATGTGAGGATATGACAGAGCCAAGTGACTTGGTGTATAGGGAGAAAAGGAGAGGGCCCAGAACCGATCCCTGGGGGACACCAGTGGTGAGAGCACGTGGTGCGGAGACAGCTTCCCGCCACGCCACTTGGTAGGAGCGACCGGTCAGGTAGGACGCAATCCAGGAGTGAGCCGCGCCGGAGATGCCCATCTCGGAGAGGGTGGAGAGGAGGATCTGATGGTTCACAGTATCAAAGGCAGCAGACAGGTCTAGAAGGACAAGAGCAGAGGAGAGAGAGTTAGCTTTAGCAGTGCGGAGAGTCTCCGTGACACAGAGAAGAGCAGTCTCAGTTGAATGACCAGTCCTGAAACCTGATTGGTTTGGATCAAGAAGGTCATTCTGAGAGAGATAGCAAGAGAGTTGGCTAAAGACGGCACGCTCAATAGTTTTGGAAAGAAAAGAAAGAAGGGATACTGGTCTGTAGTTGTTGACATCAGTGGGGTCGAGTGTTGGTTTTTTGAGAAGGGGAGCAACTCTCGCTCTCTTGAAGACGGAAGGGACATGGCCAGCGGTCAAGGATGAGTTGATCAGCGAGGTGAGGTAGGGGAGAAGGTCACCGGAGATGGTCTGGAGAAGGGAGGAGGGGATGGGGTCAAGCGGGCAGGTTGTTGGGCGGCCTGCAGTCACAAGTCGCAGGATTTTATCTGGAGAGAGAGGGGAGAAAGAAGTCAAAGCATAGGGTAGGGCAGTGTGAGCAGGACCAGCAGTGTTATTAGACTTAACAAACGAGGATCGGATGTCGTCAACCTTCTTTTCAAAGTGGTTGACGAAGTCATCCACAGAGAGAGAGGAGGGGGGGGGGGGGGGGGGGGGGGAGGAGGATTCAGGAGGGAGGAAAATGTGGCAAAGAGCTTCCTAGGGTTAGAGGCAGATGCTTGGAATTTAGAGTGGTAGAAGGTGGCCTTAGCAGCAGAAACAGATGAAGAAAATGTAGAGAGGAGGGAGTGAAAAGATGCCAGGTCGGTAGGGAGTTTAGTTTTCTTCCATTTCCGCTCCGCTGCCCGGAGCTCTGTTCTGTGAGCTCGCAGTGAGTCATCAAGCCACGGAGCTGGAGGGGAGGACCGAGCCGGCTGGGAGGATAGGGGACACAGAGAGTCAAAGGATGCAGAAAGGGAGGAGAGGAGGGTTGAGGAGGCAGAATCAGGAGATTGGAGGGAGAAGGATTGAGCAGAGGGAAGAGATGATAGGATGGAAGAGGAGAGAGTAGTGGGAGAGAGAGAGCGAAGGTTGCGGCGGCGCATTACCATCTGTGTAGGGGCAGAGTGAGTAGTGTGGGAGGAGAGCGAGAGAGAAAAGGAAACAAAGTAGTGGTCGGAGACTTGGAGGGGAGTTGCAGTGAGATTAGTAGAGGAGCAGCATCTAGTGAAGATGAGGTCAAGCGTATTGCCTGCCTTGTGAGTAGGGGGGGACGGTGAGAGGGTGAGGTCAAAAGAGGAGAGGAGTGGAAAGAAGGAGGCAGAGAGAAATGAGTCAAACGTGGACATAGGGAGGTTGAAATCCCCCAAAACTGTGAGGGGTGAGCCATCCTCAGGAAAGGAACTTATCAAGGCGTCAAGCTCGTTGATGAACTCTCCAAGGGAACCTGGAGGGCGATAGATGACAAGGATATTAAGCTTAAATGGGCTAGTGACTGTGACAGCATGGAATTCAAATTAGGAGATAGACAGATGGGTTAGGGGAAAAATTGAGAATGTCCACTTGGGAGAGATGAGGATTCCTGTACCACCACCCCTCTGACCAGATGCTCTCGGGGTATGCGAGAACACATGGTCAGACGAGGAGAGAGCAGTAGGAGTAGCCGTGTTTTCAGTGGTGATCCATGTTTCCGTCAGCGCCAGGAAGTCGAGGGACTGGAGGTTGGCATAGGCTGGGATGAAGTCAGCTTTGTTGGCAGCAGAACGGCAGTTCCAGAGGCTGCCTGCGACCTGGAACTCCAGGTGAGGGGTGCGTGCAGGGACCACCAGGTTAGAGAGGCAGCAGCCGCGCGGTGTGGTGCGTTGTTTGTGTAGCCTGTGCAGAGAGGAGAGAACAGGGATAGGCAGAGGCATAGTTGACAGGCTGTAGCAAATGGCTACAAAAATGCAGAGGAGATCGGAATGAAATGAGCTAAGCATCTGGGAGAGGAGAGAGGGGGGCCTCCCTCACCAAAAACTTCTACCTCAGAAACTAAAATTGTTTCACTGAACCACCCGAACAAAAACTCTCCCAACTTCCACCTTTAGAAATCAGAATTGTTGTGAACCACAGTTGTTCAATGTTTAAAGGAATAGACTCAACCCACTTTATTCAGCTAGCCAACTATGACACCATAGCTGACTAGCATGCTAGCATCCAATAACACACAGTTTAACACACAGTTAAGCACCAATACTCACAACAAACCACCAATAGTGTGTTAACTAGCTAACTAGCATGCTAGCATCCAGTAACACACAGTTTAGCACAAACACTTGGTCACAGCAAACCACCAATAGTGTGATTACACACTAAACAGATCATTCGTGTCTGTGTCAAGTTCCTTTCATGACGCAGCAATGATTCAACGTTGGCTAGCTAGGACAAGTATATTGTAATTAGCTACTACCGTACCGTTCGCTGGTCGTGTTGGGTAGCTAGCAATGGCCACTGTGTTGGCTTTGTTTGAAGAACGGCTAGCTAGCTAGCTTCGTGCTACACCCGGCACACAATGGCTACTGTGTTGACTCTGACTCTGTTCGAAAAAAACGGCTAATTAGCTCGCTTCGTGCTACAGCCGGCACGGCGGAAGACACTGCCAAGACACAGTAGCTACCCACGATACCTAGCTATGACGCCGTAGCTAACTAGCAAGCTAGCATCCATTAACACACAATTTAGCACCAATACTTGGTTACAACAAACTGCCAAGAGTGTGTTAGCACACTAAACAGATAATTCATGTCCGTGTCTAGTTCCTTACATAACGCAGAACGCAGCAAAAATTAAACGTTGGCTAGCAGCACATTTAACAGTGGGAACAGCTAATCGTTACCAGTAGCTACCCGCTAGCTAGCTAGCCTCGTGCTTCGATACTAACCTACAATTACCTACGGAAACCTACAATAACAACAAAACTAGCCTATGATAAATACAATGCCTAACTACAACTAACTACCAACCTACGATCTAATACATGGTTAAGCTTTACTCAACACCATATGGGAAGCTCTCCACCATTGCTAATCGTTGCTAATCGTTACCAGTAGCTACCCGCTAGCTAGCTAGCCTCGTGCTTCAATACTAGCCTACAATAACCTACGGAAACCTACAATAACAACAATACTAACCTATAATAAATACAATACCTAACTACAACTAACTACCAACCTACGATCTAATACATGGTTAAGCTATACTCAACACCAAATGAGAAGTTTGCTTACCTCCAGCTAGAGAGCTAGAGAAAAACACGACCAAGCATGGTGGTGGCTGCATCATGTTATGGGTATGCTTGTCATCGGGTTAGGGTTAGCAGACTGGGAGACAAATTCACCTAAAACACAAGGCCAAATCTACATACTATTATAGGTGTACCTGATAAGTACACTAATATTATAGGATTATAGGTGTAGCTGATAAGTACACTAATATCATTATAGGTGTACCTGATAAGTACACTAAAATTATAGCACTATTATAGGTGTACCTGATCAGAACACTAATATTATAGTATTATTATAGGTGTACCTGATAAGTACACTAATATTATAGTATTATTATAGGTGTAGCTGATAAGTACACTAATATTATAGTATTATTATAGGTGTACCTGATCAGTACACTAATATTATAGTATTATTATAGGTGTACCTGATAAGTACACTAATATTATAGGATTATAGGTGTAGCTGATAAGTACACTAATATTATAGTATTATTATAGGTGTACCTGATCAGTACACTAATATTATAGTATTATTATAGGTGTAGCTGATAAGTACACTAATATTATAGTATTGTTATAGGTGTACCTGATAAGTACAGTAATATTATAGGATCACTCTGTCATGCTGATTGAGTTAGAATAACAGACTGGAAGCTTTAAAAGGAGGGTGGTGCTTGAAATCATTGTTCTTCCTCTGTTAACCATGGTTACCTGCAAGGAAACACGTGCCGTCATCATTGCTTTGCACAAAAAGGGCTTCACAGGCAAGGATATTGCTGCTAGTAAGATTGCACCTAAATCAACCATTTATCGGATCATCAAGAACTTCAAGGAGAGCGGTTCAATTGTTGTGAAGAATGCTTTGGGGGTGTTTTTCTGCTAACGGGACAGGACAACTTCACCGCATCAAAGGGACGATGGACGGCGACATGTACCGTCAAATCTTGGGTGAAAACCTCCTTCCCTCAGCCAGGGCATTGAAAATGGGTCATGGATGGGTATTCCAGCATGACAATGACCCAAAACACACGGCCAAGGCAACAAAGGAGTGGCTCAAGAAGAAGCACATTAAGGTCCTGGAGTAGCCTAGCCAGTCTCCAGACCTTAATCCCATAGAAAATCTGTGGAGGGAGCTGAAGGTTCCAGTTGCCAAACGTCAGGCTCGAAACCTTAATGACTTGGAGAAGATCTGCAAAGAGGAGTGGGACAAAATCCCTCCTGAGATGTGTGCAAACCTGGTGGCCAACTACAAGAAACGTCTGACCTCTGTGATTGCCAACAAGGGTTTTGCCACAAAGTACTAAATCATGTTTTTCAGAGGGGTCAAATACTTATTTCCCTCATTTAAAATGAAAATCAATTTATAACATTTTTTACATGCGTTTTTCTGGATTTCTTTGTTATTCTGTCTCTCACTGTTCAAATAAACCTACCATTAAAATTATAGACTGATCATTTCTTTGTCAGTGGGAAAACGTACAAAATCAGCAGGGGATCAAATACTTTTTTCCTTCACTGTATAATAATATTAGTGTACTTATCAAGTACACCAATGATAATACTATAATGTTAGTGTACTTATCATGTACACCTATAATAATACTATAATATTAGTGTACTGATCAGGTACACCTATAATAATACTATAATATTAGTGTACTTATCAGCTACACCTATAATCCTATAATATTAGTGTACTTATCAGGTACACCTATAATCCTATAATATTAGTGTACTTATCAGGTACACCTATAAAAATATTAGTGTACTGATCAGGTACACCTATAATAATACTATAATATTAGTGTACTTATCAGGTACACCTATAATAATACTATAATATTTGTGTACTGATCAGGTACACCTATAATAATACTATAATATTACTGTACTTATCAGGTACACCTATAATAATACTATAATATTAGTGTACTGATCAGGTACACCTATAATAATACTATAATATTACTGTACTGATCAGGTACACCTATAATAATACTATAATATTTGTGTACTTATCAGGTACACCTATAATAATACTATAATATTAGTGTACTTATCAGGTACACCTATAATAATACTATAATATTACTGTACTGATCAGGTACACCTATAATAATACTATAATATTTGTGTACTTATCAGGTACACCTATAATAATACTATAATATTTGTGTACTTATCAGGTACACCTATAATAATACTATAATATTAGTGTACTTATCAGGTACACCTATAATAATACTATAATATTTGTGTACTTATCAGGTACACCTATAATAATACTATAATATTACTGTACTTATCAGGTACACCTATAATACTACTATAATATGTGTGTACTTATCAGGTACACCTATAATAATATTATAATATTTGTGTACTTATCAGGTACACCTATAATACTATAATATTTGTGTACTTATCAGGTACACCTATAATAATACTATAATATTTGTGTACTTATCAGGTACACCTATAATAATACTATAATATTTGTGTACTTATCAGGTACACCTATAATAATAGTATAATATTAGTGTACTTATCAGGTACACCTATAATAATACTATAATATTAGTGTACTTATCAGGTACACCTATAATAATACTATAATATTTGTGTACTTATCAGGTACACCTATAATAATACTATAATATTTGTGTACTTATCAGGTACACCTATAATAATACTATAATATTTGTGTACTTATCAGGTACACCTATAATAATACTATAATATTTGTGTACTTATCAGGTACACCTATAATAATACTATAATATTTGTGTACTTATCAGGTACACCTATAATAATACTATAATATTTGTGTACTTATCAGGTACACCTATAATAATACTATAATATTAGTGTTCTGATCAGGTACACCTATAATAATACTATAATATTAGTGTACTGATCAGGTACACCTATAATAATACTATAATATTAGTGTACTGATCAGGTACACCTATAATAATACTATAATATTTGTGTACTTATCAGGTACACCTATAATAATACTATAATATTAGTGTACTGATCAGGTACACATATAATAATACTATAATATTAGTGTACTGATCAGGTACACCTATAATAATACTATAATATTAGTGTACTGATCAGGTACACCTATAATAATACTATAATATTAGTGTACTGATCAGGTACACCTATAATAATACTATAATATTAGTGTACTGATCAGGTACACCTATAATAATACTATAATATTAGTGTTCTGATCAGGTACACCTATAATAATACTATAATATTAGTGTACTGATCAGGTACACCTATAATAATACTATAATATTAGTGTACTGATCAGGTACACCTATAATAATACTATAATATTAGTGTACTGATCAGGTACACCTATAATAATACTATAATATTAGTGTACTGATCAGGTACACCTATAATAATACTATAATATTAGTGTACTGATCAGGTACACCTATAATAATACTATAATATTAGTGTTCTGATCAGGTACACCTATAATAATACTATAATATTAGTGTACTGATCAGGTACACCTATAATAATACTATAATATTAGTGTACTGATCAGGTACACCTATAATAATACTATAATATTAGTGTACTTATCAGGTACATCTAGGTCTGTGGCAGTCATTACATTTTGTCAGCCGGTGATTGTCAAGCAAAAAGGTTCACCTTCCAACAGGACAAAGACCCTAAGCACACAGACAAGAGAACGCAGGAGTGGCTTTGGGACAAGGCTCCGAATGTCCTTGAGTGGCCCGTCCGCAGCCTGGACTTGAACCCGATCAAACATCTATAATAGCTGTGCAGCAACGCTCCCCATCCAACCTGACCGAGCGTTGAGAGGATCTGCAGAGAAAAATGGGAGAAACTCCCCAAATACAGGTGTGCCAAGCTTGTAGCGTCATACCCAAGATGACTTGAGGCTGTAATCACTGCCAAAGGTGCTTCAACAAAGTACTTAGTAAAGGGTCTGAATACTTATGTAAATGTGATATTTCAGTTTTTTTAATTTTTATAAACTTGCTAAAATTCCTAAAAACCTGTTTTTGCTTTATGATTATGGGGTATTGTGTGTAGATTGGTGAGGGATAATATTTTTTGGGGGATCAGTTTTAGAATAAGGCTGTAACGCCACAAAATGTGGAAAAAGTCAAGGGGTCTGAATACTTTCCGTGATATTAGTTTTGATTTAGAATGGACTATTATCATGCATCTGTGTGGGGGAAGATGCTTTTCCCATGATTCATTTTCATGCCATGTAGCGCAAAGGAATGTGCTTAATATTAGAAAAGTTGATAGATAAATATAGTATGCCTAGCCTATAGAAAGCTGATGGGATCTTCCTTTTTTCAATAGAGGCAATCACATCGCCCTAAACCTTATGAAATAAAAACCCTTATATAAAACAACATGGAATCCTGTATTTGTGTTGACTAATAAAATGTGTCCTTTCAGATTCTGATCCAAGTCAAAGAACTCTTATCCAAACTGCCCAGTCTAATTGAGATCACATTAAAAGAGGTGAGACATCCGTGATGTATGTACTTCCTGGTATTGCTCTTCCTCCTCTCTTGTCAGAAGATGATTATCCGCTTCAGCATATGAACTGTCCTTG
This sequence comes from Coregonus sp. 'balchen', assembly GCA_902810595.1. Classification (NCBI taxonomy): domain Eukaryota; kingdom Metazoa; phylum Chordata; class Actinopteri; order Salmoniformes; family Salmonidae; genus Coregonus; species Coregonus sp. 'balchen'. Next base: position 42,358,819 of record LR778257.1, read on the forward strand.
TGCCTAAACCTGTTCTCTGTTTTCTCCCCAACAGACAGAGAAGATAACCATTTGTGGTGACACACACGGACAGTTCTACGATCTTCTGAACATCTTTGAGCTGAACGGATTACCCTCCGAGACCAACCCCTATGTATCCTGCTCATTCACAGCCACGGTGACATGTAGAGAAACTGTGTGTGTGCAAGTATTCAATGAAATGTACATGAAAACCCTTAACAATAGAACATAGCTATTTAATGGAGACTTTGTGGACCGTGGTTCTTTCTCCCTAGAGGTCATCCTGACTCTGTTCGGCTTCAAGCTGCTCCTCCCTGACTCCTTCTACCTCCTCAGAGGTCAGTATTAGGTTATTTGGTATTCATTAGGATACCCATTAGTTGCTGCAAAAGCATCAGCTACTCTTCCTGGGGTCCACATGAAACACGACATAATACATAGTACAGAACATTATTAGTCAAGGACTGAAATACATACATTTAAACTGTCACACATAGCAGTACATAACATTTAACACAACATTTAAACTGTGACCAGTCTTCTATTCCTCATGTGTATTTGACCCTTCCCTAAGCCCCGCCCCCCCTTGGTTACGGTTGCAACCTTGGTAAACATTTTCCCAGGAAGCCCAATTCCCCTTTCAAACCCCTGGAGAAAACCCCTCAGTGTTCTCAAACTGTGTTTCTAATACACAATGAAATGAAACACAGACTACCCCTTGCCGATCAGGAGACTCTTGGGTATGTTGTGGTGAACCGTCATTACAATTGCTTCACAGGAACCTGGTCAGATTAAGTTTGTAGTGTGGCTAACCACTGGATGGCTCTTAATGCACTGCAGTCAAAGCTACTAAACATTTTTGGAGCTACACTCAAATTGTTTGCGCATGTCGACAGCAGATTAAAGTTATATTCCTAATAAACCAATTTAGCTAGCTAACATGCAGTACCAGTCAAAGGTTTGGACACACCTACTCATTGCAGGGTGTTTCTTTATTTTTTACTATTTTCTACATTGTAGAATAATAGTGAAGACATCAAAACTATGAAATAACACATGGAATCATGTAGTAACCAATTTTTATTTATTAATTTTTTAACCAGGCAAGTCAGTTAAGAACAAATTCTTATTTACAATGACTGCCTACACCGGCCAAACCCGGATGACGCTGGGCCAATTGTGCGCCGCCCTATGGGACTCCCGATCACGGCTGGTTGTGATACAGCCTGGAATCGAACCAGGGGGGTCTGTAGTGACGCCTCAAGCACTGAGATGCAGTGCCTTAGACCACTGCGCCACTCGGTCTGTAGTGACACCTCAAGCACTGAGATGCAGTGCCTTAGACCACTGCTCCACTCGGTCTGTAGTGACACCTCAAGCACTGAGATGCAGTGCCTTAGACCACTGCTCCACTCGGTCTGTAGTGACGCCTCAAGCACTGAGATGCAGTGACTTAGACCACTGCTCCACTCGGTCTGTAGTGACGCCTCAAGCACTGAGATGCAGTGCCTTAGACCACTGCTCCACTCGGTCTGTAGTGACGCCTCAAGCACTGAGATGCAGTGCCTTAGACCACTGCTCCACTCGGTCTGTAGTGACGCCTCAAGCACTGAGATGCAGTGCCTTAGACCGCTGCTCCACTCGGTCTGTAGTGACGCCTCAAGCACTGAGATTCAGTGCCTTAGACCGCTGCGCCACTCGGGAGCCCAATAAATCCAAATATATTTGAGATTCTTTAAAGTAGCCACCCTTTGCCTTGATGACAGCTTTGCACACTCTTGGCATTCTCTCAACCAGCTTCATGAGGTAGTCACCTGGAATGCATTTCAATTAACAGGTGTGCCTTGTTAAAAGTTTATTTGTGGAATTTCTTTACTTCTTAATGCGTTTGAGACAATCGTGTTGTGACAAGGTAGGGGTGGTATACCGAAGATAGCCCTATTTGGTAAAAGACCAAGTCCATATTATGGCAAGAACAGCTCAAATAAGCAAAGAGAAACGACAGTCCATCGTTACTTTAAGACATGAAGGTCAGTCAATATGGAACATTTCAAGAACTTTAAAGGTTTCTTCAAGTACAGTCACAAATACCATCAAGCGCTATGATGAAACTGGCTCTCACGAGGACCACAACAGGAAAGGAAGACCCAGAGTTACCTCTGCTGCAGAGGATAAGTTCATTAGAGTTACCAGCCTCAGAAATTGCAGCCCAAATAAATGCTTCACAGAGTTCAAGTAACAGACACATCTCAACATTAACTGTTCAGAGGAGACTGTGTGAATCAGGCCTTCATGGTCGAATTTCTGCAAAGAAACCACTACTAAAGGACACCAATAAGAAGAAGAGACTTGCTTGTGCCAAGAAATACGAGCAATGGACATTAGACCGGTGGAAATCTGTCCTTTGGTCTGATGAGTCCAAATTTGAGATTTTTGGTTCCAATTGCTGTGTCTTTGTGAGACGCAGAGTAGGTGAATGGATGATCTCCGCATGTGTGGTTCCCACCGTGAAGAATGGAGGAGGAGGTGTGATGGTGTGGAGGTGCTTTGCTGGTGACACTGTCTGTGATTTATTTAGAATTCAATGCACACTTAACCAGCATGGCTACCACAGCATTCTGTAGCGATACGCCATCACATCTGGTTAGCGCTTTGTGGGACTATCATTTGTTTTTCAACAGGACAATGACCCAACACACCTCCAGGCTGTGTAAGGGCTATTTTACCAAGAAGGAGAGTGATGGAGTGCTGCATCAGATGACCTGGCCTCAATCACCTGACCTCAACCCAATTGAGATGGTTTGGGATGATTTGGACCGCAGAGTGAAGGAAAAGCAGCCAACAAGTGCTCAGCATATGTGGGAACTCCTTCAAGACTGTTGGAAAAGCATTCCTCATGAAGCTGGTTGAGAGAATGCCAAGAGTGTGCAAAGCTGTCATCAAGCCAAAGGGTGGCTACTTTGAAGAATCTCAAATATAAAATATATTTGGATTTATTCAACACTTTTTTGGTGACTACATGATTCCATGTGTTATTTCATAGTTTTGATGTCTTCATTATTATTCTACAATGTAGAAAATAGTAAAAATAAAGAAAAACCCTTGTACATTTGGAGAAAAACAAGTTATATAAACTATGGCTAGCTAGCTAATAGCACTAGCATTGTTTTCAATGAGAGCTAGCTAACCAGCTAGCTAACAAACAATTCAACAACAGTATAATTTAGGATTGTAAAAAACCACTTTAACAGGCTATGTATTTTATGTATCATAACTATATACACTGTTCAATTATTTAGCCATTTAAACAATTTTATTTTGGGATAAACTCTGTTTTGCCATAGCCCTCCTTGGCTTCCAAGGGTTTGAAATGTGAGCTTGTCTGAGGTGTCGGGCTCGATGACAGTTGCTATCCATCAGAGCATTGCGATTGGTTGCCCAAAATTCTGGGGCGGGGCTTAGAGAAGGGTAAATTGTATATCTAACTAATATCCATATGTTCCTGTATAACTAGGCAACCACGAGACTGACAACATGAACCAGATGTATGGTTTTGAGGGGGAGGTGAAGGCCAAGTACACCGCTCAGATGTTCACGCTCTTCAGTGAGGTCTTCCAGTGGCTGCCTCTAGCACAGTGCATCAATGGCAAAGTCCTGGTAGGTAAACCTGACCTGTGACCCCTAACCTCTGACCCAGTGCATCAACGGCAAGGTCCTGGTAGGTAATGCTGCGTTCATAACCAAGTGGGAAGGTCGTAAATACGAGTTGGTACATTCACGTTTTGAACTAGGATTGGGTCATATTACGATAGTATCGGATATCAAACATGATTAACAAAAAAATAAAATAATAATAAAGAAGCTATAAGCTATATACAGGGGGGGGGTACCGGTAACAGAGTCACATGGGAAATAACGTTAGGGGAGGTCTATATACAGGGGGGGGTACTGTGTACAAGTCCAATGTGACATAACAAGTAGGGAGGGCTATATACAGGGGGTACCGGGACAGATCAATGGGAAATAAAAGGTTTTAAAGGGGGAAGACTGGAAAAAAAAGGGGGCGGGGGGAACCCGGGACAGATCAATGTGTTAACAGTATGGAGGCTATAACCCGGGGGGGGACGGTTTGGGGTGGGGGTTTGGGGGTACGGTACAATCAAGGGGTTTTAAAAAGTAGGGGCTTATACAGGGGGTAGGTCAGAGTCAATGGGAAATAAAATAGGGAGGCTATATACAGGGGGGCCTTGGGGGGGGGGGTTAAAAAGGGGGATACAGAGTCAAAGGGAAATAAAAGTAGGGAGGGCCCTATTTCAGGGGGGTGGGGTTTTCGGGGTACACGATCAATGGAAATAACAGTGGGAGGCTATATACAAAGGGGGGGGACGGTACAGATCAATGGAATAAAAAGTAGGGGGTTTTAAAAAGGGGGGGACCGGTCAGATCAATGGAAAAAACTAGGGAGGGTTATAAAAGGGGGGGGGACCGGTCAGAGTCATGGGAAAAACTAAGGGAAAAAGGGGAGGAAGAGTAAGGTTCTGGGGCTTTTGGGGGCGTCGGTAAAGGGTGGGGGGTTTGGGGGGTCCGGTACAGATCAATGGGAAAAAAAAGAGGGGGTATATAAGGGGGACGGGACAGAGCAATGAAAAACATAGGGGGCTAATTTAAAAAAGGGGTACCGGAAGAGCTGGGAAAAAAACAGTAGGGAGGCTATTAAAAAGGGGGGGACCGGTACAGGTCAAAGGGGAAAAAACATAGGGGAGGATATACAGGGGGTACCGGTACAAGTTAAAAAAGGGGAAACCCCAAAAAGGGGAAAAATAGGGGGCATATAAAAGGGGGGGGGGTGGGGCGGGGGGGGGGGGACCGGTACAGATCAAGGGAATAAAAAAACAATAAAAGGGAGGAGGCTAAATAAAAGGGGGGGGGTAGGGGAAAGTCAATGGGAAAACATAGGAGGGAAACAGGGGGGACCGGTAAAAGATCAATGGAATAACAGTAGGGAGGCATAACGGGGGGGACCCCTACAGAGTCAATGGGAAAAAAACAGTAGGAGGGTATATACAGGGGGGGACGGGTTGGGCGGGGGGGGGGAACCGGGACAGATCAAGGGAATAACAGTAGGGGGGGCTATATCAGGGGGGCCTTGGGGTAGGGGGGCCGGGGACCGGTACGGTCAAAGGGAAATAAAGAGGGGGTATTTTAAGGGGGAGGGGGGGAAAAAAGGGGGGGGTTTTCGGGGGGGAGTACAATCAATGGGAAAAAACGGGGAGGAAACAACCGGGCCGGGCTTAAAAACAGTAGGGGGCAAAAACCCCGGGGGGGCGCAAGTAAGGGAAAACAGTAGGGAGGATAAAAGGGGGGGGGGGCTGGGTAACCCAAAAGGTAAAGGGGTCCTGGAAAAAATAACAGTAGGGGGCTAATAACAGGGGGACCGGTAAAGTCAATGGGAAAAAAAAAGTAGGAGGGAAAAATACAGGGGGTACGGTACAGGTCAAGGGGAAAAAACAGTGGGAGGCTAAAAAACAAGGGGGTACCCGGTACAGATCTGGGAAAAAAAATAGGGAGGCATATACAGGGGGGGGGGTAAAAAAGCAAAAGGGAATAAAGAGGGGGGCTAATACAGGGGGTTGGGGGGTTGGGGGTTGGGGGGTTACGGGGGCGGTCAAAAAGGAAAAGGGGAAAAAACAGTAGGGGGCTATAAAGGGGGGGCCACAGATCCCAATGGAAATAAAAGTAGGGGGGGCTATATACAGGGGTACCGGTACAATCAATGGGAAATAAATAGGAGGTAAACAGGGGGGACGGACAAGTCAATGGGGGGAATAACAGGGGGGAAAAGGAAAGGGGAAAAAAAGGGGGGTTTGGGGGACCGGTACAGAGCAATGGGAAAAAACATAGGGAGGCTATATACGGGGGTACCCGGCAGAGTCAAGGGAAAAAAAACAGAGGAGGTAATACAGGGGGGACCCCGGCTGGCGGGGCCGGGGGGGGGGGGGAAAGGGGTGGGTAAAGGGGAAATAAAAAGGGGGGGGGAGGAAAAAAAGGGGGGGGGGCCCGGGGGTACCGGGCAGAGTCAATGGGAAAAACCCGTAGAGGCCCCTTTTACAGGGGCCCGGGACGGTTGGGTAACAGAGGAGGCTAAAAGGGGGCGACACCTTTAGGGGTTTGCCAAAATGGGGGCCGTGGGGAAAGGGCGGGAGTTTGGGGGTTTCCTTTTCCCTTCTGTGGGTTTGGGGTCGGGTTGGGATCGGGGAGGAAAGGGGCCTTCCCCCCCTTTCCCCAAGCCAATTTAAAAAATTTTTTAAACGGGGGGGGGCGTGGGGGGGGTGGTTGGGGGGTAGGGGGTTAAAAATTTTAAAAAACAGGGGGGAAAAGGGAAATTCAGGGGGGAACCCCGGGGGAAAAAAGGGGTAAAAGGGACTTTGGGGGGGGGGTTCTTTGGGAAAAAAGGGGAAAAGGGGGTTTTTCCCCCGGCCGGATTAGGGGCAAAACGGGGGGGGGGGGGAAAAAGTTGGGTTTTGGGGGGAAATTCGGGGGGTCTGGTCTCAAGGGGAAAAAATTAGGGGGTTTTTTGGGGGGGGGTTTTTTCGGTCTAAAATCGGGGGGTTTTTAGGGGTCCGGGGATCAGGGGAAGGTCGGGGGTTTTTACGGGGTTTCCGGAAAAAGGGTCTGGGGGTTTTTCGGGGGGGGTGGGGTTCGGGGAAAATTTTTAGGGATTTTTTAAGGGGGCCGTTTACTCTGGGTTGGGGGAAAAAGGGGGGGAGGGGGTCGGTTTAATTTGGGTAAATGGGGGTTTTTTTGGGGGGGGAGGGTAAGTTGGGGGGACCTTTTTTTTGGGAATAGGTTTTTTTTTTTAAAAAAACCTACTAAAAAGAAGGCGTAAAAGGGGGGGGGGGGGGTTTTTTAAAATAGTAATTTTTGAAAAGGGTTTTTTTTTGGGGGGGGTTTTAAAGGTGTTTTTTTTTTTTGGGATGGTTCTGGATTTGGGTGCAGAAAAAACGTCTTGTAAGGGGTATTTTTTTTTTGGGTTTTCCCCTTTTTTAAATTTGGGGCTTCCCAATTTTTTTCTCCCCAAACCCCGGGGGGGGTGACAATTCCCCAAAGCCGGAAAATAAACAACCCCAGCTCTGTTCCCAAGGCCGAAATTTTGGTAAACAATTTTTGGGTTTCCCCTTTTTTTGTCCCCGGCCTGAAGAAACAAAAACCCCGGGGGGGGAAAAAAAAACCCCAAAAATTTTTACAAAAAAGGGGGGGCGGGTCGGAAAGTGGGATAGTTGGGGGAATTTTACCCCTCCTTAAAATTTATACTTTAATTTTTTCCCTTATCAAAAAAATTTTTTTGGGTTTTTCTTTTTCCGGGTGGGAAAGGGATTATTAAAAGGCCCCCTTTTTTTTTGGGGGGTTCCCAAGGGTGGGTTTTTTTGGGGGAAAATTTTTTTGTGGCCCAAAATTTAAAGGGGGTTTTTTTACCGTAGTCTTTTGGGGAAATTATAACAGAGGAGCAGCAGAGTATAAAGGGGGTGGGGGGAGAAACAATGCAAATAGTCAGAGTAGCCATGATTTAGCTGTTAAGGGAGTCTTTATGTGCTGGGGGTGGTAGAAGTGTTAAGAGCTTTTGGAACTAGACTGGGCGCTCCGGTACAGGTTTGCCGTGAGGTAGCAGAGCGAACAGTCTATGATAAGTTGGCTGGAGTCTGACCATTTTTAGGCTTCCACCCTCGTTAACCTTCTTCCCTTCCTCTGACACAGCCTGGGTAGAGGTCCTGGATGGCAGGAAGCTTGGCCAGTGATGATTGGGCCGTACGCACTACCCTCTGTGGGGCCTTGCGGTCGGAGGCCGAGCAGTTGCCATACCAGACCGTGACATGGCACCACACGGCCAGGTCTCTGACCTCCTCCCTATAGGCTGTCTCATCGTTGTCGGTGATCAGGCCTACCACTGTTGTGTCGTCAGCGAACTTAATGATGGTGTTGGAGTCGTGCCTGGCCATGCAGTCATGGGTGAACAGGGAGTGCAGGAGGGGACTGAGCACGCACCCCTGAGGGGCCCCCGTGTTGAGGATCAGCGTGGCAGATGTGTTGTTACCTATCCTTACCACCTGGGGGCGGCCCGTCAGGAAGTCCAGGATCCAGTTGCAGAGGGAGGTGTTTAGTCCCTGGGTCCTTAGCTTAGTGATGAGCTTTGAGGGCACTATGGTGTTTAACACTGAGCTGTAGTCAATGAACAGCATTCTCACATAGGTGTTTCTTTTGTCCAGGTGGGAAAGGGCAGTGTGGAGTGCAGTAGAGATTGCATAATCTGTGGATCTTTTGGGGAGGTATGCTAATTGGAGTGGGTCTAGGGTTTCTGGGATAATGGTGTTAATGTGAGCCGTGACCAGCCTTTCAAAGCACTTCATGGCTACAGACGTGAGTGCTACTGGTCGGTAGTCATTTAGGCAGGTTATCTTGGCATTCTTAGGCACAGGGAATATGGTGGTCTGCTTGAAACATGTAGGTATTACAGACTCAGTCAGGGACAGGTTGAAAATGTCAGTGAAGACACTTGCCAGTTGGTCAGCTCGTGCTCAGAGGACACGTCCTGGTAATCTGTCTGGCCCTGCGGCCCTGTTTAAAGGTCTTACTCACATCGGCTATGGAGACGTGATCACACAGTCGTCCGGAACAGCTGATGCTCTCATGCATGCTTCAGTGTTGCTTGCCTCGAAGCGAGCATAGAAGTAATTTAACTTTTCTGGTAGGCTCGTATCACTGGGCAGCTCTCGGCTGTGCTTCCCTTTGTAGTCTGTAATAGTTTGCAAGCCTTGCCACATCCAACGAGCGTCGGAGCCGGTGTAGTACGATTCAATCTTAGTCCTGTATTGGCCTATCAAAAGCATTAAGACAAGCTGAAGTTATGAAGAGTATTTCCCAAATAGGCTATTATTATTATTATTATTATTATTATTATAATATTCTAATAGTGTTTAATGTCCTAAAGTTGGAGCTTTCAAATAGGAACAATTCAGAAAGTAATTATATTGGCGAGTCTCTTGCACACCTTTTATTTTGAATGACAAATATAACAGGCAACAAGAAGTGAAATTGAGCGAACTATAGCAAGACCTCTGGAATGAGATTATAATCAACTATAGCAAGACCTCTGGAATGAGATTATAATCAACTATAGCAAGACCTCTGGAATTAGATTATAATCAACTATAGCAAGACCTCTGGAATGAGATTATAATCAACTATAGCAAGACCTCTGGAATGAGATTATAATCAACTATAGCAAGACATGTAAAAATAATTTAAAGCTTATGAAGGAACTAAACTCAGCAAAAAAAGAGACGTCCGCTCACTGTCAACTGCGTTTATTTTCAGAAAACGTAACGTGTAAATATTTGTATGAACATGTGGTCCTCTGTAGCTCAATTGGTAGAGCATGGCACTTGTAACGCCAGGGTAGTGGGTTCGATCCCCGGGACCACCTATACGTTTTAAAAAATGTATGCGCACATGACTGCAAGTCGCTTTGGATAAAAGCATCTGCTAAATGGCATATTATTATTATTATTATAACAAGCTTCAACAACTGAGACATCAACTGAACAACTTCCACAGACATGTGACTAACAGAAATGAAATAATGTGTCCCTGAACAAAGGGGGGGTCAAAATCAAAAGTAACAGTCAGTATCTGGTGTGGCCACCAGCTGCATTAAGTACTGCAGTGTATCTCCTCCTCATGGACTGCACCAGATTTGCCAGTTCTTGCTGTGAGATGTTACCCCACTCTTCCACCAAGGCACCTGCAAGTTCCCAGACATTTCTGGGGGGAATGGCCCTAGCCCTCACCCTCCGAACTAACAGGTCCCAGACGTGCTCAATGGGATTGAGATCCGGGCTCTTCGCTGGCCATGGCAGAACACTGACATTCCTGTCTTGCAGGAAATCACGTACAGAACGAGCAGTATGGCTGGTGGCATTGTCATGCTGGAGGGTCATGTCAGGATGAGCCTGCAGGAAGGGTACCACACGAGGGAGGAGGATGTCTTCGCTGTAACGCACAGCGTTGATATTGCCAGCAATGACATCAAGCTCAGTCCGATGATGCTGTGACACACCGCCCCAGACCATGACGGACCCTCCACCTCCAAATCGATCCCGCTCCAGAGTACAGGCCTCAGTGTAATGCTCATTCCTTAGACGATAAACCCGAATCCGACCATCACCCCTGGTGAGACAAAACCGCGACTCGTCAGTGAAGAGCCAGTACTGTCTGGTCCAGCGACGGTTGGTTTGTGCCCATAGGCAATGTTGTTGCCGGTGATGTCTGGTGAGGACCTGCCTTACAACAGGCCTACAAGCCCTCAGTCCAGCCTCTCTCAGCCTATTGCGGACAGTCTGAGCACTGATGGAGGGATTGTGCGTTCCTGGTGTAACTCGGGCTGTTGTTGTTGCCATCCTGTACCTGTCCCGCAGGTGTGATGTTCGGATGTACCGATGCTGTGCAGGTGTTGTTACATGTGGTCTGCCACTGCGAGGACGATCAGCTGTCCGTCCTGTCTCCCTGTAGGGCTGTCTTAGACGTCTCACAGTACAGACATTGCAATTGATTGCCCTGGCCACATCTGCAGTTCTCATGCCTCCTTGCAGCATGCCTAAGGCATGTTCACGCAGATGAGCAGGGACCCTGGGCATCTTTCTTTTGGTGTTTTTCAGAGTCAGTAGAAAGGCCTCTTTAGTTTTCATAACTGTGACATTAATTACCTACCGCCTATAAGCTGTTAGTGTCTTAACGACCGTTCCACAGGTGCATGTTCATTAATTGTTTATGGTTCATTGAACAAGCATGGGAAACCGTGTTTAAACCCTTTACATTGAAGATCTGTGAAGTTATTTGGATCCTGAAAAAGGGACGTTTCTTTTTTTGTTAATGTGTATAAATATTTTTTTTCTTCCATTATTAGCAATGTCATGGGAGGCTATATACAGAGGGTACCGGTACAGAGGGGAGGCTATATACAGAGGGTACCGGTACAGAGGTAATATGTACAGACGTGGTAAAAAGCTTTGAGAATGATACAAATACTAATTTTCACAAAGTCTGCTGCCTCAGTTTTGATTATGGCAATTTGCATATACTCCAGAATGTTATGAAGAGTGATCAGATGAATTGCAATTAATTGCAAAGTCCCTCTTTGCCATGAAAATGAACTTAATCCCCAAAAAACATTTCCACTGCATTTCAGCCCTGCCACAAAAGGACCAGCTGCCATCATGTCAGTGATTCTCTCGTTAACACAGGTGAGAGTGTTGACGAGGACAAGGCTGGAGATCACTCTGTCATGCTGATTGAGTTAGAATAACAGACTGGAAGCTTTAAAAGGAGGGTGGTGCTTGAAATCATTGTTCTTCCTCTATTAACCATGGTTACATTCAAGGAAATGTGCTGTCATCATTGCTTTGCACAAAAAGGGTTTCGTAGGCAAGGATATTGCTGCTAGTAAGATTGCACCTAAATCAACAATTTATCGGATCATCAAGAACTTCAAGGAGAGAGGTTCAATTGTTGTCTCCTAAAGTTGATTCAGCTGCGGGATCGGGGCACCACCAGTGCAGAGATTCCTCAGGAATGGTAGCAGGCAGGTGTGAGTGCATCTGCACGCACAGTGAGGCGAAGACTTTTGGAGGATGGCCTGGTGTCAAGAAGGGCAGCAAAGAAGCCACTTCTCTCCAGGAAAAACATCAGGGACAGACTGATATTCTGCAAAAGGTACAGGGATTGGACTGCTGAGGACTGGGGTAAAGTCATTTTCTCTGATGAATCCCCTTTCTGATTGTTTGGGGCAACCGGAACACACCTTGTCCGGAGAAGACAAGGTGAGCGCTACCATCAGTCCTGTGTCATGCCAACAGTAAAGCATCCTGAGACCATTCATGTGTGGGGTTGCTTCTCAGCCAAGGGAGTGGGCTCACTCACAATTTTAGCCATGAATAAAGAATGGTACCAACACATCCTCCGAGAGCAACTTCTCCCAACCATCCAAGAACAGTTTGGTGACGACCAATGCCTTTTCCAGCATGATGGAGCACCTTGCCATAAGGCAAAAGTGATAACTAAGTGGCTTGGGGAACAAAACATCTACATTTTGGGTCCATGGCCAGGAAACTCCCCAGACCTTAATCCCATTGAGAACTTGTGGTCGATCCTCAAGAGGCAGGTGGACAAATAAGCCCCCACAAATTCTGACAAACTCCAAGCATTGATTATGCAAGAATGGGCTGCCATCAGTCAGGATGTGGCCCAGAAGTTAATTGACAGCATGCCAGGGCGGATTGCAGAGGTCTTGAAAAAGAAGGGTCAACACTGCAAATATTGACTCTTTGCATAAACTTAATGTAATTGTCAATAAAAGCATTTGACACTTATGGAATGCTTGTAATTATACTTCAGTATACCATAGTAACATCTGACTATCTCATAACACTGAAGCAGCGAACTTTGTGAAGACCAATACTGGTGTCATTCTCAAAACGTTTGACCATGACTGTAGGCTACAACATACAGAAGCCATCACAATAATGATCCTGTTCTGGGAACAGCAGAGTTGCGTGCTCTGCAGCCGGGCCCTTGATGATTTACAACCCATCACACGACGCACAGCCAGTGAGGCCACTTGCACCAATAAAAACAGATTTGGCTCCAAATATATTTTGTCATGATTCCTCTCGTCCCTCCCGTAGCATGCAAGCTTGCGAAAGCGGTCCTTTTTAGCTGTCTTTTTGTGATCTTTTAAAAAACAACCTAATTTAAAAAGGGGCCGATACCATGGTATATCACAATGTTTAATGGGTACTTTATCGCCATAGGACCAAGGTTGACATCAACCCTAATAGGAAACATCAAACATGAAGGGTTGTGGTTGTTTTGCTCTTTTACTAGAAGTACACTCCCAGTCAAACGTTTGGACACACCTACATTGTAGAATAATAGTGAAGACATTAAAACTATGAAATAACACATATGGAATCATGTATTAACCAACAAAGTGTTAAAAAAATCAACAAATATTTTATATTTTAGATTCTTCAAATAGCCACCCTTTGCCTCGATATGAGCTTTGCACACTCTTGGCATTCTCTCAACCAGCTTCATGAGGTAGTCACCTGGAATGCATTTCAATTAACAGGTGTGCCTTCTTAAAAGTTAATTTGTGGAATTTCTTTACCTTAATGCGTTTGAGACAATCGTGTTGTGACAAGGTAGGGGTGGTATACAGAAGATAGCCCTATTTGGTAAAAGGACAAGTCCATATTATGGCAAGAACAGCTCAAGTAAGCAAAGAGAAACGACAGTCCATCATTACTTTAAGACATGAAGGTCAGTCGATCTGAAAAGTTTCTTCAAGTGCAGTCGCAAAAACCAAACGCTATGACGAAACTGTCTCATGAGGACCGCCACAGGAAAGGAAGGCCCAGAATTACCTCTGCTGCAGAGGATAAGTTCATTAGAGAGGAGACTGCGTGAATCAGGCCTTCATGGTCTGAGTGTGAAAAGCTGTCATGAAGGCAAAGGGTGGCTACTTTGAAAAATCTAAAATATACTTTTTTTGGTTACTACATGATTCCATATGTGTTATTTCATCGTTTTGATGTCTTCACTATTATTCTACAATGTAGAAAATAGTAAAAAATTAAGAAAAACCCTTGAATGAGTAGGTGTGTCAACTTTTGACTGGTACTGAATATCTAGAGCTGCTTTCTAAATCAAAAGGAAAAATAACAGAATAAATGTATCAACCATTTGTATTTTGCTCTGATCATAAACAACAACTGCTGAAGATGCTGCCATGCTTGCTGTCTTTTTGGTTAGGGTTAGGGTTGGGGTTAGGGTTAGGGTTAGGGGGTTAGGGTTCGGGTTAGAAGATGCTGCCATGCTTGCTGTCTTTTTGGTTAGGGTTAGGGTTAGGGTTAGGGTTAGGAGGTTAGGGTTAGGGTTAGGGGGTTAGGGTTAGAAGATGCTGCCATGCTTGCTGTCTTTTTGGTTAGGGTTAGGGTTAGGGGGTTAGGGTTAGGGGGTTAGGGTTAGAAGATGCTGCCATGCTTGCTGTTTTTTTGGTTAGGGTTAGGGTTAGGGGGGTTAGGGTTAGAAGATGCTGCCATGCTTGCGGTCTTTTTTGTTGACAAATGACATGGTTCAAGTGGGAGACTTGCAGGATGATGATCGAGTTTCTCACTAGTAATTACCAGTTGGAAGGCCGTTCAAGTGGATTTTTCCCAGTCGTATGCTGGTATTTACGAAATTACGAGATGTTGTAAACGCAGCATAAACCTTACCCTGACCTTTAACTTCTGACCCCTAACCTTTGGCACAGTGCATCAACGGCAAAGTCCTTGGCCTTTTCTAAAGTCCGTCCTCTCTCCTCCGTGACCTGGAAACCGATAGTGGTCAAATGGTCAAGAAGAGTGTCAATTTGTTAGTAGGCGAAAGGAAGAGTGTCCTCCCCTCTTCGATACACATGACTATCCTCAATGAAATATGGTTATCTTACCTGAGTCCTTCGTGGAGTGTTTTGATATCTGTCACACCCCCTTTGAAGCAGTTGTTTTCTCACACACCATATCAACTGCAAAGTCCTGGGAAGAATCTCAATTGCATACTCCTCGCATCCTCTCTCCTCACATCCTCTCTCCTCACCTCATCTCTCCTCGCATCCTCTCTCCTCGCCTCCTTCTCAAAAGCCATTAAATGAGAAAGCCAGAGGTCCCTCCCCTCTGAACATACCCTAACCCTCCTCTAATGGGTTTTAAAAGGAGGTGAGGAGAGAGGAGGTGAGGAGAGAGGAGTGTGACGCGGTGGAGGAGAGAGGAGGTGAGGATGTAGAGGAGGAGAGGAGTGAGGGGAGGACCGAGAGGGGTGGAGGAGAGAGGAGGGGAGAGAGGAGGGTGAGGAAGAGAGGAGGTGTAGGAGAGAGGAGGTGAAGAGCACCGAGAGGATGGGAAGAGAGCGAGGAGCAATGTGAGGAAGAGAGGAGGTTACGAGGAGGCTGTGGGTGGCTGCGTCGGCGACCGTTGAGAGTTCGGCGTGCTCGCGCCTTGCGGACGGCGCTGGTGAGTGCGCGAGGTCGATAGCTGCGGATTGCGTCGAGCGTTGCTGGTCGCTGAGGCATGCTGGTGAGGCTGTTGAGTCTCGAGTAGAGAGAGAGTAGATCTCCTGTAGTACTTGTCCTTACCTCTACACCTTCTGTGGCCCGTAGAGTACAGCAGCATATGGGTTGGGTTAGCTCTGAGTCACTGATGGGTTGGGATCTAGGTAGTAGGTTAGAGTCCATAAGGGTTAGGGTTAGGGTTAGAGTCATGGAGTAGAGAGTTAGTGGGTTAGGGTTAGGGTAGGATAGAAGTCATAGTAGGTTAGGGTTAGGTTAGGCTTCCAATGGACAGTAGAACAGCAGAGTCATAGTAGGGTTAGGGTTAGGCTTCCAATGGGACAGTAGAACAGCAGAGTCATAGTAGGGTTAGGTTAGGCTTCCAATGGGACATAGAACAGCAGAGTCCATAGTAGGTTAGGGTTAGGCTTCCAATGGGACATAGAACAGCAGAGTCATAGTAGGGTTAGGGTTAGGCTTCCAATTGGACAGTAGTAACAGCAGAGTCATAGTAGGGTTAGGGTTAGGCTTCCAATGGGACAGTAGAACAGCAGAGTCATAGTAGGGTTAGGGTTAGGCTTCCAATGGGACAGTAGAACAGCAGAGTCATAGTAGGGTTAGGGTTAGGCTTCCAATGGGACAGTAGAACAGCAGAGTCATAGTAGGGTTAGGGTTAGCTTCCAATGGACAGTAGACAGAGCAGAGTCCCAAGTAGGGTTAGGGTTAGGCTTCCAATGGGACAGTAGAACAGCAGAGTCATAGTAGGTTCCCTGGTTAGGCTTCCAATGGTACAGTAGAACAGCAGAGTCATAGTAGGTTCCCTGTTAGGCTTCCAATGGCACAGTAGAACAGCAGAGTCATAGTAGGGTTAGGGTTAGGCTTCCAATGGCACAGTAGAACAGCAGAGTCATAGTAGGGTTAGGGTTAGGCTTCCAATGGGACAGTAGAACAGCAGAGTCATAGTAGGGTTAGGGGTTAGGCTTCCAATGGGACAGTAGAACAGCAGAGTCATAGTAGGGTTAGGCTTCCAATGGGACAGTAGAACAGCAGAGTCATAGTAGGGTTAGGGTTAGGCTTCCAATGGGACAGTAGAACAGCAGAGTCATAGTAGGGTTAGGGTTAGGCTTCCAATGGGACAGTAGAACAGCAGAGTCATAGTAGGGTTAGGGTTAGGCTTCCAATGGGACAGTAGAACAGCAGAGTCATAGTAGGGTTAGGGTTAGAGTCATAGTAGGGTTAGGCTTCCAATGGCACAGTAGAACAGCAGAGTCATAGTAGGGTTAGGGTTAGGCTTCCAATGGGACAGTAGAACAGCAGAGTCATAGTAGGGTTAGGGTTAGGCTTCCAATGGGACAGTAGAACAGCAGAGTCATAGTAGGGTTAGGGTTAGGCTTTCAATGGGACAGTAGAACAGCAGAGTCATAGTAGGGTTAGGGTTAGGCTTCCAATGGACAGTAGAACAGCAGAGTCATAGTAGGGTTAGGGTTAGGCTTCCAATGGGACAGTAGAACAGCAGAGTCATAGTAG
Organism: Coregonus sp. 'balchen'; assembly: GCA_902810595.1. Classification (NCBI taxonomy): domain Eukaryota; kingdom Metazoa; phylum Chordata; class Actinopteri; order Salmoniformes; family Salmonidae; genus Coregonus; species Coregonus sp. 'balchen'. Next base: position 42,375,482 of record LR778257.1, read on the forward strand.
GGTTAGGGTTAGGCTTCCAATGGCACAGTAGAACAGCAGAGTCATAGTAGGGTTAGGGTTAGGCTTCCAATGGGACAGTAGAACAGCAGAGTCATAGTAGGGTTAGGGTTAGGCTTCCAATGGGACAGTAGAACAGCAGAGTCATAGTAGGGTTAGGGTTAGGCTTCCAATGGGACAGTAGAACAGCAGAGTCATAGTAGGGTTAGGGTTAGGCTTCCAATGGGACAGTAGAACAGCAGAGTCATAGTAGGGTTAGGGTTAGGCTTCCATGCATGAGAGTCATAGTAGGGTTAGGGTTAGGTTCAATGGGACAGTAAACCAGAGTCAGTAGGGTTAGGGTTAGCTTCCAATGGGACAGTAGAACAGCAGAGTCATAGTAGTTAGGGTTAGGCTTCCAATGGACAGTAGAACAGCAGAGTCATAGTAGGGTTAGGGTTAGGCTTCCAATGGGACAGTAGAACAGCAGAGTCATAGTAGGGTTAGGGTTAGAGTTAGAGTCATAGTAGGGTTAGGGTTAGGGTTAGGGTTAGGCTTCCAATGGGACAGTAGAACAGCAGAGTCATATTAGGGTTAGGCTTCCAATGGTTAAGTAAACGCAGATCATAGTAGGTTAGGGTTAGGCTTCCAATGGGTACAGTAGAACAGCAGAGTCATAGTAGGGTTGGGTTAGTTAGGTCAAGTAGGGTAGGGTTGGCTTCAATGGTGACAGTAGAACAGCAGAGTCATAGTAGGGTTGTCTTAGGTCAGTAGCTTCCTGTTAGGCTTCCAATGGGACAGTAGAACAGCAGAGTCATAGTAGGTTCCCTGTTAGGCTTCCAATGGTACAGTAGAACAGCAGAGTCATAGTAGGTTCCCTGTTAGGCTTCCTGTTAGGCTTCCAATGGTACAGTAGAACAGCAAGTCATAGTAGGTTCCCGTGTAGGCTTCCAATGGGACAGTAGAACACAGCAGAGTCATAGTAGGTTTGGTTAGGCTTCCATGGGTATCAGTTAGAACCAGAGTCATAGTTAGGTTGGTTAGGCTTCCAATGGGACAGTAGAACAGCAGAGTCATAGTAGGTTCCCTGTTAGGCTTCCTGTTAGGTTCCCTGTTAGGCTTCCTGTTAGGTTCCCTGTTAGGCTTCCTGTTAGGTTCCCTGTTAGGCTTCCTGTTAGGTTCCCTGTTAGGCTTCCTGTTAGGTTCCCTGTTAGGCTTCCTGTTAGGTTCCCTGTTAGGCCTTCCTGTTAGGTTCCCTGTTAGGCTTCCTGTTAGGTTCCCTGTTAGGCTTCCTGTTAGGTTCCCTGTTAGGCTTCCTGTTAGGTTCCCTGTTAGGCTTCCTGTTAGGTTCCCTGTTAGGTTCCTGTTAGGTTCCTGTTTAGGTTCCCTGTTAGGTTCCCTGTTAGGCTTCCTGTTAGGTTCCCTGTTAGGCTTCCTGTTAGGTTCCCTGTTAGGCTTCCTGTTAGGTTCCCTGTTAGGCTTCCTGTTAGGCTTCCTGTTAGGTTCCCTGTTAGGCTTCCTGTTAGGTTCCCTGTTAGGTTCCCTGTTAGGCTTCCTGTTAGGTTCCCTGTTAGGTTCCCTGTTAGGCTTCCTGTTAGGTTCCCTGTTAGGCTTCCTGTTAGGCTTCCTGTTAGGTTCCCTGTTAGGCTTCCTGTTAGGTTCCCTGTTAGGCTTCCAATGGTACATCTGGACATCTGAGACGGTTGTCTATAGTTGTGTTGTCTGTGCCAGGTGATGCACGGGGGGCTCTTCAGTGAGGACGGAGTGATGCTGGATGATCTGAGGAAGATCGACAGGAACAGACAGCCCCCAGACTCTGGTAAGATCAATCAATGAATCAATAGCTTTATCAATATCTTTATTGTCCTGTTTAGGACCTACGAATAAGTGTTTTTTGTTTTCTTCAGGTCCTATGTGTGATCTTCTCTGGTCAGATCCACAGCCACAGGTTTGGTGTCCAGCACCACCCTAGAAATACACACCGTTATCAACAATAATCTGCTTGAAATAACTACTGCATGATGTCATCTGTCTACTTAAATGATCATCCTGAATATCTTCGTTCCCCCGTCTGTCTCTCAGAATGGCCGGTGTGTCTCTAAGCGAGGTGTGAGCTGTCAGTTTGGTCCTGACGTCACTGAGCGGTTCCTGGACCAGAACAAGCTGGATTACATCGTCCGCAGTCATGAGGTCAAGGCTGAGGGTTATGAGGTCACACACTCAGGGAAGTGCATCACAGTCTTCTCAGCGCCCAACTACTGGTGACTATGGCAACAGACTCACTATTCAATCCAACTTCAGTGATTCGATCTTGCATTGCCAGATTTAAAATAATAACATCTATTGTAAGACTTTCAAATGTCACCCCCCTCTAAAGCCTTAGAGTTTAAGATGACAGTAACAGTATTGGCTCTTCCTCTTATTCCTCCCTTCCTCCTCCCTCCCTTCCTCCCTCTCTTCCTCCCTCTCTCCCTCTCTTCCTCCCTCTCTCCCTCCCTCCCTTCCTCCCTCTCTACCTCCCTCTCTACCTCCCTTCCTCCCTCTCTCCCTCCCTTCCTCCCTCTCTACCTCCCTTCCTCCCTCTCTACCTCCCTCCCTCTCTCTCTCTACCCCCCAGTGATCAGATGTGTAACAAAGGAGCGTACATCCACCTCAGTGGATCAGACCTCAAACCACAGTTTCACCAGTTCACTGCTGTGGTCAGTACATCTATTATATATGATACACAACCGGTCAAAAGTTTTTTAGAACACCTACTCATTCAAGGGCTTTTCTTTATTTTTACTATTTTCTACATTGTAGAATAATAGTGAAGACATCAAAACTATGAAATAACACATATGGAATCATGTAGGAACCAAAAAAGTGTTAAACAAATCAAAATATATTTTATATTTGAGCTTCTTCAAATAGCCACCCTTTGCCTTGATGACAGCTTTGTACACTCTTGGCATTCTCTCAACCAGCTTCACCTGGAATGCTTTTCCAACAGTCTTGAAGGAGTTCCCACATATGCTGTGCACCTGTTGGCTGCTTTTCCTTCACTCTGCGGTCCGACTCATCCCAAACCATCTCAATTGGGTTGAGGTCGGGTGATTGTGGAGGCCAGGTCATCTGATGCAGCACTCCATCACTCTCCTTCTTGGTCAAATAGCCCTTACACAGCCTGGAGGTGTGTTGGATCATTGTCCTGTTGAAAAACAAATGATAGTCCCACTAAGCCCAAACCAGATGGGATGGCGTATCGCTGCAGAATTATGTGGTAGCCATTCTGGTTAAGTGTGCCTTGAATTCTAAATAAATCACAGACAGTGTCACCAGCAAAGCACCCCCACACCATCACACCTCCTCCTCCATTCTTCACGGTGGGAACCACACATGCAGAGATCATCCGTTCACCCACACAGCGTCTCACAAAGACACGGCGGTTGGAACCAAAAATCTCAAATTTGGACTCCAGACCAAAGGACAGATTTCCACCGGTCTAATGTCCATTGCTCGTGTTTCTTGGCCCAAGCAGGTCTCTTCTTCTTATTGGTGTCCGTTAGTAGTGGTTTCTTTGCAGCAATTCGACCATGAAGGCCTGATTCACACAGTCTCCTCTGAACAGTTGATGTTGAGATGTGTCTGTTACTTGAACTCTGTGAAGCATTTATTTGGGCTGCAATTTCTGAGGCTGGTAACTCTAATGAACGTATCCTATGCAGCAGAGGTAACTCTGGGTCTTCCATTCATGTGGCGGTCCTCATGAGAGCCAGTTTCATCATAGCGCTTGATGGTTTTTGTGACTGTACTTGAATAAACTTTTAAAGTTCTTGAAATGTTCCATATTGACTGACCTTCATGTCTTAAAGTAATGATGGACTGTCATTTCCCTTTGCTTATTTGAGCTGTTCTTGCCATAATATGGACTTGGTCTTTTACCAAATAGGGCTATCTTCTGTATACCACCCCTACCTTGTCACAACACAACTGATTGACTCAAACGCATTAAGAAGGAAATAAATTCCACAAATTAACTTTTAACAAGGTACACCTGTTAATTGAAACGCATTCCAGGTGACTACCTCATGAAGCTGGTTGAGAGAATGCCAAGAGTGTGCAAAGCTGTCATCAAGGCAAAGGGTGGCTACTTTGAAGAATCTCAAATATACAAACACTTTTTTGGTTACTACATGATTCCATATGTGTTATTTCATAGTTTTGATGACTTCACTATTATTCTACAATGTAGAAAATAGTAAAAATTAAGAAAAAGCCTTGAATTAGTTGGTGTTCTAAAACTTTTGATCGGTTGTGTATGTCGTTACTGTGAGCCAGACCATACTAACCCTAACTAACCTAGTTCACTGCTGTGGTCAGTACATCTCCTTAGTTACAGTTCCTTTCAGGCCTTTAAATCAAATAAATGTTTCTTCTGTCTTTATGAAATTATCATTACTCTCATTACCCTCTCTGTCTTTCTCTCTCCCCTCCACAGCCTCATCCGAATGTGAAGCCCATGGCATACGCCAACTCCCTGATGCAGATGGGGATGATGTAGATGCCACGCCCACGTCACTCAGCCTGACCCCTGACCCCTCCCTCCTGGCCGACAACACCCACCACTCCATCCAGCACTTCGACAACAACATGCCCTGGTCCACTGGTCCATACTCTGTTCCATGGGATCCCTCTCTCCAAGCCAGTCCTGTGTAGCTCCCTACCCCTTCCCCTTGGCCCCAACCCTTTGATCTTTGTAGATCTGTTGGGTCTGGATCAGCACTGTAGTGATGGAGCTTTCACCATATAGCTGTCACTTTATATTCCCTCCTGTTTCATTCAGAGTAGTCAACATGGTGGGGTAATGGTAGCTAAGGAAGGAAGAGTCAACATGGTGGGGTAATGGTAGCTAAGGTAGGAAGAGTCAACATGGTGGGGTAATGGTAACTAAGGTAGGAAGAGTCAACATGGTGGGGTAATGGTAGCTAAGGAAGGAAGAGTCAACATGGTGGGGTAATGGTAACTAAGGTAGGAAGAGTCAACATGGTGGGGTAATGGTAGCTAAGGAAGGAAGAGTCAACATGGTGGGGTAATGGTAACTAAGGTAGGAATAGTCAACATGGTGGGGTAATGGTAGCTAAGGTAGCTCGAGCTCCTGAGTGGCGCAGTGGTCTAAGGCACTGCATCGCAGTGCTAACTGTGCCACTAGAGATCCTGGTTCGAATCCAGGCTCTGTCGCAGCCGGCCGCGACCGGGAGACTCAAGGGCGGCACACAATTGGCCCAGCGTCGTCCAGGGTAGGGGAGGGAATGGCCGGCAGGGATGTAGCTCAGTTGATAGAGCATGGCGTTTGCAACGCCAGGGTTGTGGGTTCGTTTCCCATGGGGGGCCAGTATGAAAAAAAATTAATGTATTCACTAACTGTAAGTCGCTCTAGATAAGAGCGTCTGCTAAATGACTAAAAATGTAAAAAAAAAAATAGTAAAACATGGTGGGGTAATGGTAACTAAGGTAGGAAGAGTCAACATGGTGGGGTAATGGTAGCTAAGGAAGGAAGAGCCAACATGGTGGGGTAATGGTAACTAAGGTAGGAAGAGTCAACATGGTGGGGTAATGGTAGCTAAGGAAGGAAGAGTCAACATGGTGGGGTAATGGTAACTAAGGTAGGAAGAGTCAACATGGTGGGGTAATGGTAGCTAATGTAGGAAGAGTCAACATGGTGGGGTAATGGTAGCTAAGGTAGGAAGAGTCAACATGGTGGGGTAATGGTAGCTAAGGTAGGAAGAGTCAACATGGTGGGGTAATGGTAACTAAGGTAGGAAGAGTCAACATGGTGGGGTAATGGTAACTAAGGTAGGAAGAGTCAACATGGTGGGGTAATGGTAACTAAGGTAGGAAGAGTCAACATGGTGGGGTAATGGTAGCTAAGGTAGGAAGAGTCAACATGGTGGGGTAATGGTAACTAAGGTAGGAAGAGTCAACATGGTGGGGTAATGGTGACTAAGGTAGGAAGAGTCAACATGGTGGGGTAATGGTAGCTAAGGTAGGAAGAGTCAACATGGTGGGGTAATGGTAGCTAAGGAAGGAAGAGTCAACATGGTGGGGTAATGGTACTAAGTGAAGGAAGAGTCAACATGGTGGGTAATGGTAGCTAAGGAAGAGAGTCAACATGGTGTGGTAATGGTAACTAAGGAAGGAAGAGTCAACATGGTGGGGTAATGGTAGCTAATGAAGGAAGAGTCACATGGTGGGGTAATGGTAGCTAAGGTAGGAAGGGTCAACATGGTGGGGTAATGTAGCTAAGGTAGGAAGAGTCAACATGTGGGGTAATGGTAACTAAGGTAGGAAGAGTCACATGTGGGGTAATGGTAACTAAGGTAGGGAAGGGTCACATGGTGGGGTATGGAGCTAGGTAGGAAGATCAACATGTTTGGTAATGTACTAAGGTAGGAAGAGTCAACATGGTGGGGGTAATGGTAAACTAGGTAGGGAAGAGTCAACATGGTGGGGTAAGGGTTTTAGCAGGAAAGAAGAGTCAACATGGTGGTGGTAATGGTAACTAGGAAAGAGAGTCAACTGGTTGGGTAATTTGGTACTGGGTTTAGGATGAAATATCTTCTACCGGCACAGTCAAAATGGGGTTGTTATTCTTGTATGGTAAAATTGGAAACTCAATCTCTCCCTAATTTGTCCAATACAGTGTATCAGGGGGTTTGGAACCATAACCCTAATCATACTGTCCCGGGTGTGTTTAGGGGAGAACGGCTCTAAGAGGGTGGAACCATAACCCTAACATACTGTACCGTGGCTGCTGGGGGGAGGACTGCTCATAATGAGGCTGAAGGAGTCCAATGGAAATGGTAACAACATTTGGGATAAGCCACGGTACAGTATGATTAGGGTTATGGTTCCAGCCATCATTATGAGCCGTTCTCCCCTCAGCAGCCACGGTACAGTATGATTAGGGTTATGGTTCCAGCCATCATTATGAGCCGTCCTCCACTCAGCAGCCACGGTACAGTATGATTAGGGTTATGGTTCCAGCCATCATTATGAGCCGTTCTCCCCTCAGCAGCCACGGTACAGTATGATTAGGGTTATGGTTCCAGCCATCATTATGAGCCGTTCTCCCCTCAGCAGCCACGGTACAGTATGATTAGGGTTATGGTTCCAGCCATCATTATGAGCCGTTCTCCCCTCAGCAGCCACGGTACAGTATGATTAGGGTTATGGTTCCAGCCATCATTATGAGCCGTTCTCCCCTCAGCAGCCACGGTACAGTATGATTAGGGTTATGGTTCCAGCCATCATTATGAGCCGTTCTCCCCTCAGCAGCCACGGTACAGTATTGATAGTGTATGGAGCTGGTTTGTACCAAAGAACTGGAATGATCAGCACTGTCACAGAAGTAAAACTGTTCTGCTACTGTAAGACATACTGTTGGTTGGCCTGCTGTTCAGTTTATAGTGTCTCTAGTTGGGGAGTGAGAGCAGCATGTATATACTACAGGATTGGTTCATCCATCCTGTGAAATATAGTTTTATTGAAGTTAAGTCTTCTTTTTTATAGTATGGCAGAAGTGAGTGTAAAAAATGTTGCCATGATTCCATCTTCAGGAGAAAACATGAACCTGGTTATTTGGCTCCAGTCTCTCTGCACGGTGCTGTTCATTACCAGTAGTCAGATGGTTTAGACATATGGACTGTACATGTAGGCTGTTCTTCACATTCACCAAAACTGATCCTTGTTCCGTTGTTATTTTGGGGGGGGGTGGGGGTGCGCTGCCCTCCAGATCTACCCTTCTGCTCAGTCAGTCTCCTGGCAGCTCCTGGCAGCTCCTGGCAGCTCCTCTGTCTCCTGGCAGCTCCTGGCAGCTCCTCTGTCTCCTGGCAGCTCCTGGCAGCTCCTGGCAGCTCCTGCACAACCCCTCTTCTCTCCCGACCTGCTTTGCTACAATGCCAAGCACTGGTGTGATGCTCCAACCCGCTCCACTGTTAGTCTACCAGTGACTTTGCCCATTTGCAGATGTATGGCTCAGATGTCCAGATACCAAGCCTCCCTCCTCTTCTCTCTCAAGCGCCCAGCTGCAATGTCCAATATTGGCCCTCAACTTTTTAGATCATGCTATACACTGAGGTGTATGTGTGTTTGTTTGTTTGTTTGTATGTATGTGTGTATATATATATACTGTATCATTGAAAATAAATTCTGTGTACATGTTTGGAGAAAAAAAGTGATTGAATAAATACACTTCCAGTCCAATGATTTTAAAATGAAATATATATTTTTTCTGTTGAAATGTCAGTACACAGGGTCTGCATTCGGACACTAGAGGGCAGCAATGATTCTGTCTCGAGTCAAGAAACTGACCTACTTACCAATATATTTGCTAATGCAGCTAAGTATGATGTTTAGACATATAGTTTGTTACCATGGTGTGTTTTGACATACCAACAGCCAAGTATAGTTCATTACCAGTCCATTGTGTCTTTACATTTACATTTAAGTCATTTAGCAGACGCTCTTATCCAGAGCGACTTACAAATTGGTGCATTCACCTTATAGCCAGTGGGATAACCACCACTGGCGGAGAGGGGGTGTAGAAGGATTCTGTTAAAGAAAGATTCCAAGGGGGTATCCCCCCAACACCAGGTCTCACAAAGCACGGCGGTTTTTGGAAACCCAAAAATTAAATTTGGGACTCCCCCAAAAGGGACAGATTTCCCCCGGGGCTTAATGTCCATTCCCTTTTTGTTTTCCTTTGGCCCAACCCACCCTTTTCCTTCTTTTTTGGGGGTCCTTTAGTAGTGGTTTTTTTGGGGAAAGCAATTCGACCATGAAGGCCTGATTCACAAAAGCTCCCTGAACGGGTTTGTTTGAATGTTCTGTTTGGGAACTCTGTAAAAGCATTATTTGGGCAAAAATTTCTGAGGGGGAAACCCTCAAATGAACGTATCCTATGCAGAAAAGGGAAACCCCTGGGTCTTCCTTTTCATGTCGGCCTCTTTAGAGCCTTTTCATCATAGCGCTTGATGGTTTTTTTTGACTTACTTAAAAAAAATTTAAATTTTTTTAAGTTCCATTTTAAACTGACCTTCAGGCTTAAAGTAATGAGGGACGGGTTTTTTCCCTTTTTCCCTTATTTGAGCTGTTTTTTTTTTGCCATATAGGATTTGGGGTCTTTTCCCCAAATAGGGCAAATTTTTTTCTTTTTACCCCCCCCCCTCCCTTGTCAAAACAAAACCCGGATTGACTCAACCCATTAAAAAGGGAAAATAAACCCAACAAAAAAAACTTTTAAAAAAAGGGAAACACCCTTTTTAAATTTGAAAACGCATTCCAGGTGACTACCTATAAAGCTTTTGAGAGAATGCCAAAGGTGCAAAGTTTGGTTAAAGGGAAAAGGGGGGCTATTTTTAAAAGGGAATCTCAAATATACAAACATTTTTTTTTTCTACATGTTCCATATGTGTTATTTCATATTTTGATGACTTCACTTTTATTCTCAAGTAAAAATAGTAAAAAAAAGGAAAAAACCCTTTTGAATTATTTGGTGTTTTTTAAAAATTTTTTTGATGGTTGGGATTCGTTACTGTGACCCAAACCCAACAAAACCCTAAACTCCTAGTTCCCCTGCTGTTGTCAGTACATTTTCCTTAGTTCCATTTCCCTTTTCCGGCCCTTTTAAAATCAAAAAAATTTTTTCTTCTTCTTTATAAATTATATTACTCCCCCATTCCCCTCTGTCTTTCTTTTTCCCCTCCACAGCCTCATCCAAAAAAATGTGAAGCCCTTTGGAAAAAAACCCCCAACTCCCTGATGCAGATGGGGTGATTAGATGCCACCCCCACGCCCCACTAAACCCTGCCCCCCGGACCCCTCCCCCCGGCCGACAAAAAACCACCACCCCAATCCAGCACTTCGACAACAACTTTCCCCTTTGGTCCACGGGGACAACCCCTGTTCCAGGGGGATCCCTCTCTCCCAAGCCGCCCCCTGTGTGGGCCCCCCTCCCCCCCTTCCCTTGGGCCCCCAAAACCTTTATCTTGTAGTTTTTTGGGGTCGGGATCAGACTGTGGTGAGGGAAAAGCTTTCCCCATAAAGGGGGCCACTTTATTTTCCCTCCTTTTCATTCAAAAAGCCCAACTTTGGTGGGGTGGGGTAAAAAGGGAAGGAAAGTAAAACATGGGGGGTAATGGTACTAAGGTGGGAAAAGAGTCAACATTTGGGGGAAAATGGTAAAAAGGTAGGAAGAGCAACATGGGGGGGAAATTTTTTTTAAAAGGAAGGAAGATTAAACATGGTGGGGTAATGGAACTAAGGTAGGAAATTTAAACATGGGGGGGTAAGGGGCCTAAAAAGGAAGGTAAACCAGGTGGGGTAATGGAACAAAGGGTTAGGAATAGCCCAAACGGTGGGGGTAATTAAAAGGGTTTACTCGGGGCCCTGAGTGGCGCAGTGGTCAAAGGGCCCACTCATCGCATTTGCAAACCTTTCCCCACAAAATCCGGTTTGGGAATCAGGCTCTGCCACCCGGGCCGCGACCGGGGGGGACTCAAGGGGGGGCACAAAAATTTGGGGCCCCGCGTCGTCCAGGGGGGGAAAGGGGGGAAAAGGGCCGGCGGGGATGTACCCAAATTGAAAAGAGAGGGGTTTTTGCAACGCCGGGGGTTGGGGGTTCTTTTTCCCCAGGGGGGGCCCAGTTAAAAAAAAATTTAAATGTTTCACAAAACGTAAGCCCGTCAGATAAGAGCGTCTGCAAAATTTGACTAAAAATTTTAAAAAAAAAAATAAAACATGGGGGGGTAATGGTAACAAAATTGGAAAAGAGTCAACATGGGGGGGTAAGGGTAGCAAGGGAAAGGGGAAAAAAAAAGCCAACTGGTGGGGTAAGGGTAACAAGGTAGGAAGGTCACATGGGGGTTAATGGTAGCAAAGGAAGGAAGATAAACCCATGGGGGGGGGGAAAGGGTAACTAAGGTAGGAAGATTTAAACATGGGGGGGGTAATGGGTACTAATGGGGGAAGAGTAAACTTTGGGGGGGGAAGGGGTAGCAAAGGGTAGGAAGGGGAAACAGGGGGGGGGTTTAATGGTAGCTAAGGTAGGAAGAGTAACAGGGTTTGGGGTAATGGTAACTAAGGTGGGAAGAGTCAAAATGGTGGGGTAATGGTAACAAAGGGTAAAAGAGTAAAACCTGGTGGGGAAAATGGAAACTAAGGTGGGAAAGAGTAACATGGTGGGGAAATGGTAGTAGGTGGGGAAGAGTCAACAGGGTGGGGTAATGGTCCTAAGTAGGAAGACCCAAATGGGGGGGTATGGGACAAGGGGGAAGGGTAAACCCTGGTGGGGAAATTGGTAGCAAAGGGTTTTGGAAAAGGGGTAAACTGGGGGGGTTTAATGGTCCCAAAGGGAAAAAAAGTAAACCCATGGGGGGAAATGGTAATAAGGGGGAAAGGCCCAAGGGTTTGGGTAAGGGTAGCAAAAGGAAAGGGAAGAGTAAACATGGTGGGGTAATGGTAACTAAGGAAGGAAAAAAGTCAACTTTGGTGGGGGGTTTAATTTGGTACAATGGGGAAAGGGGTAAACCCGGGGGGGTAATGGTAGCAAAGGGGGAAAGGGGGTAAAACAGGGTTGGGGTAATGGAAACAAAGGGTTAGGAAGAGTAAACCCATGGTGGGGAAAATGGTAACTAAGGGTAGGAAAGTCAACATGGGGGGGGAAAGGGAAAACAAAGGTAGGGGGGGTCAACATGGGGGGGAAGGGGTAGCTAAGGTGGGAAAGGGAGAAAACAAGGGGGTTTTAAGGGTAACAAAGGTGGGAAAGAGTCAACATGGTGGGTAATGGAAACAAAGGGGGAAGAGTCAACAGGTGGGGAAAGGGTTTAACAAAGGTGGAAAATTCAACATGGGGGGGGGTAATGGTAACGGGGTAAGAAATTAAAAAAAGGGGTTGGGGTTAAGGGTAAAAAAGGTAGGAGGGAAAATCTTTTTAACCCGGCACAGTCAAAAAACTGGGTGGTTTAATTCTTTATTTTTTTAAAATTTGGGGAAAAACTCAATCTCTCCCAAATTTTTGGTCCATAAAATCAGTGTATAAAATGGAGGCTGGAACCATAACCCTAATCATACGGTACCGGGGCTGCTGAGGGGGAACGGCTAATAATGGGGTTGGAACCAAAACCCTAATCATACTGAAACCTTGGCTGCTAAAGGGGGGACGCTCAAAATGATGGCGGAATGGAGTCAATGGGGGGGTAAAAAAACTTTGGGAAATACCCAAAGGGTCCCGTATGATTGGGTTTGGTTCGCCATCTTTAAATTGACCCCTTCCCCCTTCAGCAGCCAGGGTTTCAGTATGTTAGGGTTTGGTTCCAGCCATAATTATAGCCGTCCCCCTCAGCCCCCCGGGTTTCCCAGTTGTGGGGGTTTTTGGTTCCAGCCATCATTATGGGGCCGTTTTTCCCCCTCAGCACCACGGTACGGGTTGTTAGGGTTATGGTTCAGCCCATTAGACCCGTTCCCCCCCCTCACACCCCCGGGTAATTTTTGATTGGGGTTAGGGGTTCCAGCCATCTTAGGCCTTTCTCCCCCCCGCACCACGGTACAGTATGATTAGGGTTATGGTTCCACCCCATCATTATGAGCCGTTCCCCCCCCCTAACCCACCCCCGGGTTTACAGTATGTTTGGGTTTTTGGGTTTTCCAGCCATCATTAACCGTTCTCCCCTCCACCACGGTACAGTTTTGATATTTGTTTGGACTTTTTGTACCAAAAAAAGGGAAAATGATCAGCCCGACAGAAGAAAAAATGTTCCCCTACTGTAAAAGACATATTTTGGGTTGGCCTGCTTTCATTTTAAAGGTGTCTCTAGTTGGGAGTGAAGGGGCAGATTATATACTACGGGGTTTGGTTACCCCTCCTGTAAAATATAGTTTTATTGAATTTAAAGTCTTTTTTTTTATAGTTGGCAGAAGGGGAGGGAAAAAAATGTTGCCATTTTTCCCCTTTCGGGAGAAAAACATGAACCTGGTTTTTTTGGCTCCCCGTCTCTCTGCACGGTGGTTCATTCCCAGTAGCCCAAGGTTTTAGAATAGGGACTGTACATTAGGCTGTTCTTCACATTCCCAAAAATGACCCCTTGTTCCGTTGTTTTTTTTGGGGGGGGGTTGGGGTGGCTGCCCCCCGATCTCCCCTTTCTGCTCAGCCCAGTCCCCGGGCAGCTCCTGGCAGCCCCCTGGCAGCTCCTCGGTCCCCGGCAGTCCGGGCAGCCCTCTGTCTCCTGGCAGTCCTGGAAAGCTCCTGGCAGCCCCTCCCAAAAACCCCTCTTCCCCCCACCGGGGCTTTGCAAAAATGCCAAGCACTGGTGTGATCCCCAACCCTTTCCCCCTGTTAGTCTCCCCGTGATTTTCCCCCCATTTGAAAGATGTATGGCTAAGATGTCCGGGAAAACCAAAGCCCCCCTCCTTTTCCCTCTCCAAGGGGCCCAGCCCCAATTCCAATAGGGGGCCCCAAACTTTTAGTCATGCTATACCCCGAGGTGTATGGTTTTTGGGTTTTTGTTTTTTTTTGTAGTATGGGTGTAATATATTTACTGTATCTTTGAAAAAAAATTCTGTTACATGTTTGGGGAAAAAAATTTGTTTTGAATAAATACATTCCCAAATCCAAGTTTTTAAAAAAAGGGAAAATATATTTTTTCTTTTTGAAATGTCGTACACAGGGCTGCATTTCGGACACTAGAGGGCAGCAATGATTCTTTTCCGAGTCAAAAAACGGACCTACTTACCAAATATTTGTAATGCAGCTAAGTATGATTTTTTAACCCTATATTTTTGTTACCATGGTGTTTTTTGACATACCAAAGCCAAGTAAGTTCTTTACCAGCCCTTGTGCTTTCATTACTTTAAAGGGTCATTTAGCAGACGCTTTAAATCCGGGAGCGACAAAAAAAGGGGTGCATTCCCCTTTAAAGCCAGTGGGAAAACCCACCAGGGCGGAGGGGGGTGTAAAAGGGATTACTTTTAAAGACATTCCAGGTTTTCCCTTTTAAAGGGGGTGGGGTTTAAAGGGGTCTCTGGAAGGTGGTAAATGACTCCGCTGTTCGGCCGTCGTGGGGGGAGCTTTTTCCCCCATTGGGGTGCCAGAGCAGCAATACTTTGACGGGGTTGACGGGAAATGTTTTCCCCGAGAGGTGGGGGGGGGCTACGGCCCAGAGGGGATAAACGTAGTGCCTCTTTTTGGGTGGGGGTCAAATAAATCAATCAATCAATTTTTTTTTATATACCCTTCTTCCCATCAGCTAAATCTCGAAGTGGTCCCCAAAACCCCCAGCCAAAAAAACCCCCAAACACCTTAATGCGGGTTTGAAAACAGGGGTGGCTGGAAAACCCCCCAAAAAGGGCCGAAAAACCTGGAAAAACCTAGAGGGGAAACCAGGTATGGGGGGCCCACCCTCTTCGGCTGTCCGGTGGAGATTATAAAAAAAAACCAGGCCAAGATTTTCAAAAATTTTCAAAAGGGGACAAGCATGGTCAAAATAAAATCGGAATAAAATCTCGGGTTTGGCTTTTATAGCCGTTTCATTAAGAGTTGAAAACAGCGGGTTTCCGGGACAGGGGGGGGTTTTCCATAACCGCAGGCAAAAAAATTTAAAATTTAAATAGCAAAAAAGGGCCGGGGCGGATTTGGGGACGAAAGGGCGGTCACCCCCCCGGCCCGGGTATCCCAGGGGGGTCCAGGGTTTCGGCTCTCAGTTGGCTTTTCATACCCGTTTCTTTAAGATTGGGAAAACGAAATTTCCTGGGACAGGGGGGGTTTCGAGCCGGGGGGCAAAACATTTAAAACGGGAAATAGAGCAAAGGCCCCAGGCGGATGGGGACAGCAAGGGGGTAAACCCCCTGCCCTTGTCCTGACGTAGGGGCCCCCCTAGGGCTCATTTCTCAGAGAGAAAGAGAAAAACGGGGAAAATTTAAGAAAAGAGCAAATTTAAAATTCACACGGGGGACACGGTTTGGGGAAGGAGAAGTACTCCCGGTATAACCAACAAACCCCCCGGCCCCCCGACACTTTAAAATACTGAGCATAAATATGGGGGGCTAGCCAGGAGCCCCCCGGAAAGGACCTGTGGCCCCATCCGAAAAAAACCCCCACAGGGCCAAACAGGGGGATAAAACCCCCACCCCATTTCCCCCAAAGCACAGCCCCCGCACCACTAGGGGGATACCCCCAAACCCCCAATTTTACAATCCTGAGACAAGGCCAAATATAGCCCAAAGGTCCCCCCACAGCAAAAACCAAAAGGGGGGGGGGGCCAAAACCCAGACAGGAAGACAAGTCAGAATCAACCCACTCAAGTGACCCCCCCTCCCAGGGACGGCATGAAAGAGCACCAGAAAGCCAGGGGCTCACCCCCAAAAAAGGGGTTGAGGAAAGGAACCCCAGTGGAGGGGGGAAAACCGGGCCCGGAAAGAGACAGAAAAAGGGCTGTTCTTTTTGCTCCACCTTTTTTCACCTTCCCCATCCTGGGCCAGACTACCTCTTTTCATATGCCCTACTGAAGAGATTTTTTCTTCAGAAAAAGTTTAAAAGGGTTTTGGGGGGCCCCCCGAGTCTGCGTCTTCACTTTGGGTGGCCAAACTTTTTCCATAAAAATGGAAAAATCTATGGAGAAACCCCTTTGCCCCCCGCTGTTTGCTTAAAAATTCTAGGGAAAACAATTAGGGGGTTTCGTCTTGTGCCCTAGCGTACGTTTTTGGTATGTCCCGGCCCGGCCCAAAAAGATAGGTAGGAGCAACCCTTTTTAACCCTTTATGGTTAAAGAAAAAAATTGAAATCACCCTTTTTTTTAACGGGAAGCCGGGTGTAGGGAAGTAGAACTGGGTAATTAAATAAAATTTTTCTTGGTTTTTAGTCGGGTTTCTGCACCCGTATTTAGCACAACTGAAGTTTTTTTTAGTTTTACCCCCGGGTACCCGGGAAAATAGAGCATTGCAGTATTTAAAACCTAAAGAAAACAAATGCAGGGATTTTTTTCCGGAAATCATTTTTGGACAGAAAATTTCTGTTTTTTGCAATTTTAGGGAGATGGAAAAAAAGCTGTCCTTAAAAACGGGCCTTGATATGTTGTCAAAAGAGAGATCAGGGCAAAGAAACCCGCCTAGGCCTTAAACATTTTATTTGGGGGCATTTAAAAACCATCAAGATGAAAGTCAGTTTTAACAGAAGATCTCTTTTTTCCCTTGGGCCCTAGAACAAAACCCCTGTTTTGTCCGATTTTAAAAGTAAAAAGTTTTCAGCCACCAAATTTCCTTATTCTGAAACACGGGCCCCCCCTTCCCCGAGGGAAATTTTTTTTGGGGTTCCCATTTTTCCTTTGAAATGAAAGGGTGGGTGCATCCGCTAGCCGTGAAAGTTAACATTAGGGTTTTCGAATAACACCCCCCAAAAATAAAAATATAGTAAAACAATAGGGGCCCAAAAAGGGGAAACCTTGAGGAACCCCAAAATTTTCCAGTTGATTGTCGGGGGAAAACCATTCACAGAAACAAACTGATTTTTTTCCGCCCGGTGGGATCTAAACCGGGCCCCAAATTGTCCGGGTAGACCAATTTGGGTTTCCCCGTCTTCCAAAGGGAAATTTTGGGGGGATCGTGGGGTCAAAAGGGAGCACTAAAAGGCTAAATAGCACGAGGGGGAAAAATGCAAAAGCTCGGTTTTGGGCGCCATTAAAAGGTCATTTAACCCCCCTTTACAAAATGCAGTCTCAAATGCGATTATGGGGGCCTAAAAAAAACCCGACTGAAGCATTTGTAACATTGTTTGTCTTCAAAAGGGGTGAGGGGGGCTGGGCAACGTTTTTTTTTAAAAATTTTTGGGGGAAAGGGAAGGGTTTTGATTTTAGGCCGAAGTTTTTTTTTTCCGGGGAAGGGTTTTTGGGTTTTTTTTAAAAGAGGCTTTATTTACTGCCCACTTTTTGTGAGTTTGGGGACAAACCGGTGGGTAGAAGGCTGTTTTTTAGGGTTAAAAATAGGAGGGCCAAGCACAGGAAGCAGCTCCTTTAGCATTTATAGGGAAAAGGGTCCAGTTTTGCCCGCTTAAGGTTTTTGAGGCCATGAAATTTTCTTCCCTCATTGTGTCAGAATATAGTACTAAAAAACCCTTTAAATGTTTTTCCCGACCCCGGCCCCCCGCAAGTGTGCGTCCGGGCAGCTAAGCCCCGGGGGAATTCGCAGATTCAAAGAGGAGTCCGTAAATTTTCTTTCTAATGGTCATGATCTTTTTTCCCCAAAGAAGTTCATTTAATTTATCAATCCCCTTTAAGGGGAAAACCCCTCCTCTTTGGGGGGAAAGTTGCTTTTTAGTTTTGCTTTGCAAAAAGACCCAAAAAAAAATTTTTGGGTTGTTCTTAATTTTTTCCTTTGATTAAAATTGGAAAAGTAGGTGATCGAAACAAAGTGGGGCTCTTTTGGGCTGCACGGACTGTCTTTCCAAGCTAGTCGGAAAAATTCCCGTTTGGGGGGTGGGGCCCTTTCCCTTCCAATTTCTGGAAAAATTTCTTTTAAAACTCGGGGTTTTTTTCTGATACCCGGGAGCTAGTTTTTTTAGGGCAAAAAGTTTTTCGTTTTTTGGGGTGCAAAGGGATCTAGGGTATTTCCCCAAGGGGGAAAATTTAGTTCCTCAGTTAAATGGGTAAAGATTTTTTTCCTTGACGTCCTTGGGTGGCCCGAAAGGGGTTTTGGAAAGGGGATCAATGAATTTTGGGGTTGTCTGAGGGAATTTTTTAGCACGACTTTTGATGCTCCTTTGGGTTGGGGGGCTGAGCAATTTTTTGTTGCGATTGGGAAACGTTTAAAAAATGATGGTCCGTAGGCCAGGGTTTTGTTGGGAAAAAAAAAGAAAACTAAACATTTATTTCCCTGGGAAAAAAAACTTGGGCCAGAGTATATGGGGCAGTGAGTAGGTCCAAGACATTTGGGCAAAAACCCCCTGATCAAAAATGGGTCCGAAAAAACTTTTTGGGGTGGGGGCTGTGGTTCTCCCTGTGAAAATTTAAAACACCAAAAATTTAAAAATATCGTATGACTACCCGGGTCTGATAGGAATTCAGGGAAAATCAGAGAGGAAGCTTTTATATGGGCCCAAAGGGCCTTTTTAAACAGTGCTATAAAAATGATTTTATAGGTGCTAATTTTATGACTAGAAGCTCAAAAGATGGGAAAAAGCCATTTTTTTTTTTTTTAAATTTAAAATTTCATCTTAAAAGTTGCAAAACCTCCGCCTTTGCGGGAGGGAACCCGGGGGAAAATTTGGGCACAGTGGGAACCAGGAGGTGAGGCCTTTTTTAACACAGCAAAAATTATCAGGCCTTTAAACCATGTTTTTTAGTCAGGGCCCAAAAACATCAAAGTTGATCAGTGATTATTTTATTGACTATGACGCCTTTTAAGTGAGGGGTCTAACATTAAAATAACCCCATTTTTAGAGTGAAAGGGGAAATTTTTAATAAAAGGGGGGGAATTTTCCAAAATTTCTGGTTCCCGCCCTTTACCGCCCAATAATGGGCCCGGAAATTGGGGGGGTTTTATACCCAAAATAAGGTTCTATTGGAAACAACGGCCCGGGGTTTTAATCTTTGCCCCTGGCCCGGACCCCCTTTCTTGGGGTTTAAGGGGAGTTGACCCAACTATGTTTTATTGGGGAACCCCCCCTAAGGTGGAAGGGGGCCTAACCCGGGGTCGGGGTTTAACCCCTTTTTGGGGGCCCCAAAGGGGGTTAACCCAAAACTATTTTTGGGGGAGAAACCCTTTTTAACCAGGAGGGGCCGAAATCCCCGAAATCCCCCTTATTTTTGGGGAGGCCAAAAGGGGGGCCGACCCCAAAATTTTTTTTCTTTTTAAGGAAACAAAAACTTTTCCCCTTAGGTGAACCCCTGCTGTGGGGTTTTAATTTTTCCCCCAACTGGGGGGGCCGGGCAATTTTATCCAAATCTCTATGGTTTACCCTGAAATTTTGCCCTTTTGACCCACTTTCTTAACCACCCTTGGTGCCCGCCCCCCGGTAAACTTTTTCCTTTAATTTGTTTTAAACTTCTTAAGGGGGCCCCAAAACTTTTTAGTAGCCTTTTGGGGGTAGCCCGCCCCCCCGGGAAAAAGGGTAGAACTGGGGATTTTTTTAGTCCCCCCTTTCTGGGGAAAATTTTGGGTCGGGGCCTTGGACAAGGGGTTTAAATTTTCCCGAAAACCTAAATTTTTTGGGGTCCTAGACCCGCGGGGGGATTTTTAAACTAAGAGACTTTTTAAACTCCCGACCCCGCTTTCCCTTTTTTTTGGGGAAAAACCCTTGAAAGGGTTTTTCGGCTAATTTGGGGGACAACCTGGCCCAAGGGAGAAATTTTCCCAAAATATTCCCCCAAAAAAAGCCATGAAGAAATTGTCCGGTTTCGGGGAAACCTGTTCCGGGGGGAAAAATTTAAAACTAAAAAAATTTTGCGAAAGGGAAAAAGGAAAAAAGTTTCTTCCTTTTAAACCCCAGGAAAAAACCCCTTGCCTAAAAGTTTGGGTTTTGAAAAAATGGGGGGCACAAGCAAAATTTCGAGTAAGGGAAACCCGGAAAAATGGTTTTCAGCTTGCAAGGAAAAACACATTTTTTTAAATGTTAAATAACCTTAGTTGCGTGAAGGGGTGGGGTTTATTGAAACCCTTTTAAGGTTTTAAAAGCCCGGGGCCGAGGTTTAAAAAGTTGTAAAGGGGTTTATGGAAAAAGGGAAATTAACGGAAATTCCGTAAAAAACCCCAAGGGGAAAAAGACCCTGGTTGGGAAAAACTGGGGGGTTTTTTTTTTTTTTTTTCCTGGGGGTAAGGGGGGGGGCCAAAAGGGTTCCCGGGGGACCTTTTTTTTTTGGGGGGGTAAAATTGGTTTGGGGGAAGAGGGGAAATTTTTTTTAACCTGCAAAAAGGATCCCCGGTCACCGCTTTTTGAAGGGGGTTAAAGGGCCCGGGGGGCGGGAACCTGACAGTTGGGGAGCTTGGGGGAGTCTCAGACCCCGTAAACGGGGAGGAGTAGAGGACTAGAGAAGACTCAGACTCAGACTCCGACTCGCTACATAATGGGGAAAACCGGTTGAAGGTTTTCTTGTCGGCTGAATGAGCGACACCGGTTGAGCATTCCAACAGTATTTCCCTCCAGAAGCCATGAGAAAGTTGTCCGGCTGCGGGGACTGTGCGGGGGGATTATACTAACGTTACTGTCTGTACTTACTGGTGGCACAGACGCTGTTTCTTCCTTTCCTACACTGATATTACCCTTGCCTAACGATTGCGTCTGAAGCTGGGCTTGTAGCACAGCTATTCTCGCCGTAAGGCGAGAATTCTCCTGTATATTATGAGTACAGCGACTGCAATTAGAAGACATCATGTTAATGTTACTACTTAGCTTCGGCTGTTGAAGATGTTGATGAACCATGTCCAGATAAAGCGTTCCGGAGTGAAAAAGTTGAATAAGGGAAAAAAGTTTGCGATGGAAAAAAGGAAAATAACGTAAAGTTGGCCAGCTAAAACGCACAGGAAAATGACTCTTCTGGTCTCGGGATAAATGGCCGGGGTGAAAAAGTTTAACGAAAAAAGATGAGTGAGGACAAAACTAAAAAGTTGATCAGAGCCTGAAGGTAAGGAGGTGCCGTTCCCCTCACCAGCTTCGTAGGCAAGCCAGCATGGTTTTGTAGTAGATGCGAGCTTCAACTGGTAAGCCAGTGGAGTGTGCGGAGGAGTGGGGGTGACGTGAGAGGAACATGGGAAGGTTTGAACACCAGACGGGCGCAGCGTTTCTGGATAAGTTGTAGGGGTTTAATGGCAACAGGCAGGGAGCTCAGCCAACAGCGAGTTGCAGTAATCCAGATGGGAGATGACAAGAGCCTGGATTAGGATCTGTGCCGCTTTCTGTGTAAGGTAGGGTCGTACTCTGCGAATGTTGTAGAGCATGAACCTGCAGGATCAGGTCACCGCTTTGATGTTAGCGGAGAAATGACAGGGTGTTGTCCAGGGTCACGCCAAGGTTCTTTGCACTCTGGGAGGAGGACAAATGGAGTTGTCAACCGTGATGGCGAGATCATGGAGCGGGCAGTCCTTCCCCGGGAGGAAGAGCAGCTCCGTCTTGCTGAGGTTCAGCTTGAGGTGGTGATCCGACATCCACACTGATTTGTCTGCCAGACATGCAGAGATGCGATTCGCTGCCTGGTTATCAGAAGGGGGAAAGGAGAAAATTAATTGTTTGTCGTCTGCGTAGCAATGATTGGAGAGGCCATGTGAGGATATGACAGAGCCAAGTGACTTGGTGTCATAGAGAGAATAGGAGAGGGCCTAGAACTGAGCCCTGGGGGTACACCAGTGGTGAGAGCACGTGGTGCGGAGACAGATTCTCGCCACGCCACCTGGTAGGAGCGACCTGTCAGGTAGGACGCAATCCAAGAGTGAGCAGCGCCGGAGATGCCCAACTCGGAGAGGGTTGGAGAGGAGGATCTGATGGTTCACAGTTATCAAAGGCCGCAGATAGGTCTAGAAGGACAAGAGCAGAGGAGAGAGAGTTAGCTTTAGCCAGTGTGGAGAGCCTCCGTGACACAGAGAAGAGCTGTCTCAGTTGATTGACCAGTCTTGAAACCTGACTGGTTTGGATCAAGAAGGTCATTCTGAGAGAGATAGCAGGAGAGTTGGCTAGAGACGGCAACGCTCAAGAGTTTTGGAGAGAAAAGAAAGAAGGATACTGGTCTGTAGTTGTTGACATCGGAGGGATCGAGTGTAGGTTTTTTGAGGAGGGGTGCAACTCTCGCTGTCTTGAAGATGGAAGGGACATAGCCAGCGGTCAAGGATGAGTTGATGAGCGAGGTGAGGTAAGGGAGAAGGTCTCCGGAAATGGTCTGGAGAAGAGAGGAGGGGATAGGGTCAAGTCGGGCACGGTTCGTTGGGCTGGTCCGGCCGTCACAAGTCGCAAGATTTCATCCTGGAGAGAGGGGGAGAAGAAGTCAAGCATAGGGTAGGGCAGTGTGAGCAGGACCAGCGGGACATTTGACTTAATAAAATGAGGATCGGATGTCGTTTACCTTCTTTCAAAATGGTTGACGACGTCATCCCACAGAGAGGGAGGGGGGGAGGAGGAGGATTCAGCAGGGAGGAAAAAGGTCGCAAAGGCTTCCTAGGGTTAGGGGCAGTGGCTTGAAATTTAGAATGGTATAAAGTGGCTTAGCAGCAGAAACAGAGGAAGAAAATGTGGAGAGGAGGGAGTGAAAAGATGACCAGGTCCGCAGGGAGTTAGTTTTCCTCCATTTCCGCTCGGGCTGCCGGAGCCCTGTTCTGTGAGCTCGCAATGAGTCGTCAAGCCACGGAGCAGAGTGGAGGACGAGCCGGCGGCCGGGGGTATAGGGGACATCGAGAGTCAAAAGATGCAGAAAGGGAGGAGAGGAGGGTTGAGGAGCAGCAGAATCAGGAGATCAGAGGGAGAAGGATTTAGCAGAGGGAAGAGATGATAGGATGGAAGAGGAAGAGAGTAGCGGGAGAGAGAGAGCGAAGGTTGCGACGGCACAGAGTGAGTAGGTTGGGAGGAGGAGCGAGAGAGAATAGGATACAAAGTAGCGGTCGGAGACTTGGAGGGGAGTTGCAGTGAGATTAGTAGAAGAACAGGATCTAGTAAAGATGAGGTCAAGCGTATTGCCTGCCTTGTGAGTAGGGGGTACGGTGGAGGGTGAGGTCAAAAGAGGAAAAGGGGTGGAAAGAAGGAGGCAAAAGAGAAATTAGTCAAAGGCAGACGTAGGGAGGTTAAAGTCACCCAGAACTGTGAGGGGTGAGCCATCCTCAGGAAAGGAACTTATCAAGGCGTCAAGCGCATTGATGAACTCTCCAAGGAACCTGGAGGGCGATAAATGATAAGGATGTTAAGCTTGATGGGCTAGTGACTGTGACAGCATGGAATTCAAATGAGGAGATGGACAGATGGGTCAGGGGGAAAAGAGAGGAATGTCCACTTGGGAGAGTTGTGGATTCCTGTGCCACCGCCGCTCTGACCAAAATGCTCTCGGGGTATGCGAGAACAATGATCAGACGAGGAAAAGGCAGTAGGAGTAGCAGTAATTTCTGTGGTAATCCATGTTTCCGTCAGCGCCAAGAAGTCGAGGGGACTGGAGAGTAGCATAGGCTGAGATGAACTCTGCCTTGTTGGCCGCAGAACGGCAGTTCCAGAGGCTGCGGAGACCTGGAACTCCACGTGGGTCGTGCGCACAGGGAGTGGCAGCAAGCCACGCGGTTGAAGTGTTGTATACTGTGCAGAGAGGAGAGAACATGGTATAGACAGACCATGGTTGCAGGCTACAGAAAAGGCACAATATGCAAAGGAGATCGAATGAAATAAGAAACACTGGGGAGACAGG
>LR778257.1:42398950-42441718 GCA_902810595.1 Coregonus sp. 'balchen'
GGGGATACGCATCCATCTGGTTTGCGCTTAGTGACTATCATTGTTTTTCACAGGACTTCCCAGCTGCACTGCAATGAGCTGAACTGTCAAATCAAGAAGCAGTGATGCAGTAAAGGTCACAATATCATGACTTACACAATATCCTGACGCGACTTGATAACATCTGTGAGAAGTGTAGTTATTCATAGCCAAAAATCATGGAGAAACATTCAGAGAACATTCAGAAAACATATGAGCAAAGATCATGGAGAACATTCTGAGAACGTAGCCAATAATCATAGTGAACGTTCAGAAAACATAGCCAAAGATCATGAAGACATTCAGAGAATGTAGCCAAAGATAATAGAGAACATTCAGGAATATAGCCAAGATAAGGAGAACATTCAGAAAACATAGCAAACGATCATGGAAAACATCAGATAGAGAACATTCAGAAAACATAGCCAAAGATTATGGAAATCATTCAGATAGAGAACATTTAGAGAACATAGCCAAAGATCATGAAAACATTTGGATAGAGAACATTCAGAGAACATACTAAAAGAAGTGAAGGGCCTCTCTGGGTCATGTAAAACCAGCAGCCATCTTTGGGGACTATTACAGAGGGCAATTAAAGTCTGTTTACGTTTTCTTTAAAGCTGCATGGAAATCCCATTGAATGAGCTGTCTTAGGTGACATTGAGAAAGAAGGAGATGTTGGACTCCCATACAATAGTGATTTTAGCAAACAACAACAGAGTAACGCCCCTTGCGCGTCCCGAACCCAGGTCTCCGAGCTTGTAGGCAGACCTGATAACCACTGCTCCAATAAGGGTTAACTAAGGGTTGAGGCTGGGGGGAGGGGTAGAACCCTAGGCAAGTTTGTTACACTACCATCAGTAATATTGTAATCTTTACCTTTTCAAATTATTACCCCACAATGTTTTTTAAAAATCCTGTTGTTTTTATGGTAACTTACTGGCAGCCAGTTACCTGCAAGTTACTGTAAGTAAAGGTACAGTATGTTACCGTAAAAATCAAAATAACTTTGGTTTAACAGACATTCTGTAAAACATCAACAATTGGCTATTACATAGAAATGCAGCCTTAGTAAGTAACAAAATAAACATTTGTCAAGGTTTTAATTTCATGAATGCATGATATTGGACTGGCACTAGTTCAGTCCATTGTCTCATTAGATCGAACAACATTTTAATTATCAGAAGTGCGATCCTGCTGCTCTGTGCAATTATTATCTCCGCTCGGACAATATTTGCCGACCTCCTCCTCCAACTTAATTTTCTAGAAATATCACTGGCCTACTAATGAGGCTCTTTCTGTATCTGGCTTTCATTTTGCATGGCACAAAGCCTTGGCTCGCTGCTTAGCCCTGCACAGTCACTAGACTAGTCACAAAGCTTGATCCAGATTCCCCTGCTCTGACCACTCTGTCTCTTTTCTTTAATGATTTCCAAGACAAATGCCTTAAGGCAATCCATTGCAAACCCCAGATAATGGAAATGAGACAAGGTGATAAGAAAAATAAAGGAGGCAAGAGAAGAAATAAGGCAAGAGATGGAAAGGTGGAAAGAGAACGAAGGGAATGCAAGCAGCTTAAAGATCTGCATTCTTAGTCTCAACGCCCTGTCTTGGGGGATTTAAACATTGGTGGAGGATAACATCATTTGATGGTGGTGGTGGTGGTGGGGGGAGGTTCACTGAGGTCTTTCTCATACTTGACCGAATCTTGACACATTGGCAGGCACGTTCACTCTTGCTGCATTTAAAAAAAAAACTGTCATAACATGGACACTGACAGCCCAAGTGGAACGAAAGAGAGCGCCACTGAACCCATTGTTCTAAGAAAAAAAGGACAAATGGAGGCAGTGGTCGATCTGTTCCAACCGGACACAGACAGATTCATTGGCCACATGCAGTAAGTTTCCATGAGCCTTCCCTCCACACACCACTGGGATGACTAATTCCGGTTAACATTAATCCCCTTTCCTACCCCTCCACCAGTTGCTGTGATACTACAACAGGGAAGGGACACAGCTCTTTCTTGCTCCACAGGTCACTCATCACTCAGTCTCCTGTTGCACTGTAGGATCCTGTAAATCTCTCTGCTCACCCTTGGCAGATGTTGCACAAATCCCAGCAGCCTCTGGGTGCTGTCTGTTATGCACATGACTTCGGATGCTTGGCAGCAACGCTGGACTCCTGCCTTATCCTTCCTGCCCATCCCTTATAAGTGCTAACTCCTTGAGGACCTAGGCACTCTTCTTCACCCAGCCACCACACCCTTGGTGTACAGGATTCAGAACACTTTCATAGCCAATGTGTGTTTGTCCACAGAGCACTCTACCTTTCCACCTCGTGCTGTTTACTTTTCTGTTGGTCCTCGCCCTACCTCACCTTTGTAGTAGTCCTCAGCACAGGTTTCCACTGCATTCACTGATAATAGCCTACAAAATGGAATCAGTGGGCATGGTTTTCTGCTATCCATTGTGTTAGTAAGTGCATGTCACTCTAGGCAATTGAACATGCAATTGAACATTTCAGATAAAGTTATAAGCAGGGCCGTAACTGCATATGAGGACACCAAGGTTCGGACCTCGGGCAGAAAAAAAGAATACAAATATGTATTTTGTACACACATAAAGAAAATCTAATACGGGTCACCATTTAAATATTGCTCCCAGCATTGATCAAAGTTCAGAACGCGGTATATGCTTGATCTGACTGAGTTCTAATCATGCCTGCCTCTTTACAAACGAGTGGAATCATGAACACAGTGGCGTGTGTTCATGGATGCCAAAGGAAGCCAGGCTTCCCCAAAAAATTACCAAGAAAAAAAGAAAAAACATAAAATAATGTATCCTTTGTCTCTCTGTATTTTCATAATTTTCTTTAAATTCGCAAGAGTCTGAATGTACTGTATCTCACCGGAAAAAAGCATCCAGAGCAAGCGAAACAGCACCCCTCTGTCTCTGTAAGTGTAGGCCATCTATCTGATGCAGTCTGGTCATAAAGAGTATAGCATTGTTGCCGCTTGTAGCATTGAATGCAAGGGAAGCCAGCGGCATTTGGCCTCCCTTGATAAAAAAAGTATAAAATAATAGCCAATCAGGTTGAGCTAACTGAGTGAGCTCAACTGTGAATGTGTCACGCTTGTTGAAGAACGGGTCGACCAAGGCGCAGCGTGAAATGCATACATGTTTATTTTATAAAATAAACACACACAAAAACAAAACAACACCACAGGCTTGGTGCGAGGAGCAGCACGGATCTTACCGGACTGGGAACCGACGCTGGAGGTCTACGACTGTACCAGTCCTTTACTCTCCGCGCCCAAACCTCCTCCAGTGAGGACTCCTCCAGGAGCTCCCACGAGTTAGGGAACAGAAACTCATCGTCGTCGTCATCCTCCGACTCCTCAGTATAAAACTGTTCCCACTCTTGTTCCCATGGTCGTAGGGACTCAACCTGGAAACCCACCGGTGCAGTGGTCGGGGCTCTTCTCTCTTGCTCCCGCCACCCTTTAGCCCCCCCCCCCCCAAATAATTATTGGGGCTGCCTCTCGGGCTTCCTCCTCGGCCGGCGCCTTCTGTGTTTCCGTTGCTCCTCTCTAACCCGGGCATCCACTGTCTCCCCCCAAGGACGGCGATCCATCCCGGCCTGAATCGTCTCCCATGTCCAAGACCCCTTTCCGTCCAGGATCTCCTCCCATGTCCAGGATGTCTGCTCCTGGGCACGCTGCTTGGTCCGTGTTTGGTGGGGATCTTCTGTCACGCTCGTGAAGAACGGGTCAGACCAAGGCGCAGCGTGAAATGCATACATGTTTATTTTATAAAATAAACACACAAACAAAAACAACAAAACACCGTAATGTGAAGTCCTCAGGCTAAACACCATACAAGCCTATACACGGAACAAGATCCCACAACTAATGATTGCAAACAGGCTACTTAAGTATGATCCCAATCAGAGACAACGAGCACAGCTGCCTCTGATTGGGAATCACACCCGGCCAAACATAAAAACACAATACCTAGAATGTAAACATAGAAATAATAACATAGATCTCCACACCCTGACTCAACATACAAGAGTTCCATAAGTCAGGGCGTGACAGAAGGGTCCTGGCGCACCAAAAAGAAGTGTCAAGGGAAGCCAGTTTGGATTTCGCTTCACTCCTATCACAGAGAAATACATAATCTATAGAATTGTTGCTTTCCGGGTGTTGTTGTCCTGCGGTGGCTAGCTAGCTAGTTAAAATTGCCCCTTTTCCCTAAATTAGCCATGGATGGAGATAGGGATTTGGACTTGTGGTCTTGCTTAATTATCCGTACTGGCCAATTATAATTTTTAACCATAAAACATTGTGCCCCTGGACTGAGAGGATGGAAGTTCAATAGTAGCTGCTCCCGGTCAACTGTAAGTGCTGTTATTGTGAAGTGGAAAGGTCTTGGAGCAACACGGCTCAGCCGTGAAGTGGTAGGCCCACAAACTGACAGAACGGGACCGTTGAGTGCTAAATTGGTAGCGCGTAAAAAATCGTCTGTCCTTGGTTGCAAAACACTTACTACCGAGTTCCAAACTGCCTCTGGAAGCAATGTCAGCACAAGAACTGTTTCTGGGAGATTCATGAAATGGGTTTCCATGGCCGAGCAGCCGCACACAAGCTTAAGATCACCATGCGTAATGCCAAGCGTAAGCTGGAGTGGTGGTAAAGCTCACCGCCATTGGACTCTGGAGCAGTGGATATGTGTTCTCTGGAGTAATGAATCACGCCTCACCATCTGGCAAAGTGACGGACGAATCTGGGTTTGGCGGATGCCAGGAAAATGCTACCTGGCCGAATGCATAGTGCCAAATGTAAAGTTTGGTGGAGGAGGAATAATGGTCTTGGGCTGTTTTTCATGGTTCGGGATAGGCCCCTTAGTTTCAGTGAAGGGACATTTTTACGCTACAGCATACAATGACATTCTAGGCGATTCTGTGCTTTCAACTTTGTGGCAACAGTTTGGGGAAGGCCCTTTCTTGTTTCAGCATGACCAATGACCCCGTGCACAAAGCGAGGTCCATACAGAAATGGTTTGTCGAGATCGATGTGGAAAAACCGTTGACTGGCCTGCCACAGAGCCCTGACTTCAAACCCCATCAAACAACTTTGGGATGAATTGGAACGCCGACTGCGAGCCAGGCCTAATCTCCCCAACATCAATGCCCGACCTCACTAATGCTCTTGTGGCTGAATGGAAGCAAGTCCCTGCAGCAATGTTCCAACATCTAGTGGAAAGCATTCCCTTGAAGAGTGGAGGGCTGTATATCAGCAAAGGGGGGGACCAACTCAATATTAATACCCATGATTTGGAATGAGATGTTCGACGAGCAGGTGTCCACATACTTTTGGTAATGTAGTGTATGTTGTAAATGGCTTGTTTTTCTGGCTTGGCTTCCCCAGTGATTTTACCCATGCACCGCTACTGCGATGAACAGTGATTTGTTCTTTATGTTCGCCTGCGTCCCCGTTTTGCATTTTTAGCACCACTCTCCCAAACGGCTAACTCCGCCCGCTCGTGGCACAGGCCGAGACTGATTTGTGAAACAAACTACCCCCAGCTTGGAGTCAGCCTAAGTAGTCACTTATAGATATGTCAGTCAGTCAGGTGGCTAGCTGCCGGCAGAGACTTCTATTGCAGTAACATTGAGCTCTGGCTAGTATTACTTAGCCTGCTAGAATGATGAATTAAGAAGTTAAAGTTAAATGGAGCCTACCTCAGCAGGAGCAAAACATAGGCTACTAAGTTTTCATAATAACTTTACAGAGAGTAGGCTACTGAGACAGACAGTGATGTGACACTCAGTGGTGAGGCTGAGGCAGGATGTAATGCATGCAGGAGGAAGCAGAGGAGAGAGAGAGAGAGAGAGAGAGGAATCAAGCAGAGAGAAAGGTTAGTACAGTGGTTCCCAAACTTGGGGTCGGGCCCCATGTGGGGTCCCCTGAGAAAATCGGTACTAATCTTTTCAAACAAGTTAGGAACTTAAAAAAAGAAGATATGTTTCAATATGAACATCTCCACATGGCCTATATTTCCTTATGGACCTAAATTAAAATGCAAACAAAATCCATTCTGGGGCCTCATTAGAACTCAAACCCTGGTTATGGCCCTGGTTATGAGATGTCAATTTTCATAACTTGGATTTTTCACATACAGTCAATTGCAACTGTAATAATGGTTGAAGTAATATCCATATGATTATATCAAGATAATACTGTCTAATCTAAAATGTTTTAGAAGACTAATGTGTTACCTCTGGTTGGACCAGGACTAAGAAATAACATAGCATCTACAATTGCTCTTCAGGCTTGAGGTCAAGGTTCATTCATGGGCCCCCACCACTGGCTCCCCTTACAGAAAAAAACATGATTTCACATGTGACATTTCCACATGTGAAACCATGTTTTTTTGGAACACTTCATATGATGATATTTGAACTGGAAACACATTTTTGGAATGTGATGATATTTCACATGGGGATTTTCACACGTGATCACATAACCTTTAACATGTGGATTCAAATTTTCACAGGTGATGCCTTACAAACAATACTGAGTCAATACAATACACACAGTGCTTTTAACATACAGTGTTTTCAACTTATATATTGACACAATTGACTACATTGTGTATGTTTCTTTACACAGTCATTATTAGTCAATATCCTTACCTGGGATTTGAACACACAACCTCCATGTCTGTGTCAGCAACTGATTTCACCTGTATTTCTACACTTCTCAAAAATACACTCAAAAAACTATTATATTTATAATAGGGATTCAGGATTAACACTAAAACAATACCCACCAACATTAGAAATCTATACAGAAAACCCTCAAATTGCTTAAATAAGTCAATTAAATCAATGATGAGAGAATAGTCTGAATAACTGATAACTAAAATAGCAGCGCAGGTGGCGTGTTTGCTCAGTGCAGAGATGTATTATAGGTAATGGATGTTTAGGGGACTGCTACAGACTTTGTGGCGTGGCAGAAAGCTCAGCATACCTCAAATCCAGAGGTGTGAGCTCAAATCCAAGATGAGGGGATAATTTAGCTGAACAGCGATATCACGTGAAGTTTTTCAAAAAAGTGTAAAAGTTCTAGGTAGAACCCTTTGCCTTACAAAAAACCCTTGTCTTCCAAAAAGGGTTCTTCAGATCAAAATAGTTATTGGTAGAACCCTATCCCTCCACATAGAACCCTTTTTTCAAGAGTACAAGTGTGCATAAATGAACATATTACCAAGAACATATATCCACACACTCTCATAAATAAGAGTACGGTTACAGTAAAGTGTTATTCCCTGGTCCACAAAAAGGTCAAAGGTACACATAAGGTACCTTCAGAGGTGCACATAGGAACTCACATGGTACTGGTCGGGTACTTTTTAGGGTATATATGTGGATTAAATCTAGTACAGTATAATGGTACATTTTTCTACCCAATATATTAATATAAAGCTGCATTTGTAACCACGTCGGAGGTAGGAATCTACCAGTTGTCAAGTTGTAAATACCAGTTTGATGCATTCACATGCTTTGAAATCGTTTGGAAAACGACCAATTGGCTAATAGCCAACAAGCTGCGTCAATTATAAATTTAAAAGTACAGCTATCATGCTTGTAAACAAATGATAGAGTTCAAGAACCATATTTATAGATTGCTTTTTATAAATAATGTTTTGTTGTTATACTTAACTGCAGAAAATGCTGTTATGAACTAGTTACAAGTGGGTTATTGTAAAATTCACAGTAATTTACTGTAGCTAATCCATCACACTCACTGACCTGATGGTCTGGTAGGAAAGTGAGTATTACAATTACACTGAACAAAAATATAAACGCAACATGCAACCATTTCAACGTTTTTTTTTTTTTTTTTTTTTTTTTAGTCATTTAGCAGACGCTCTTATCCAGAGCGACTACAGGAGCAATTAGGGTTAAGTGCCTTGCTCAAGGGCACATCGACAGATTTTTCACCTAGTCGGCTCGGGGATTAGAACCAGCAACCTTTCGGTTACTGGCACTATGCTCTTAACCACTAAGCTACCTGCCGCCCTACTGAGTTACAGTTCATATAAGGTAATCAGTCAATTGCAATAAATTCATTAGGCCCTAATCTATGGATTTCACATGACTGGGAATACAGATATGCATCTGTTGGTCACAGATACCTTAAAAAAAGGTAGGGGTGTGGATCAGTCAGTATCTGGTGTGACCCACCATTTGCCTCATGCAGCGCGACATTCCTTCTTCACATAGAGTTGATCAGATGGTCCATGGTCCTTGTAGCCAGGGTGAGCACGGTGCTTGTAATGCCAAGGTAGTGGGTTTGATCCCTGGGACCACCCATACACAAAAAAAAATGATGCATGCATGACTGTAAGTCGGCTTTGGATAAAAGTGTCTGCTAAATGACATATTATTATATCAGGCTGTTGATTGTGGCCAGTGGAATGTTGTCCCACTCCTCTTCAATGGCTGTGTTAGGTTGCTGGATATTGGCGGGAACTGGAACACGCTGTCATACATGTTGATCCAGAGCATCCCAAATACGCTCAATGGGTGACATGTCTGGTGAGTATGCAGGCCATGGAATAACTGGGACATTTTCAGCTTCCAGGAATGTGTAAAGATACTTGCACCATGGCGCCGTGCATTATGATAAAACATGAGGTGATGGTGACGGATGAATGGCACGACAATGTGCCTCAGGATCTCATCACGGTATCTCTGAACATTCAAATTGACATCGAATAAAATGCAATTGTGTTGGTTGTCCGTAGCTTATGCCTGCCCATACCATAACCCCACCGCCACCATGGGGCACTCTGTTCACAACGTTGACATCAGCACACCACTCGCCCACGTGATGCCATACACGTGGTCTGCGGTTGTGAGGCCAGTTGGACGTCCTGCCAAATTCTCTAAAATGACGTTGGAGACTAAATTAACATTAAATTCTCTGGCAACAGCTCTGATGGACATTCCTGCAGTCAACATGTCAATTGCCCGCTCCCTCAAAACTTGAGACATCTGTGGTGTTATGTTGTGTGACAAAACTGCAGATTTTAGTGGCCCTTTATTGTCCCCAGCACAAGTTGCACCTGTGTAATGATCATGCTGTTTAATCAGCTTCTTAATATGCCACACCTGTCAGGTCGATGGATTATCTTGGCAAAGGAGTAAGGGAACTAGACAAACCCTGCAGGGAACCATACCTGTTTAAATTGAATTAATATAAATTATGCCTTTCAAAATAAAATATTCTAAATTACATTTGACACCTGTGTTTTCAAATGTTGTCATGGTAGTGTCATGGTATCACATGTTGAAATTTTGCATCCCCATGTTGTCATTTATTTCACATGAGATCATGTTTTCATATGTGCTCACATGTTGCACGTGAAGTTTCATGTTATCATATGTTGAAATTTTTTATCCCTATGTTGTCACATTTATTTCACATGAGATCGTGTTGTCACATGTAGTTTTATGTTATCACATGTTGCTTCACATGTTGACACATGTTATCTCAATAACTTCACGTTAAATCACATGTGATCACGAGATCACACAATGTCACGCCCTGGCTCTGGGGACTCTTTAAAAGTTGAGCCAGGGTGTGTAGTGTCTGTGTTGTGTTTTCTATGTTCATGTTCTAGTTCGTGTATTTCTATGTTGGCCGGGGTGGTTCCCAATCAGAGGCAGCTGTGGCTTGTTGTCTCTGATTGGGAACCATACTTAGGCAGCCTGTTTTGCACTTGTCATTTGTGGGATCTTGTTCCAGTGTAAGGTTTGTTTTGGTGTTTAACCTTGGACTTCACACATCGTTTTGTTGTTTTGTAATTTTGTAAGTACTCATTAAAAGAATGTACGCATATCACGCTGCGCCTTGGTCCGCTACTTACGACGATCGTGACACACAAGATCACAAATGTTCACATGTGTTCACGGGAAATTAATGTGGTTTTTCTATGATGTTTGGCAGGCACTCCACAACCAGACAGGAAACTGTGTGCTCCCACATCCCACCTTTTCCCAGAGCCCGGGGATAGGCGTTTTGGGCAGGGGCAGAACAATGGCAGGAAACAGAGCAAGGTGACATTTCATTCCTAGAGGTGGAACCTTCTTCAGAGGCACACCTAAATGAACAGGGCTGCCACTCACTCTAGAACTTAAAAGGGTTGTTCGGCTGTCCCCATAGGAGAGCCCTTCGAAGAACCATGTTGGTTCCAAGTAGAATCCTTTTGGTTCCAAGTAGAACCGTTTTACGTTCAATGTAGAACTCTTTCCACAGAGATTTCTACATGGAACCCAAAATTATTCTATCTGGAACCAAAAAGTGTTTTTACCTGTAACCAAAAAGGGTTATCCTATGGGGACAGCCGAAGAACCCTTTAGGAACTTTTTTTTCTAAGAGTGTAGCATACACTTCCCCATTCATCCGATAAAGCTCTAATGTCAAAACAACACACAGAACAATTTCAGCTGGCTCAAGCCAAGTTTATTTTAGTGTCAGCATATTAGATTACCCAGTTCTTACAGTAAATCCATTGTTGTAAGAAATATGAAAAGGATTATTGTCTTCTCTTTCAACCTGAGTTCAGACAAACATGTATTCAGTGGAGCTGCGAAGAGGAGGGTTGATGTCATCTCATGCTGTAATGGGAATAATTAGAATTTATTGCCCTGTGAATCCTTGTGGCATAATGATTCGGACACTTCCTGCAGTGCCACCCAAACGCAGGTTGCCATAGCAACCCAGATTCTGAGTTCTTGCCCTGCCATGTCACTCATCAGCACCCCATTCCTATAGCAAAAAAGGTAAATACATTGTTCCCTAGAGTCCTAGATCTTCAATCTTGGTTAGCTGGCTAGCTAGCAGCATTTTCCAGCGATACTTTTATAGAAAAGCGGCTGAAGCTACTTTGTGTTCTTTGCGTCATAATTGACTATAATTGATTATCTGCGGTCTGATGAGGATTGCAGAGACAGTGGCTGAGGTTTTGCAGCCTTACAAGGGCTTGGTTAATCTTTCCTATGCATGCTCTATGTCAGTCCTGAGCGGAAATATACAATCCTCAAGCAGCACAGGAGGCTCATAATAATGGCCTAAACGGAGCAAATCGAATGGCATCAAACACTTGGAGACCATGTGTTGGATGTATTTGATACTATTCCACTAATTCTGTTCCAGTCACTACCATGAGCCCATTCTCCCCAATTAAGGTGCTACAAACCTCCTGTGTCAAGCAGACCGGGTCTTGACCAAGGCCATTTCTGTTCCCTTATGAAACCAGAGGTCACAGACTTGAAATCAATAATTTATGTCTGATGCTGAAATAGATGCCACTATTGACAGTACTTTGTTGACATGTCACTGTTTTGCAGCATGGAAATGTGACATGGTCAGTTGTCATGAGTGGAAAATACAGTATACTGCCATTTAAAGGGTTTGACAGATGTGTTACCATTAATATGACAGTGCAAACCAATCTCGTTTGGACAGTGCTAGAGAGATTATGACAAAAGGTAAAATAATCTATTGCTGTTTTGAACTGCTTTCTCTGTTCTTTTAAAAAGGTACTTACCTCAAAGATGATCAATGTTATATTTATGGATGCAGTTCATAAGTTACCCTTTAACACCAAGTGTCTTGGGAATATGATACTAGTGCACCCCTGGGACTGAAAAGAACTGCTGAGCTACACACAAATTCTACTCTCCCGTAGCAGGAGTCTGGGTAACGGTAACCAAAGAAACCCTGTCAGTCGGCACCCTTTAAAAAGTTTGGCAGGGGACTGTGCTTCACGCAATGGGTAATAAAACTCTTATGATCCCTCAGTTGTGATGATGCAAATCCCACAGGCTGCTGGATTGGATCGTCGTTGCATTTTTTAATTTTGTATACTCTGTTGAACTTCCACGTCAGTGATGTGTGGTTTTTGGCAGGCTTCACAGTGAGCTAGCAGATCTAGTTCTCCCAGTGGATGCTGACTCCGATGTACGGGTGTCATGTTGGATGCCCATCTTCACACTGAGCATAATT
The DNA here is from genome assembly GCA_902810595.1 of Coregonus sp. 'balchen'. NCBI lineage: Eukaryota > Metazoa > Chordata > Actinopteri > Salmoniformes > Salmonidae > Coregonus > Coregonus sp. 'balchen'. The sequence continues at coordinate 42,411,048 of LR778257.1, forward strand.
GTAATTTTCAACAAATGTAAAAGTTTAAAGACGTAATGTTTTTTTAACCTTTACTGACAGTTTTATAATGCAGTAATAAAAAATTACAATAGGTAAATACTGAAAATTACATAATACACATAATTGTATGTATTTAAACATATTTTTATGATGCGTTAATATTAATATAATCTGATGCATCAATCAATCAATCATATCTTTATAGATAAAAATAAATTTTAAAAAATATATAAAGCTGTAACTATACAGCAGTTATATTACATTTTATGAAGAACATCCAATATATCCTGTATCTTACGCAATGTCCAGGGTTGAGCCAACACCCAGCCACAGATCCAGAAAAGGTCAATTATACAAAATACTTGTGCTCTAAAAATACACAGTGGTGTAAAGTACTTAAGTAACAATACTTTAAGGTACTACTTAAGTAGTTTTTGGGGGTATCTGTACTTTACTCTACTATTTATATTTTTGACAACTTTTACTTTTACTTCACTACGTTCCTAAAGAAAATGATGTACTTTTACTCCATACATTTTCCCTGACACCCAAAATTACTTGTTACATTCTGAATGCTTTGCAGGACAGGAAAATTCAGGCACTTATCAAGAGATCATCCCAGGTATCCCTACTGCCTTTGATCTGGCGGACTCACTAAACACACATGCTTTGTTTGTAAATTATGTCTGAGTGTTGGAGTGTGCCCTTGGCTATCAGTAAATTTTAAAAAAACAAGAAAATAATGCTGTCTGGTTTGCTTAATATAAGGAATTTTTTTATAATGTATACTTTTACTTTAGATACTTCAGTTTTCACTTAAAAGGCCAAAACCAAGTGTTTGAACCTTTCTCCAGATGTGTATGCGTTCAACTTCAATAAGGGTTTTTGGTGTTGAGCTATTTCTGAAACACATCAAAATCTACAAAGAGTGCTTCTAAATGTGGGAGACATTTCATCCAAACCGCATTAGTTTAAACCTTATTCTATGCCACTTGTGTTGACTGCAGCTTGAAGTGGATTCGTAAACCAGGTTAGTCATTGTTTCTATGACTCATTCCCATTGTACACTAAATACTGGCTTAAAAACAACCCAATTTGGTTAAATACTGGACAGTACACAAATTTGGTTATTTTGACCCAGCAAGTTGGGTCACAAACAACCCATAGTTTTCTTTAAGTTGGGTTGTTGATACTGGGTTATTAAGCTATGATCCACTGGGACATATCAGAAGACCAGAGGCGTGGTTTGCAGGGGTGTGGCTTTCAGATAGTTATATTTGGCCACCCGTGAAAGTAAATGTCATTCTGGTTCTATATCATGGAGCTCCCGCCCCATAGGGGAGCTCTGCTCCTAATGGTTTACCCTCTGCCCTAAGGCAGCAGCAGCCTGAGACAAAATTATGCACACACCTACAGCCAATAGGAGTACAGGTGTCCCTATAAGAGGGGGTGCCTCCCCCTCAATCAGCCTCCCTTTTTCTTCAGCGACTGGATGACTAGACTGAAGAGCCAAGAAGAGACGAAGCACGAAGACTCGGACGAAAACGCCGTTGATATTCCAGTCATCAACGTCGTCTAAATGAGCACAACCGGGAGATTTTCCACCCCCAAAAGCTCTTTTCAGAGCTCAGTGCAGATGCACTTCCATGGCGGCCGGTGACCCACCACGACTTATGTTTCGTGTGTTTGGGATCCCAGCCATGCCAAGGAAGCGTCTGCAGTCCCCCGAATTGCGCCTCCCTGCGCCCTCCTTTCTTTAAAGGAGAGGAAGCAGCGTTGGGCGTTTTTCAGGGAGGACATCCCCCTTGAGGATGTGTTGTCGATACTAGCCTCTGCTTCAGAGGCGTCGTCCGACGGCGCAGACTCGGGGGAAGATGGGGATTTTGAGGAAGGGGTCTGGCATTCCAATGGAACCAGTCGGACCCCGTCCCTCATACTTTCAAGCCCCCCTTTCCTTTGGAGAGCGAGAGGGCTTGTAGTCCCATATAGCGAAGGGGATACGAGCTCTGAGAGATCAGAAGCTCTCTCTTTCGCTGCAGCCTCTCTGAGAGCGGATTTTCCGGGTCTCATTGAGAGAGCTGGCTCAATGGCTGGCAATAGAGCTGCCCCCTCTTCCCTCCACACCGGAGGTTTGATATGATGGAGGGCGGTCCTTATTCCAGGCCAAGGAAGGCGGCAGAGCCAGTGGCTCCTGCCATGCCTTCTTTGGCTAGATACGTTGGAGGCTCGTGGGAGGCACCTTTAGCGGCGCGTTCGCCTGTAAAAGCGTATCTCCCATTCACGAGAGTGGAAGGAAGGCTTCAGGGTCAGGGAATCCCCAGGTTAGAGAGCGCCATGGCGGCGTATCTCGTACCGGGTTCGAGCCCTTGGCCCTCTTCCAAGAAGGCCACGTTGCCATCCCAGAAGGACCGACTCACAGCGTCGCTGTTAGAGAAGTCTTTTGGGCTGGGAGCCCAAGCTGTAGCAGCAGCTAAACAACATTGCCCTCTTGGCAGCCTCTCTGTCCCGTTTAACCACGGGTAAGACAGAGATGGCACCGGAGGAGGTGGAGGAGGCGTCCAGAATTTCTGGCGCCATACTCCACCTTACACAGGCGTCCGCAGTCTGCGCGGGGAGATCCATGGCCACTTCGGTGGTCGGGGAACGACACCTCTGGTTGTCTTTGACTTCCATGAAAGAGGCAGACAGGACGTCTCTCTTGAATGCCCCCCTCTCTGACGACGGCCTCTTTTGGGGTCGCAGTTCAAGAGGCGACGAGCGTTTTTTCGAAGTTGGAGGAGGAGAAGAAGCAGTTGGCCAAGCACCTGCCGTTGGCAGGACGACTCGCCCCCCCTCCTCCCCAAAGGCCAGCTACCTCCGCCCTCTAAGTAGGACCGGGATCTACGACAGCAGCGTAATCGGCGTCATCCGGCGGCCACGAGCAGCAAGGGAGCGGGCTCGGCCCTCCAGCAGCTACGGTAGCCCCACTACAGCCGGCGAGGGAGGTGACGAGGACGCCACCTGCCCTCCAAGGGAGGCAAGAGGAGGCGTACATGACGGGACGGCGGGGAGAGGATGGAGGACGCATCGATGGTTCGTTTTGGTTGAATGAAGGGTGCTGATGTAAATGCTTTTGTTGATGTGTTTAATAAAGATTGGGGCCCCCACCTGTAAAAAAAGGGGCCCTTTTTTCCCAATTTTAAGTCCGAGAGGGGTTCAAATCTCACCCTCTTTCCCTTTCCCATCAAGACCCTTTCCCGGCCCCCGAGGGTGGGGTTGGGAACAGGCACAAAGGGTTAGGACCAAAGAAAACCTCAATCAGGTCGTCCATCACACTTAAAACGATAAAAGTGCTTTAAAATAGAAGGCACAGTCCCGGTCAGATTCGCCCTGAGGACGCAGCCGCTTTTTGGGGATGGCACACTAGACAGACAAAGGTCTCCATATTACGACCAACCCATGCTGCTTTCCCAGGGGGCCCCCCGGGATTACCCCCGGGTCCCCAAAGGTCCCCCAAGTACGGCGCCCCCAGGCATTTTAAACCCCACACGGGCACTGGGGACGGCGCTTTAAATTCGAAGCCCAAAAGGTCTCGGTTAAGCGATTCAGCCCTTTGCTACGTTCAGGGAGGGGGGAATTACTGGGGGTTATGGGAAAACCCAAAAGGGACGGGCCTCCCCTGAAGAACGACCCATACTCACCACACGGGGCGTGAACCCCCCCACCAGGGGTGAATTTTGAAAACACAGAAGGTGAAATTTAAAAAGGGTATAAAGGCGCCGCCTTTTTTACCTCATAGAGACCTCATACACAGGAAATTCTAGGGGTATGTAGTGGGAAGGGGTCTGATAAACCCAATTGCAGTCACCTAAGATGACGCAATCGCTTTCTGGGGGTGGGCCCCGCCCAGGCGGGGGCCTCGGTAAGGGGGGGAAAAAAAAAAAATGAAAGGGTTTTGGGTATTCCCCTTTGAAGGGGGTTTTCCCCCCGGGAGGATTTCCCCAAGGGGGAAAGGGGGAAGGGAAAGGGAAAAGGTTTTAAGGGTGGAACAGCCCCGGCCCAAAACCACTTTTTTTCTTTGGGAAGAAACGCATTCATGGAGAAACCCCCGGGAGGGGGGAAATTAAAGGGGTGGGGAAAGGGGGCGGAAAAGGGGCCAAAGAGTTGGAATTTAAATCAGTTTCCCCCAAAAAAGGAAGTTTTTTAACCCAAAAGGGGGGGTGGGGCCCGGGGAAAGTTTTTACCAAAGCCCCCCGATGTTTTTCACAAAAGGTTGGAAGGCCGAAGGGGGTTTTTAATTCCAAGGTTTCGCCCCCTCCCTTTTTTCTTCCCCCTTTTTTCCCCTTTCCCCACCCCCCCTTTTCCTTTTCCCCCCTTATTCCCCCCTTTCTTTTTTTTCTTTTCCCCCCTTCCTCCTTTCCTTTTTCCTTCTTAAAAACCCCCTCCCCCTTTTTTTTCCCTTCCCTCCTTAATCTGTCTCCCCTCCTTTTTACCCAAATTTTCCTTCCCCCCTTTTTCCCCAAACCCCCTTGTCCCCCCTTTTCCGCTTCCCCCTACCCAACCCTTTCCCCCAAAAACCCCTCAAACCGGGGGGTTTCCCCCCTTCCCCATCCCCCTTTGGCTTCCCTCAACCCCTTTCCCTAAAATTTTCCCCCTTTTCCCTACCTCCCTCATCCCCCAACGTAATTTCCCTCTTTGCCCCCTCCTTTTCCTTCCCTTTTTCCCCCTTTTCCTTTTACCCCCGGGCCCAGGTTTTTCCCCCCCCCCCCTAAAACCCTTTTCCCCCCCTTCCTGGGGGGAACTTGGGGTTTCCCTTCCCCCCCCCCCTCTTAAAATGGGAAAAATTCCCGGGGGGAAAAAGCCCCCAGGGTTGGGGGGGGCCTATTCGCGCACGCGTGAACGCGCAATGTTTTTGTGGTTCTCTCTGAGGGAACAGGGCGGGGAAAAACCCTCCATGGGAAGGGGCCCTTTGCGCACCAAAACCCCTGGCCCGAGTTTCTCCCGTATCATTCCCCCCGCTGTCCTGCTTCTCCCTGCTACCGGGGGAGGGCAGGGGGCTTAGTGAACTGGGAAACGCCCCATCGCCCCCGGGGGTCTGGGTTTTTCGGAGATGAGTCGAGTTGATTGCGCCCCCTTGGCCAATTCCCCACGGGCGGGCGCGTTGTCTCAGGCGGCTGGCACGATAGGGAAAATTTCCCATAATCGGCCCAACCCCGAAGGCCTTTGGGTGCTGGAGGGACAGGGGTTTTGACGCCGTGGGTTTTCTGATGCAGTGATAAGGGGCCATACCGGGTTTACTTTCCTTTTCCCCTTCTAAAAATTTTGCCATTAAAATGGAACCCTGTTTTCACGATGGTTTTGTCAAAACAGGTGTGGACCCCTGGCGTCAGGTGGAGGGGGGGGTATTTTTCTCTTTTCTGCAGGCTCATGTTTGATAACCAAATGCCTGCCACGATTAAGGGGTGTTTGCAGCAGCGATTTAAACTTGTCATGGGGTTTTTGGGGCCCGAGACAATGTTTTTTTCACCCTCTAGTGAAACGTTCCTTTTAGGAACGCGGCGCTTAAGCCAAAAACCCCAGAGTCACGTTCCCCAGTGGGGGTTTTTCTTTGGTACCCCGAAGCGCTATGTAATTTTCCCCTTCGACCTTGAATCAAATTTCCCCTCAAGATGCTGTCTATAAAAACAGCATTTTGCTCGCTTTGGGCTACAGCTAAGCGGGTCAGTGATTTGGGGCTCTTTCGAGAGACCTGACTCCTGGGCCCTCAATGGTGACCGAGCAGAGCAGTGTTACGTCCTAACCCGCATTTGTCCGAAGGTTATTTAAAAGTTAATAGGTCAAGGGCCCTGGAGCGGGGGGCTTTTTTTCCTCCTCCTCATAGAGAGAGGGGTGAGGGGGGGAAACTCCATCCCTTTGGGCCCGGGACGGGGCTTTTGGGGTTTTTACGTTTGAGCGCACAGCAGCGATTAGTTTTCGGGCCCCAGTTTTTTGTGGTTTTCACGGTGCGGCTGCACTGGTAGAACCACTTTCAAAAACAGAGGCTGTCTCAAATGGCTTTGTGAAGGAAATTTAGAAAAGGGTTAGAGGGACAGGGGGCCCCAAATTTCCTCAGGGTATCCCAAGGGTCCCCTCCACTGTGGAGTGCGGCGTCTACCCCGCCCTTTTTGAGGAACAGGGGTAAGGTATATGTAGAGCAGAAACCGGGCGACCCGTCTCCATTTTTCCATTTTATCTTTAGATATATTTTTCTAATTCTCTGGCTCATCCCGTCTCACGTGGTTAAGGGAGATCTTGAGCAAGAAAGAGAGGAGAACAGGAGGGGGACCCCAGGTTTCCAAAAAGGTTTCCCCTTTTTGGGTTTGGGAAAACGGGGTTTTTTTACAGGGGTGTGTTTTTTAACTCTTTGGCTCGGGCTGTACTCCGCATAGCTGAAAGGAGGGTTTGGAGCTAGGGAAAAGGGGAAAAAACAGGACTGGGCCCGGGGTTTTCCCTCAGGTCCCCCCTTTGGTAAGAAAAACCTTTTTTGGGACATGAATCCTGACTGAAAGGATCCTTTCAGTAGAGGGGATGGTTGATTAACAGAAAAATTTAGGTCATCTTTTCTGCTTTTTTCAGTTTTGTATGCTCGTTTTTGTTCCTGCCCACTAATCTCTGGGATTCCATTTAGTGAGTGAGGCGGGGTTTAAAAACCCCGTTCAAAAAAAAGTAGAGTGACACTTGAAAGTCATTCATTAGGGGGTCGGGAGTGTTTTCACAGGGAAATTTAGGCACCCTACGCTAGTACAGATTAGTATGGCTTCTTTCTGGTGATTTGCCCCCAAAATCATTGGCATTTCCATTGGACTGGTGGGGGGGGTTTTTTAAAACCGGGTAACCGGCCTATTTGTGACGCCCCTAGGGGGGTTTTGTTGCCCGTACTGCGGGGGCTCGGTTTTCAAACCCTTGCTAGGCTTTACTTTCTCTTTTTATGGGGGAAATGTTGGGTCGGCAGGGGTAATTTTTTGGGGGCTCCTCGCCTTAAAAACCCTTAGGGGAAAAAGCTCCCCATGGGGCGAGCTCCACGTATAGAAAAGAAAATTAAAAATTTTTAAGGAGTGTAACTCCAGTTCTATGAGTGGAGCGGATCCCCATAGGAATTAAGGCCCGGGGGACCCCTCTAGTCTCGCTGAGAAAAAAATCTCGGGAGGCCCGATTGAGGGGAGGGGACCCCCTCTTTTAGGGACCCTGTACCCCCCATTGGCTGTAGGTTTAGTGCATAATTTTTTCCGGCTGCTGCGCTTTTGGGGAAGGGTAAACCATTTGGAGCAGAGCTCCCCCCATTGGGGTCCCCTCCAAATCATAAACTGGAGTTACACTCCCGGGAAAATAACAATTTTAATCTGTTCTGTTGTTTGTCAACACGGGTTTGGCAAAAAGGGCTCATGGAGTGTTGAAAAAGATTACAAAATTTTGTCTTATGGGGCCTATCATATTCAAATTTTGGGGAATTTTGAAACCCACATTCAATAATAATTTTAAATATTTTTTTACAAAAAAACATAAATCGCATTCTATTTTTTTAAATTTGAGTTTTGGGAAAAGAAAAACTGTCCCTAAACATTTGCTCCAAAAAAAATATTTTAAAAACCACCCCCCAAAGGGCCCCACCCTTTAGATTCCCCAAAACATGGTTAAATTTTAAAAAGGCCCTGAAATTAAAAAATCATGTTTTTCAGAAAACGTTGATATTTAAAGGGAAACCAGATCAAATATAAAACATACTTTTTCTTCTACATTGAAAAAGTTAGATCATAAATTTTATTTCCCCCATGTCAAACACTTTGATTCATTTTTAAAGGACAAGGTGACGTCTTAACCTCATTTTAAAAAAACCAAATGGAAACATGATTTCTTTTAAACAAATAAGTACCCCCCCTTTTGTAAAAGTTTTTTTGCAGAGGGGGGGTGTTTATATAGCTAGATAGCTTTTTTACTGGTGCCCAAAATTTTTCTGTATGGTGTCAGCAAATTAGGGTTAAAAAAATTTACCCTTTTTATCATGGCAAAAATACTTATATGTTTCCCCATTTATCTGTGTCTGGGGATTTGTGAGTTACTGGGTTTAGCCATTGGGAAAAAAATGGGGGCAAAAGGGGTTTTACGTTGGGGAAAAATGCGGTTTCTTTTTTTAAATTTGGTTGGAGGATATCAAAGTTTCCCCCTTGGTGCCTTAAAATGAAGTTAAGGGATGTCACCTTGTCCCCCCTTTTAATGAAACCAAGTTTTTTGACAAAGGGGGAAGGGACCATAATTTTTTGATCAAAATTTTACATTTTAGAAACAACAGTAATTTTTTTTATACTTTTTGGGCATCATAACCCTTATCTGGTTTTCCTTCAAATATAAACAAAATTTTTTAAAAACATGATGTTTACGGTTTTTTGAAACCCTTTAAAAAAAGACCCATCGCGGGCACCTGATTGATGTTCGTTTGATCTGGAGCTTCGAGGCATGCCTTGGGAAAAAGCTAAACACTAATTCGAAAACAGTGTGGCCGATCGTGTACCCTTTATCAAAAGCACGTCATCAATGACATCGAAGCTTCATTTGATTCATGTGTGCTTTTCAAACCATGTGTTGCACCAAAATGCGAGTCCCATTGTTTCGCCATGGTTCAGGGTGCTTCTTTGATTCCACTGCTTTAAAAACATCGACACATCTACGGACACCACACTTACCATAAGTTAGGGGATTGTTGTACACAATGTTTCACTAACGGTAGCTTAAATGTAGAGTAGGCCTTTCAATAGTTATTCTGCCACCCTTGACAGTAAACGTTATTCCTGTTCTTCATGTTAAGTCATACACAAAATACTTCAATTGTCCTTCAATTTTTTTGGGGCACATTTTCATATTGTTATATAAAATGAATGCATTACTATTTAATATATAAACAAAGCAGTAAATCTCCCAACATTGGGATATGCATAGACACTTTGAGAACTCACACTCTTGTGTACGCCTCATAAAAGCTACAACATTTCGCACGCACTTCTAGGCTACGCCTCCATCTTCTGATCTGACCCGGTGGGTCATTAAGGGCCAGGGATGCATAAATTACAAATTTACAATGACAAAATACCCTATAAGAAACCAACGTATCAAATCAAAAATTATTTGCGAGTATCCGTCCGAACAGCAACACATTCCTCAGAAGTACAGAAAGTCTTATTTGCTATGACTGTGATTTGTTTTTGTAATCTACCATTATTTGAAATTACCAAAATTAACAATCATTTTCTTTAGGGGGCGGAGCTCATAGATAATACTCACATGCATTGGTAATTGTTCAATTTTTACATGTACATTTTCAGTTCATTAGCAGATTTCTCTTATCTCTTATCATACCATAGTTCCCTCAGACTGTTGATACCAATGTAGACGCAACCCACAGTTTTATAGGTACAACAACCCATTCTAGTACCCCGGTCGTACCCCCCTTTTTCCCTACGAACAGTTCCTGAATTTTTCAGGTTATGGATGCTCAAAACGTTCCGCAGGGATTTTGGTCAATGCTGACGTGATAGCATCAACGCAGCTGCTGCAGATTTCAAACGCCCATCCATCTCATCCCCAAGATGCTCTATTGGTTTGGGCAGAAAACTGTTCAGATGCCTGTGGCATTCAAATTGTATCAAGTGGACTTAATGGTGTCACACATTCCCCAACCAGTACACCAAGACAAAAGCCTGTATAGTTCTGCCTCCTTTTTCCACTCCTTTCCTCTTTTTGACCTCACCCTCTCACCGTTCCCCCCCCTACGCACAGGCAGGCAATACGCTTGACCTCAGTGTTACTATATGCTGTTTCCTTCTACTAATCTCTCATCTCACTGCAATTCCCCTCCAAGTGCTCCCGACCACTACTTTGTATCCTTTCTCTCTCGGTCTCCTCCCAACACAACTCACTCTGTTGCCCCTACTCATATGGTAATGTCGTCGCAACCTTCGCTCTCTCTCTCCCGCTACTCTCATCCTCTCCTCCTATCATCTCTTTCCCTCTGCTAAATCCTTTCTCCCTCCGATCTCCTGATTCTGCCTCCTCAAACCCTCCTCTCCTCCCTTTCTGCATCTCTTGACTCTCTATGTCCCCCTATCCTCCGCGCTCGGTCCTCCCCTCCTGGCTCCGTGGCTTGACGACTCATTGTGACTCACAGAACAGGGCTCCAGCACCGAGCGAATGGAGGAAACTAGACTCCCGGCGGACCTGGTCATTTTTTTCACTCCGTCCCTCCTCTCCCATTTTCAATCTCATGCTGTTTCTTCTTCTGCTGGCTAAAGCCACTTTCTAACCACTCCAAGGGTCAAGCCTCTGCCTCTAACCCTAGGAAGCTCTTTTGCCACCTTCTCCTCCATGCTGAATCCCTCCCCTCCTCCCCCTCCCTCCTCCCTCTCTGTGGATGACTCTCTCAAACCATTTTGAAAGAAGGTTGACACACCATCCTCATTCCCTAAGTCAAATGACACCGCTGATCTGCTCACAACTTCCCTACCCTATGCTTGCTTCTTTCATTTCTCCCCTCTCCCTCCAGATGAAATCTTGCGACTTGTGATGGCCGGCCGCCGACAACCGCCCCCCGCTTGAACCTATCCCATCACCCTTCTCTCTTCTCTCAGACCATTTCCGAACCTTCTCCCTTACCTCACCTCGCCATCAACTCATCCCTGACCCGCTTGCTATGTCCCTTCCGTTTCAAGAGAGCGAGAGTTTGCACCCCTCCTCAAAAAACCTACCTCGATCCTCCAATGTCAAACAACTCAACAGCACCAAGTACCCCTTCGTTTTCTTTTTCTTTTCTCTCCAAACTCTTGAGCGTTCCGTCTCTCTAGCCAACTCTCCACCTATTCTCTCAGAATGACCTTCTGATCCAACCAGTCAGGTTTCAAGACTGGTCATTCAACTGAGACGCTCTTCTCTGTGTCATGAGGCTCTCCGCACTGCTAAAGCTAACTCTTCTCTGCTCTGCTTTATCCGTCTAGACCTATCTGCTGTCCTTTGATACTGTGAACCATCATATCCTCCTCTCCACCCTCTCCGAGTGGGCATCTCCGGCGCTGCTCACTCTTGGATTGTGGTCCTACCTGAAACAGGTCTCTCCACCGGTGGCGGGTGAGAATCTTCTCCAACCACGTGCTCTCACCACTGGTGTCCCCCAGGGCTCAGTTCTAGCCCTCTCCTTTCCTCTCTATAGAACCAAGTCCACTTGCTCGGTCAGATCCTCACATGGTCTCTACTCTCTCCTATTAATGTCTACCGCAGACGACACACAATTAATTTTCTCCTTTCTCCCACCTTCTGATAACGCAGTGGGTCAAATCGCATCTCGCATGTCTGGCAGACATATCAGTGTGGCTTCGGATCACCACGTCAAAGCTTAACCTCGGCAAGATGGAGCTCTCTTCCTCCCTTGGGAAGGACTTGCCCTCTCCATGATTCGCCATCACGGTGACACTCCATTGGTCCTCCCTCCTCCCAGAGTGCAAAGAACCTGGTGACCCTGGCCAAAACACCCTATCGTTCTCCGCTAACATCAAAGCAGTGACCCGATCCTGCAGGTTCATTCTCTAAACATTTCGCAGAGTACGACCCTACCTTACACAGAAGCGGCACAGTCCTAATCCAGGGCACTTGTCATCTCCCTCTGGAATTACTGCACTCGCTGTAATGGCTTTGGCTCCTGCTGTGCCTATAAGAACGGGCGCCTACGACTGTATGGACCAGAGGGTAAAAATCAACTACGGCAAGGAGCGGGGGGAGGGGTCCAGGGGGCTCCAGGGACGTAAATCCCATGAAAAAAAATAAAAAGACAGCACCGACCAAAAGTGATTGGAATACCCAGACAAAAAAAGAAAGGGGGGGGAGGAGCGCAATCGCGAAAAAGAATCCATGTCACATAGAAAAATGTAAGCAAAAACGAAGGCAGTGGCAGGCTCCGAGCCCGTCTGGGGTGTTCAAAGGAGAGTTCTGGCAAAGCGCGTTGAGTCAAGCGGCATCGCCCGGCCCAAGGTCTGACTACGAGGTAGTCCTCCGGGGCCTCTCCTGCTCACACTCCCTTGGGCTAATCAGAATTATATGAAGCTGCGCAATCTAACAAGGACACCATGGATGCTTGCGCTACAGGAGCTTGAGGGGAACGTCAACCGTCTTGATCAGGGCTGTTCATGCTCAGAGTGGGGGCGGGGGGGGCGCTGGGGAAGGGGGGCGGGAGTGGGCGTCGCGTGGCGCAACACGTGGGGGCGAGGGAAGAAGAGGAAGCTGTGCGAGGTGGGGAAAAAATGCTGATTCGCCTTGCACCGCTTTACTGTGTAACACCAGTAACGATTGCGTGACACATACTTCTGCATGAAATGTCCATGTCATCAATAAAAAGCAAAGAAAAAACCCTCCCTCTGGCCATGCAAGCCCCACTACCGTCTACGGAGCACAGTTCCCGCTCAGCCCAGTCAAACTATTCGCTGCTCGAGAGCGAAGCACAACAATGGATGTGAGACAGCGCTCTTCCTCGCACGACGCCAGGGTACACACACGCGATCACTGATTTCTCTTGCACCGATCCGGAGACACGTGCCAACCCCTGGAACGTAAGGGGGCTCACACACCGTCGTTGAGAGACGAATTTACGGCTTAGCGATAGCGTAGAACAGTCACTTCCTCCGGAGAAGCCTACCCGTACACTCCATCTTGCCACCGAAGTTCCTCAGCCTTGAGGCCTGCAGGTGGTGATCCGACACCACTCCACACGGACCATTATGAGAAACTACAAATAGAGCCAATATCATAGCGAGTAGCGGCATTGTCCCGACTCATCGCTATCGCTATTATGTATAAGTAATGCAACTGTGCACACGCAGCATGTATGTAAGATTCAACTTCCGTACGCTACGTCTGCGTCTAGCGTACAAGTAGATGTAGCGCTAGAACCATTGTGACTTACAATGTACGTTACGACAAGTGAACGTGCTGTATGCGGTCACCTAGTAGGAGATCATGACCGAGGGCTCGCGGACGAATCTGGCGCAGAATTTGACTCCGCAATCACAGTGACAGCACCACAAGATGGCTGGGATTGACACCCGCTCAAGTGACGTATTTGTGTGAGTGCTACTTTCACACACAAAAACCAAAAATACACTCCTCATATGCGCATGAAGTGATCGCGTGCCCACTGGAGCCCGCTTTTTCTGTGCTGTTTTTAGCTACGACATGGGGAGGTGGCAACACCGACCTGTCAGGTCGGTGTAATCGTCTGCTGCAGACTAGCACTCCTCCTTGGCAAGGAATCAGAAAGTTGAGCGGCGGTCTTCCGAGACATGCACGTTCATTTCAAACACCTCTGCTTGGTACGGGTGGCTACAGCAGTACGTTTGGGTCCTGATTGTGTGTGCAGCCTGGTCTCATAGACTAGACGTAACAATTAATTTAATTCGATAAAACTCAATCTGTCTGGTATTTGTTGGTATGGTCCCATAATACAAAAAAAGAAAAAACAAAAGTAGGGTTTGTTGGTCGGGGGGCGTTTTTTGGGTATTTGATTTTTTTTGGGTCCCCTTTACTGTTGCAAAAGCGCACACTTTTCTGAGGTCCACACAAAAACATAAACAGACATAATCAAAACTTTAAATAGACAAAAACAGTAAGGAAACAGAACTAAAATCAAAATGGGGAACGTCTACAAACGAAAAAGGGTTTTGAGTTTTAATCTGACAGGGCAACCTTAACATTTTTTGCTAATTACAACTTTTTTAACTTCTTAAAAATTTTAATTTCTTTTCCTACTTCATTCAGCTACCCTTCCCCCAACCCCCAACTTTAAACCCCTTTTAGCTAACACGTCCCTAAACCTAACCCAACCTTAACCCTAAAAAATAACCCCTAACCTTAAGCCCAACCTCAAACCCCAGCCCCAGCTAATGTTACCAGCTAGCTAACTTTCCCCTAGCGGGAAATTTTTAAATATTGTACTTTTTTCAAAATTCGCAATATAATATACAAATTTTTAATTTTTAACATATATATAAAATGGGTGATCACATCCACAAATGAATACTACCATATTTTATTTAATTACATTTTTGTCATTTAGCAGCCTCTTATCCGACGATACGTTAGTGAGGCATAATTTTAAATTTTTTTTCCTACCCCCCGTGGGAAAGAACCCCAACCTGCCCTTGCAAAAAAGCCCTGCCTACCAATGGCTACCCCTCCGGCCCCTTTCCCTCCCCCACCCAACCCTGGGCCAATTGGTGCGCTGCCCCCCGGGGCTCCCGGTCCAGCCGGGTACGACAGAGCCGAAAACCGGGAAACGTAACATTATGAAAAAAAAAGAAAGTAACATTACTACCCAAAGGGGGGTCCCCGGGTTTTCATACAGAATAATCAAATGCTCTGAACCAGGTTGATTTTGGGGGCCCGCAGCTATTGAACCATTCTTCTTAGACCTCTCTCATAAAAGAGGTGGTTTTAGCCCCAGGACTGCCGCTAACTGTTCTCTGTAAACCCTAGACACTGTTGTGTGTGAAAACCCAGGAGGGTGGCCATTTCTGAGATATTGGACCCGGCACGCATGGCACCGAAGATCATACCATGCTCAAAGTCTAATGTTAAATCGAACAGTACAGAAACTGAATGCTTCGATGCCTGTCTGCCTACTTTGATAGCAACCCACGGCCATGTGACTCACTGTCTGAAAGGAGCGATCATTTCGTAAACTTCCGGTGAGTGTAGGGTGAAAGGAGGGTACAAAATTGTGAACCACTATAAAGAAATGCTATAGAAAAGTATTTTGTATTTTGAAAATACCAATTACAGCTTTCGAAAGTATCTTCTTACAAAATACATTGGAGTGTAGTTCAGCCCAGTGTATTTCAAACTACAAAATACCAACGTAATTTAAAATACGTATTCAAATACATAGCTCAATAACCCAACTAAGTGACCCAACTGCTGGGTCAAAAATAACCCAGCGAGTGGACTCCCATTTCATGTTAATCACTATCTCTCTAGCATTATTGAGGGAAATTTTTACACAATCAGATGTAATACTAAAGTTAATGAAAGCCAATAAAACATTCCTAGAGGGGAAGATGATTCAAGGCGCATCACCATCTGACCTTTGGAATATCCTATGGGAGAAGGTGAACTGACGCGTTATTTAGTAATTTCCCTTGTTCAAGCTTTGGGAGGTTTTCTCCTCCAGCTTGGTAGGTCTGCCTCAAGCTTGGTAGGGTTTTATGCAGACAACAGTGCAGTCTCACTCTCAATTTGCGCTGTGATCCCCATTAATCTGATATTACTATCTTAAATTTCCTTAATTTCCGAGCTAGGGCAGGGAGCAAGAGGGACATTTGGTAAATAATCCCTCCCTTTTATGGAGCGCGCTTATCTAAATACATGGACGAGATTGCTATTAGACCCATTTGTTGTTGTTGGCATGTCCAAGGGAACATACCTTAAGTTAAATAAATATCGCTGTCTACTTGTCGGTTTATAAACATAGAATATAAACCAAATTTATCCAAGAAATGTTTTGATTAATGATGGATTGTTTGATTTGCATTGGCATGCCAATTTTTAAAAAATAATTCTAAAAAGACTGCGCTAGTTCCTTCACAGCACAATAGAAGGGGGGGTCTCATTTTAATCCACACCCTTTGATTTTTTTATATAAAATTTTAAATTAATGCTCTAAATCAGGATTATGCCACTGATTACATGGAAAAGCAATTTTAGACAGTTGAAAACTGAACCCTCTTCAACTCTCTATCAGGGTCTTTTCCATTAGCAGTTGTATTTTATCTTAGCCAAAATACACAAACATTTTTGCCCTTTATGGGAGTCCCTAGGGTGGAACATACTTAGTACCTGATGACTACAAGTAAGACAAAACCTGTCGCGGTGATTTCTTACAATAACAGGAAGGCTGCATGTAGTGGCTTGACCTCTTACTGAGAGTGTGGAGTGCCCTGAAAATATTTCCTAATCTGATAGAGTTACTCTAGTAGAAAGTAGTTACCATTGTAGGGGTATCAGTTACTGCTCTGCAAACGTATCAACTAAGACTCTTCCTGGTTTTCTTAAAAGTAATTGCTGCAAACTGTGCCCAACATCCAAAGGGGCGGATGAGATAGATTTCACTTAAAAAAGCTTAACTTTGTCTTTGTGAAACTGACAATAAACATGCCTTGACCATCAGGGAATAATCTACTTTGCACTGATACAGTAAGGACCTGATGGCACTCCATCAAGGGATACAAGTCTGTGCAGGTAAGCCCCGAAGATTTATACCCGAACAATAATATAAACGCAACATGTAAAGTGTTGATCCCAGAAAAGTTCCATTTGCACACAAATATTATTTTTCTAAAATGTTCTGCAGAAATTGTTTACATGCCTGTTAGTGAGCATTTCTCCTTGCCAAGAGAATCCATCCAAACCGACAGGGTGGCATATCAAGAAGCTGATTAACAGCATTGATCATTACACAGGTGCAACTTGTGCTGGGGACAATAAAAGGCCTCTTAAAATGTTCAGTTTTTTCACACAAACACAATGCCACAGACGTCTCAAAATTTTGAGGGAGCGCGCAATTGGCATGCTGTCTGATGAATGTCCACCAGAGCTGTTGCCAGAGAATTGAATGTTAATTGATCTACCATAAGCCGCCTCCAAAATTGTTTCAGAGAATTTTTCTGTACGTCCAACCAGCCTCACAAACCCCAGACACGTGTAACCACACCTGCCAAGGACCTCCACATCCGGCTTTTTCACCTGCGGGATCGTCTGAGACCAGCCACCCAGACAGTTGATAAAACTGTGGGTTTGTACCAACCCCATTTTTTTTTGGACAAAACTGTCAGAAACGTCAGGGAAGCTCATTTTGCTTGTCGTCGTCCTCACCAGGGTCTTTTCCTACTTTAGTGGATAAATGCTCACCTTTGATGGCCAATGCCATGCTGGAGAAGGTGCTCTTCACGGATGAATCCCCGTTTCAACTGACCGGGCAGATGCTGTAGGGAGGCGGTTTCCTTATTTCAAAAATTGTGAACAGAGTGCCCCATGGTGGCAGTGGGTTAAGGTATGGGGAGGCATAAGCAACGGACAAAGATTTTTTTTTATCCATGGCAATTTGAATGCATAGAGATTTCCGTGACGAGATCCAGAGGCCCCTTTCGTGCCGTTTATCTGCCGCCATCATCTCATGTTTCAGCATGGTAATTTACGGCCCATGTCGCAAGGATTTGTGCCAAATTCCTGGAAGTGAAAATGTCCCAGTTCTTGCATACTCACCAGACATGTCACCACT
This sequence comes from Coregonus sp. 'balchen', assembly GCA_902810595.1. NCBI lineage: Eukaryota > Metazoa > Chordata > Actinopteri > Salmoniformes > Salmonidae > Coregonus > Coregonus sp. 'balchen'. The sequence goes on from LR778257.1 coordinate 42,428,368, forward strand.
ATTGAGCAGTTTGGGATGCTCTGGATCAACGTGTACGACAGCGTATTTCCCGTTTTCCCCCCAATATCCAGCAACTTCACACAGCCATTGGAGAGGAGTGGGACAACATTCCACAGGCTACAATCAACAGCCTGATCAATCTATGCGAAGGAGATGTGTCGCGTGCATGAGGCAATGGTTGTCACACCCCGATACTGACTGGTTTTTTGATCCACTCTCCTACCTTTCTTTTTGGGTACTGCATCTGTCACCAACAGATGCATATCTGTATCCCAGTCATGTGAAAACCATGAATTGGGCCCAATGAATTTATTTCAATTGAGTGATTTCCTGAACTTTAACTCATAAAATCTTTGAAATTGTTGCATGTTGCATTTATATTTTTGTTCAGTGTACATACCCAGGGAGAGAAGTCACCAATGATATATGATTCGCTGACAGATCCGAAGGGGGATTATCCAGATATTCCGATAGATGCCTGACACAGAGGCGCAGACCTGCAAATTATTGTTTGGAAAAAGACTGACGCAAGAAATGGAACAAGACCCTTGGGTGTCAAGCTCAATGAGCTCTCTGATTTCCTCGGGCGAAGTCTTATATGACAACTGAGTCAGTAACTCTGTAAAAATGAAGTGGGATGACCCATGTTAGTTAATGTGGATTTAAATATTTTGATCATCCCTCTCGCTTTAAACAAAATAATTCACAGTAGTTTTTTTCTCTCACTGAAATGTGCTTGGTCAATTGAAACACTTATAGGTCAAATGCAGCCATTTTTATCTCAATATCAAACCCTTTTCTGGGTAACAATGAAGTACTAATGTGATTTCTTTCAATTAACATGGTCAAAAAGAAACAGAAATTGCTTCTTAGCAAAAAAGCAATTTCTCAAACAAAAATGTCACTAGGACTGTCTGGGAGTGTTCTGTATTTAACCTGAAAACTAGCTGTTATTGGCAGAGAGGTTTGAAATCTCTTTGTTATTGGTCTATTAACTTCACCAGGAGGTCCAAAATCCCACCCATGCAAAACTCCCGTTTTTTTCGAACAGCTCTTACCAAAAATGGTATTATGCAAATTTTCCAATTTCACAATTATTCCAACTCAGGAAAGACATAAAAACCCGGAAATCTTTTTTACTTCAGCTCATATTTATCAAAAAACGTAATTCGTGGCGTCTCAATGCCCCCTTTTTTTTAAGGGGAGAACAAAAAAAAAAAAATATATTTTTCCCACAATGTTAAATGACCAATGCTCTTTTCCTGTGACATGGGGGTTTTTAGCGGGGAGAACCCAAGCAATCCTTTTCAAGGAATACTTATCCAAAGACTGTAGTTACACCCCTCACACACCCACACAACACACACACACGACCACGCACCACACCCCAACAACCCCCACACCACAACACCCACACACACACCCACACCACACACACACACACACACCACACACACACACACACCCCCTTTTACCCACAAACTAACCCTTCAAATTTTAAACCCCCCTTGGATTTTTTCACATTTATTTTACAAAGGAGAAAAAAAGATTTAATGTCATTTTTTGAAAAAACACACAAAATACTCGTAATGTAAAAGTGGAAGAAAATTCAATAAAAAAAAAAAAAAATAAAATTTAAAAAACTCAAATGTGTAGATAAGTTAGCCCTGGGAAAAAAATTTAGAAAAAACCCTTACCCAATAAACTCAAGTATTCGATGCTAATCTAAAAGTGTTCTGAAAACACAAATATACAGCTTTTACTGGAACACCTGATACAGAAAAGTATTTCTAAATTTTTCGTGCATTCAGGAAAAAGGGGGAGTAAATATTGCAGATTAGTAGTCCCAAAAGGGGGGCAGTATTTTTTTGTATGTTTTTGAAAATAGTTTTTCTAGTGATTTTATTTTTGATCCCGGAACTCGAGGATGATTTGAAATGCAAGCAGCAATTTAAAGCAGGTGCCGATGGGGATCCCTTATCAAAAGGAGTCACAATGACCCGAAGTTTTTGTTTGATACGTGCTTTTTCAAACCGTGTTTTGAAAATGCGAGATTCCCCTTTTTTCCCCGGGGTCCAGTGCTTTCTTCTTTCCCAAGCTGCTTTAAAACACCGCCCTCACGGGACACCGTACTAAAAATATAGTTGGTTTTTACATTAGTTTCACCTGACAGGAGCTTAGAAAATAGAAGGGAATCGGAAATTAGGGTTTAGGTTGGGGTTTGGGAATCCCATTGAAGCCCACTGTTTTAAAAATTGTTTATGTGATCCCCACTTTGCACTTTTGTCAAATATTTGTTTTTTCGATAGTGTATTTTTTTCTTTCTTAAGCCCCCAAAATAATCCCCTAGATTCATTTTAAAAAATGAATTTAAAGGAAAAAATGGGGGGAAGCATGAGTAAGAGCAAACCGGATTCCAATGTTTATAGCTACTAAACCAACAACTTACCTTTGCGTCAGATTTTCCATAAAAACAGGGAAAAAAAAACGAATTGATAATCACATGCTGCATTTATTGCGACCACAAAGTGCTTTGTGAACGAATAAAGCACAGGTCTTTAAAACCCCTTTTTCCAGAAAAATTTGGTGAAAGCACCGAAGCCTTCAAAACCCTCATTTTCCCCATCACGGGATTTTATCCCTTTTTTGAAATCGTATTTCACGGGCCCTGAAACTAAATTCATACTGCCTATTTCAAAGAGTTAACAAAATACATATTTTTTGTATTTTCAAATAAAATATACTTGCAAGTGCACGCAACATTCCGGAAACGGTAATGCTTTTGTTTATTTGCTATGCTGTGGACGTACATTCTTATTTCCCTGTTTATACGGACGAAAGTCGTCTGGAAAAGAGTGTGCAAAGCCCAAAATTAAATGTAAGTAAAAATTAACACTTGCAACACCCTGCTGGGTTTTTTCTAATACCTCCCCCCCCAAAACAAGGCCAGATTTGATCAAATTAAAATAGCAGTGTGTTTAAAAATTTCAGTTTTAACATTTTTTGGAAATTTTAGCAGACGCTCTTTCCAAGGGCTCATGCGTTTTGTTTGACCCAAAATATGCCCCAAGGCTCCTATGGAGGGTGATGCAATTGGAGCCCCAGAGGCCAATCAGCGCTGTCAACGACCCGTGTGCCTCGCAACTTTGTAACAAGCAAGGGCCCCGTGTACTCGGATAGTTCCGCTTTGACCCGTTGGTTGACGGGGGTTGGGGCGGGAGGTCCTTAAAAATCAATCTCTAGTTTAAAAAACTGACTATTTTTAGGGGGATTTATTAATTATGTAATTGTTTTTCCGCGGGGGCGGACATGCCCTTTGGGGGTTTTAATGTGTCCTTCAAATCCTCTAAACCCTGCTTACATAAGGGCTAGAACCCAATCAAAGAGTCCAATCTTTGTTAACATTTTCTGAAGCCCCATTGCCCTAAAGTGCCTTTTGTTGTCTTTTTTCAAAAACATCTTGTTTTTGCAGATTCCCGTTTCAAATTCCGAAAGAAAACCCTTTCTGTCAAAAAAAAGTTGGCTTTCCCAAAGGTACACGGGAGCTTCGCACAAACCTCTGAAATGTTCTTGTTAGCAGAGACCCCCCTTCCCCCCATTCTCTCTTTTAAAGAGGGGGGTGTTAAAGGAAAAAACATACCGGGGCGCCTTCCTATCCTGTGTTCCCCTGCCTTGGCCTCAAAGCCTGAGCAGGTCAGGCCCCTTCTTAGACCGTTGCAAAAAAATCAAACCATGGTTTTGTCCTCTGTGTTCAACTGTGTCCATGTAAAAAAAGCGATTTTAGTAGAATAGTTTTTCCAAATTAGACAAAGCAAAAGAGGGAAATGTATCTATTTAGGGTTTTAAAGCCATCCTCCTTATGGGGTAAAAGTGATAGATGGCACTTTACTGAACAGTTTCACCATCTCAATAGGAGTCACCTGGGCTCATGGGGTTGGACTGTCCCGTTTCCTCATTAAAGGGGCCAGCATAAACCCGGATTTTCCTGGCCCCCCGCCGTTAGGGGTTTTCCCCGGTTGGTTTTTCAGAGATCATGGGTTTGGTTTTGGGGCCAATGGTAAACGGTTTCGTCTGTCGGGCCAGAGTAATGGGGAAGGTCAGTCGATAACTCTAATCAAACCCTGCACTAAAGATTTATGCCTTTTGATCTTTTCCAACGATTGAAAAGGCATCTTGTTTAATAGGTCCTGTTTTTTTTTCTTTTGTTTTGGCTTTTTTCAATTAAAAAATAATTTTTAAAATAGAACACTATTTAGTTTATAAAAATATACTAAGGACACAAGTACCCCAGATCTCAAAACAGTTTTTGCACATTTTTAAATTAAAAAATAAAAGGTTTTAAAGGAGTAACATCTCAACCCTCAAAGTTCCCCTTAACTGCATGGATTTATTTGATATTCAAAAACGAACCACACAATTTAAATAATTCCCTCTTGTCCCGTGGTCCCCCAAAGCCCCCCAAAATTACTTTTAAACCTGGGCAATATTTAACAGAATGTCATGGTCCCTAGGGTCAGAGACGTTCCAATACACATCGACAAACCATTTCTCTTTTGGCATTTTTCCACCCCCTTGGATTTCTTTTTCCCCTCTCTCCCCAGGTTAAAAGGCTCATTGTGAGCCTGGGAAAAATCAGAGCACGACCCATGGGGGGGAAACCAGGGTCTCTAAAATTTTCGCTAGCACTATAGCAGAGAAAACCCCTTTTAAAATGGAGCGCATGAAAAAATGGGTAGTGGGGGGGAGGAGGGGCTTTTTCCCTTTTGGTTGCAGGGGGTGATGGGGTTTTTTTTAGCTGTGGCATCAGTAACAATACAGTTAAAGGCGATCCCCCCTTTTTCGTACGTGCTATCAAAGAAGCCATTTTGTGCTTTTGATCGTATACCCCGGGCTGGGTCAAACTGTGATGGCTAAAAACCAAATTTCTTGATTTTGCGGCTTAAGAGGGGCTGTTGAAGGACCACTTTTTGTTCCCCTGGGAGGGTTAATACAGGGAAATTATCTCTTGCATGGGGAAAAATTTAAAATGTAGAGGTGGGAAAAAACATGAAAAAAAAGAGTGGGGTGCTGAAGCGGGGCAAGGTAGCTTAGGGGAAAGCGTTGTGCCAGTAAACAAAAGGGGATGGTTCTAATCCCCGAGTGATGGGTGAAAAAACTTCAAGTCCCCCTTAAAGAAAGGGCACTTACCCTAATTGCTCTGGAAAGATGTCTGCTAAAAAAAATAAAACTTCTGTTTTTGTTCTACCAAAAACTTCCCACGCATCGTTTGTCTGTGGGGATTTTGAGTCACTGAAATAGGTTAAAAAAAGAACATTTTGGGGAATTATTTAACAGCAAAATGATTTTTATGTAGGTAAAAGCGGTTTTTAAGGCGGGGTTCATCTGCTGAGCCCGCATTGTGGTTGTGTAACGCATGTTACCATCACTTTTAAAGAAAACGCAGGGGACAGTGGCCCCCAAATCAAACCTGTCCTGCTAAACCAACCATTTTTTTTGGCAGGGCTGCTAATTTGGTCATTTTCAGGAAGAAAAAGTTACCAGCAGGAGCTTTGACGACAGAAAACATTCTCTTCAGGAAATAATGTAGAAATGGACTCAAAAAAGGTGTTGGCAAAGTTTTTTTTCTCTCTTTTTGCGCCATTTTAAATAAAGGGCTAAAAAAATTCCTTTTGGACTGGTGTGAACCATAAGGGGGTGAATAATGGGCCCGATTTTTCCCCCCCATGCAAAAAAACCCCGCAAAAGGGGCATTTTAAATTCCCCGCCCTAAAAACCGCTGTTGGGTGTCAAGCAGCAGTAACCTAGCTGTACAGGGGGGTTATAAATTTGGGTAATTTTAATTTTCAAAAAAAAAAAAGGGGTTTTTGTCTTTTTAGCTTTAGTCATGAAAAACATGCAGCCTTCAATCACTTTTAGCTACTGTTTAAGCCCCTGGGGGCCCAAAACACGTTCCCCTTGAGTTTTTCCCGAAATTTCCCATCGACTTGTAGTCATAGCAATCTATTCTAATTTTTTGGTGATTTTTTAAATTTAAATGGAGAAGTCCCCCGACCCCCCCCAAAAATCTTTCGGAGCCATCATCGACTCAGGGTTTTTGTCCAACAGTCTCTGGACCTACCCCTGCCACTCCTATCTGGGCCTTTTTTCCATGGAATAAATTTGTAGACTTAGTTTTTCCACAAAATCCTGGACATCGGACCCCTTTTTTTACTTTGCAATGCAACAAAAAATCTCTCAACCCAACCAAAGGGCATCAAAAAATGTGCTATAAAATTCTAGAAAACAAAATCCTTGTGCCCTTCAGACTCCTTCTGCCCACCCCAAGGGGGCAGAGGAAAAAATCATTAACCACTTAACTAGGAACCAATTTAAACCCTTCCCAAACCCAATGCAGTTGCACCCCCAAAAACGAAAAACATTTGTATAAAAAACTAGCTCCCGGTATACAAAAAATACCCGAGCTTTGAAGCAACTTCCAGAATGGAACGGAAATGGGCCCAAAAACCCAAAAGGAAATTTTCCCAAAATAGTTTGGAAAGACGTACCCTGCTACCGAAGAGCCCCGCTGCCGTCATCCACTTTTCCAATTAATCGAGGAAAAAAAGAAAAACCAAATTTCTTTTTTTTACTTGAAAGCTAACTAAAAAAGCGCATTCCCCAAAAAGGGGGCTTCACTTTACAGTAAAAAATTCAGATTTTTAGGAAAAAAAATCTACCCTTTGAAAACAAAACGGGGCTCCTTTTGAATCGCGTATTCCCCCAGGGGTTAGCTGTCCCGGATCTCAAGTCTGCGAGGGCCTGGGATGGGGGGAGACATTAAATGTTTTAGACTATATTTCCTTTACACAAGAAAATAATCAGGGCCCCCTTAAAACCCCGGCATACGGATCCTTTCCCAAAAATGTTTAAAGGGGGCTTTTCCCGTTTGGCCCTCCATGTTAAAAATAATAAAAGCTCTTATCCACCCGGGTGTGTACAAACTACTAAAAATGCAGTGATAAAGCCTTCTTTAAAAAACCCCAAACCCGACCCCGGAAAAAAAAAAAACATCGGCCTAATGAATTTCCATTCCCCTCAAAAAATTTTGAAAAAACTGTTTGGGAGAAACTCACTGCCTTTTGAAGACAAAAAATGTATACAAAAAGTTCATCTGGTTTTGACCCCATCTGACTGAGATGCATTTTGAAGGGGAAATCCTTTTAATGGCGTAACCGAGGCTTGCTCTGTCCCCGGCTCTAGACCTTAGTGCGGGGTTTTACACCCGACCCAATTCTTTTTGGGGAGACTGGAAACCCAAATTGGGTTTCCCCGGACAAGTTCTGGCCTGGTTAGATCTTTCCCCTCGGAAAGATATCAGTTTTTCTTGTGAAGGTTGTCCCCGACAAATAACGAATTTCGGTGTTTCCCCAAGGTTCCTTTTGGGCACTATTGTTTTTTACTAAATTTTTCCTCTTGGGGGTGTTTTTGAAAACTAATGTTAACTTTTACGCTATGCGGAGAAACACGCTTTCATTTCAAGGAAAAAATGGTGAAGCCCCAAAATTGCCCCCGTAAAGCCTGGTTTAAAACATAAGGAAGTGGGTGGCTGAAACTTTCTACTTTTAAAATCGGAAAAACAGAGATGCTTTTCTGGTCCCAAGAAAAAAAAGAGATCTTCGTTAAAATTGACAAATTTATCTTGTGGTTAAAGTCTCCAAAAAAAAACTGTGAAGGGCCTCGGCTTATCTTTACCCTTTATCTCTTTTTGACGAAATATCAAGAGTTTTAAGGACAGCTTTTTTCCTCTACGTAATTTCAAAATCAGAAATTTTCTGTCCAAAAATGATGCAGAAAATTTCCTGCATTTGTTATTCTAGGTTGACTACGCAATTTTATTTCCGGAAACCCGGGTAAAGCCAAAAAAACTTCAGTTTTGGGGAAAAAACGGCTGCTAAATCCGACAGAACCAAAAATTTGATTTATATTTCCCTCTGCTTCCCCAACTGCTTCCTTTTTGGCAAGGGTGATTAAAGGTTTTAATTTTAACCTATAAAGGTTACATGGGCTTGCTCCCCCTTCTTTTTTGATTTTCCCCGCCCTACATACAATACGTACGCTACGGTCCAAAACGCGGCCTCCTAATTGTCCCCAGAATTTTTAAGCAAAAAGCGGGAGGCAGGGTTTTCCTATAGATCTCCATTTTTATGGAAAGTTGCCTACCCATGTGAGAGGGAAGACCGGTCTCAAACCTTTTGTTTTCGAGACATCTCTTCAGTAGGGCTATGATTGGGGTGTCTGGCCCCCCCGGGGGTGAAGGTGAACGGGAAAAGGGCCCGGAGCAACGAACGCCCCTTCGTCTCTGCCGGGCCGGTTCCCCTCTCCCACTGGGTTCTTGCCTCTAAAACCCCCTTTTCAGGGGGTGAGTCCTGGCTTGTGGTGTCTTTTAGCCGTCCCTGGAGGGGGCGTCCTTTATGGGTTTTATTTTCTGACGGATCTTCCTGTCGGGTTGGCGCCCCCCTTGGTTTTGTGTGGTGGAGACCTCGTGGGATACTCGGCCTTTTCTCAGGATTGTGTTTGGGGGTTGAGGAAACCCCTTTGTGGTGCGGGGGTTGCTTTGAGAGTGGGTGGGGTATATCCCCTTTCCGTTTGGCCCTTCCGGGGGTTTTTGGATGGGGCCCAAAAGGGCTCCCACCGCTCCTCTCAGCCCCCATATTTTTGCTGCAGAGTTTTTTTGGGCGGGGGGGTGGGGTTGGGTTAACCTGGAACTTCTCTGTCTTATCCCGTGTCCTGTGTGAATTTAAATTGCCTTTTCTAATTCTCTCTTTCTTTTCTCTTGAGAAGAGCCCCCGGACCATAGTCGGACTACCGGGCATGCTGACCCTTGCTGTCCCCCGTGCCCGGCCTTGTGCTTTCCAGTTTCAATGTTTGCCTGCGGTTACGAAACCCCCACCTTCCAGCCGCTGTTTTCAACTCTTTAAAGATCGGCTATGAAAGCAATGAGGACCTGGCCCCAGGACCATACGTGGGACTACCGGCCGTGGGGGACTCCTGCTGTCCCCAGTCCGCTGGCCCTTTTGCTATTCCAGTTTAAAATGTTCGCCTGCGGTTATGGAACCCCTACCTTCCCCGACCGCTTTTTCAAATCTTTAAAGATCGGGTATAAAGCCAACTGAGATTTTTTCCTGATTATTATTTTACCATGCTTTTTCACTTATGAATTTTGAACTCTTGGGGATGGTTTGTTATAACCCCCCACCCCGGGAAAGCCAAAAGGGCTGGCCACCCCCCTAGCCGGGTTTCCCCTCAGGTTTCTTTCCCAGGTTTTTTGGGCCTTTTAGGGGGTTTTTCCTAGCCCCCGGTTCTACCACCTGAAACTATGTTTGGGGTTTTAGGCTGGGTTTCGTACAGCACTTCGGATTTAGCCCGATGTACGAGGGGTATATAAAAAAAAAATTGATTGAAACGTGTGATATTTAAAGGGATTTGGGGGGAAAATCTTTTGCATTTTGGGGGAAAAAATCTAAGGTACAGTAGTAGCAAATGGGGTTTAAATACTATTTGAAATCTTTTTAAAAGTTTTTTCACTTGCTTTTGCGCCTTGAGAGCCAGATGGGCGGCGTTTGCGTATTTGTGACTATTCTATTGGTTCCACTGCGCCAGGCAAGCTAATCAAGCCCAGCTATAGTATTTCAAATGATTCAATGGTGTTTGAACCCAGGTCTGTGTAGGAAGGTGTTGAACTGTGAACTCCTCAGATAACTATTTGTTTAATGAAGAGAGATGATCCATTCTAGTAGAGTGATTCTAACCTATTTAACCCTAACACTAATTATAACCCTAAAACCTCAAACCTAAACCTAACTACTAAGCCTAAATGAGCCTTTTACAAGTGATGACTGTCAAAATATCCTAACTTCTCAGAATTTTAATTGGTTTACTATTCTTTTGGTACTCACAAGTACAGTGAAGTACACACACACACACACACACACACACACACACACAACACACACACACACACACACACACACACACACACACACACACACACACCACACACACAATTGATCATAACATTGATTATCATTCAGGTTTTATATTGCAAACCTACATGAAAGCAGAGTATTTTCTTCTCTCTCCACTCTTGATTGTTATACCCGAGGCATGGAAAGAGAGAACACATACAAGGAAACGATTGACAATGCCAGTGCTTGTGCAGAGTGATTTCATCTGGAACTTACATTGATGACACTGTTACAAAAAGCTAATTAGAATAATTTGTTGTAAGTGCATGATCTGCCCCAGAAATAAGGTTCTGGGAACATTTTGTAATTCTTGGGGTATATGTGTTGTATAAAGTTATATAAAGTACTGGATTGGATTGGTTAGTGTGATGATTCAAATCTTAACCTATTGCCTTTGGCACCATCCAATACTGACTAGCTCAAAACCTTCAATTGCACATAACAGAAGATTTAGAAGTTCAGTTTGGTTTATTGGAAACAATCCTCTGCAGGTTTACTCAGTGCTTAATTAACCCTAAAAGCGCTAACATGGTTTCTTTTGACACTGATACTGTTGTCAAGCAGTAACTTTATTTCCTTAACCTTTTGTAACACAAGTAAATTATTTACATTCCACAAATAAGCATTATTTTTTATCTGACATTTATAGTCAAATTTGATGTTTCAAAATATATGTTTTGTATGTTTTCCATGTTTTGAACAGATATTTCAATACATTTCATCCATAGCCATTTGTTATGAACATTTGTCTGTTATTCATGCAAAGTGTTGTGTTTCTGTGATACTCAGAGGCTGAGAAATTGGCGATTGAGCTAATCTGACATACCGTTACAACCGAAGATGTCCACTGATGAGGGCGATATAGGCGATATGAGCGTCGGGGGCAACATACTTTTTAGCTCTAACTTTGGAATGCTATGGGCTATCAACTCAGTTCCAATGCATCTGAAGACTTGGTATAGCAACATTCACTGGAAGCTAGATATGTATTTACATTTTTGAGTTATTTTTGAGTTATAGTGGCTGCCACGCCCCCCAGGGGCCAAATCTGGGGTGGTCCATATCTATATATTTTCAAGGTACATACTGTAATATACCTCTGTGCCAAATTTGGTGCTTTTATCACAAAGTTTACTTTTGAGTCCACATTTTCAGCTTAGTTTCACCACTAGTATATATTTTTTTACATGTACATTTTAGTCGAGTGACCTACAAGACCAATTACGGTTAAGTGCCTTGCTCAAGAGCACATACACAGATTTTCCACTAGTCTGCTCGGGTATTCAACCTTTCGGTTACTAGCCCAACGCTCTTAACCGCTAGGCTACCTGCCGCCCAAAAGAGAGAATTTTTTCATTCCTCCATATTAACAAGAAAACATGGTAAATTATGTTTTTTGTTGTTGGTAGTATTAGTTTCTTGACAAAGTCCTACAATTCAGAAGGATAAAAAAAATTTTTTTCGAAATTAACCCGTTTGTGCTTTTATGGTTAATGATTTTATTCCATATCCTTTACCTACGCTGCATTGGAGAGTTAGACTAGTCCCTTTTACCATAGGCATAAACAAGAGTTTGTTTGAGAGAATGACGCATGCCCGAGTTGTTGAAGCCCCCACAATTCCTCTAGTTACAAAAAACATATGGTGAAACAATAGCCTGTGGGTAGTGGGCAAGGCACTTGTTCTCCATTTGTCAAGTGCTCTCGGTTTGTCACCTGTTCAAGTGTAGCGTTCTTTAAAAAAATGGCTATCCACGTTGTTGATAAAGAAGTGGGATGCTGGTACGTTTCTGTACATCTAGCTTTAGTATTTGTTAATACAGATGTAGGATCTTAATTTTATCACTATTTTGTTGCTGAGAATGTTCCTTCAACAGCAGGAAATGCAACTTGTTGTGTATTCGAAGTTTAAAAAAGGCTTTTCAAGTTTGTAATTTCCACTTTAAAATGTAAGAATGATTTGCCCTAACGAAAAATCTATCAACCTCTACAAAAAATGTCCATTAATTTTAATCCACATAATAATTCACATTTCCTGTTGCTGCAGGATTATTTCCTGCTGTAGCAAACTGGCTCAAATTAAGACCCACATCTGTACCTATCAATTCTCCTCTTCAGTCCTCAATGACCAACCAGCATGCACTCTCCAGCCAATCAATATCATTCATTGATCAATTGAGTGCAGCGGACGAAACTGAAACCAGCAGGATTGCAGAAACTCGAGTGACCTGAGTTGTGTGATGTTGGTGTGAACCTAGAAGTCAGTAATTTAGGGTCTTCAACAATTCCCCCATGATTGCATCTCCACAGAAGAGTACTGGCATTGTTTATTTCCTGCTCGGTTTCAAATAGGATAGGATAAGAGGTCCAAGGCAACTTCTGCAGCAGATGTTCCTTGCACCAGCTCTTTTGTCATTTCTCCCAACACCAAACCCCAAGTAGTTTATCAATAATCTAGGGTCATGAGTGCAGGACCACATGTACTTTCATGGATTTTATTGGAGGTTTGGAAAAGCACATTTGAATTTAATTTCAATTTCCCATGAACACCATCTGTTAAGTGAATTTTGCTGCTTTTGGTTTCTAAAACATCTATAGTGAACTCATAAACAGTACGGTCATGACAGGATTATTATAAGAATAATCCATCTCAAACAAAAAACTAAATTAAAGAATAGGACTAAATCAAATCAAATCACACATGAAATGGACTTTAAATAAAGTTTGATTTGATTTAGTCCTATTAATTAACTTCGATTTTTGTTGAGATGGAGACGTGAATCCAACATATCAATTATTAATTTGTAGACAAACGGAATTAAAGACAGACTACGTCAGTGGCACAGATGGAAACTATCCAAGCAGAAGATATCTCCTTCAAATATTGATATTTGAGAGTTAGGATAATAAGATGATTCTGAGATAATTGGCTTTAAAGTTTTCCCAACCCTCATTGGTTTGAATAGTGTCAGCAATTTGTATATGTATCTTTTGAACTTAACAAACATTAATTTGGGTATTTATAATACTATATAGGTAGAGAACGTTGAACAGAACAAGGCCATGTCAATAATTCAATGTTGACAAAAATGCAGATAGAACCTTATAGTCCCAAGCGCTCGGTTGGTTGCATTGACAACCAAACACAAATTTAATATCACTAAATATCATTACATTAGAAATCAACCAGAGCTTGAAATCCCAGGCCTATTGTATTGTCTATTTTAGGTGAATTCTGGGTTGAATTGAAACATAGCTGTTGATGACTTTGCAAATGCAATATATGCCTAAATGGCTTCATGATGTATACTGATGGTGATAAAGTGGCACATTTCATTTGTCTTTTGA
>LR778257.1:42441818-42501015 GCA_902810595.1 Coregonus sp. 'balchen'
GGGGGGTAGAGGAGAAGATGAGAAGGGGGGGTAGAGGAGAAGATGAGAAGGGGGGGGTAGGGGTGAGAAGATGAGAAGGGGGGGTAGAGGAGAAGATGAGAAGATGAGAAGGGGGGGTAGAGGAGAAGATAGGAAGGGGGGGTAGAGGAGAAGATGAAATGGCGGGAGAGGGTAGAGGAGAAGATTAGGAAAGGGGGGGTAGAGGAGAAGATAGGGAAAGGGGGGGTAGAGGAGGAAGATGAGAAGGGGGGGTAGTAGGAGGAGATGATGGAAGGGGGGGGGGGTAGAGGAGACGATGAGAAGGGGGTGGCGGGTAGAGGGAAGATGAGAAGAATGATGAAGGGTGGGGTAGAGGAGAGAAAATAGGAAGGGGGGGGTAGAATGAGAAATGAGAAGATGATGAAGGGGGGGGTAGATGAGAACTGAGAAGATGAGAAGGGGGGGTAGAGGAGAAGATGAGAAGGGGGGGTAGATGAGAAGGGGGGGTAGAGGAGAAGCTAGTCTGGTGCCAGGTAGTCTCAGTAAACCATCCCGGTGTGAGGGTCAGCTACAGAACGTTGGACCTGGTCGGGTCCCGGGTAATCAGGTTCGGGTGGACCCGTGAAGACCTCTACTCTATTGCTCCTCTACTCCTCTGTTCCTCAAGCAAGGGGGAGGCTGATGACATCACGGATTCCCATCAGACCAACTCCTTGAAGTTCACAGTTGTCTAAAAAACACTATTCTGCTCAAAACATACTTTTTGACCCTTTAGTGTGTGTACTTTGCTGTATTTATACTGGGATATCACTTTTCAACAATCACTGGAGGACGTCTAAGTGTCGAGGTTTAGGGATCAGGTTTGTTTTGTGGAACTCGGGGTGGGTGGTGTATCTCTGATTAAGTATGTGGAGCTGGCAGTGTGTGTGTTTGTGCGCGTGTGTGTGTGTGTGTGTGTGTGTATGTGGATGGTGTGTGTGTGTGTGTGTGTGTGTGTGTGTACGCACTGCCTAGTAGGATGGAATTGACTTGTAGATCATAATTAAATGTTGTTGTTTTCTGTTTTCCTTCCCTCTCCTTCTATACTTCACCTAGCATTCTCGTAATCAAGGTTCGTCTATTATAAGTACTCCTGTCTGTCACCTTAAGTACTTCCCTACTTCTCTTCCTTGTCTCCTCCTATACTTCCCGCTCCTTCCCTCTCCTTTCCTCTCTCTCTCCCCCCCACATCTCTTTTCTCTCTCTCCACCCTCTCTCCTCCCCCTCTCTCCTCTCTCCTCTCCCTCTCCTCTCCTCCCCCTCTCTCCTCCTCTCAGCTGGAGATGGACAGAGTGTCCAGATGGACTCCATTAAGTCAGGCTTCGTGGGTTCCCAGGTGGAGCTGCGTTGTATCTCGTTAACTCCAACCCCCCGGTCAAGATCTCTCAGGTCACATGGCAGAAGTTTCCTGAACGGCACCAAAACAGAACGTGGCCATCGCCAAACCCCTCGCTGGGGGTGTCCGTGCTCCCGCCCTTCAAGGAAGGGTACCTTCAAGCAGCCGGCGGTCCGTCACCGCACCCCGTCTCTGGAGGATACCACCATCATGTTCTCCAACCTGAGGCTATCTGATGAGGCCGCATACATTTGCGAGTACACCACCTTCCCTGCTGGGAACCGAGAGAACATGGTCAACCTCACTGTGTTTGGTAAGGACGAGTTAACACAATATCAACCTCACTGTGTTTGGTAAGGACGAGTTAACACAATATCAACCTCACTGTGTTTGGTAAGGACGAGTTAACACAATATCAACCTCACTGTGTTTGGTAAGGACTAGTTAACACAATATCAACCTCATTGTGTTTGGTAAGGACTAGTTAACACAATATCAATCTCATTGTCTTTGGTAAGGACGAGTTAACACAATATCAACCTCACTGTGTTTGGTAAGGACTAGTTAACACAATATCAACCTCATTGTGTTTGGTAAGGACTAGTTAACACAATATCAACCTCATTGTGTTTGGTAAGGACGAGTTAACACAATATCAACCTCACTGTGTTTGGTAAGGACGAGTTAACACAATATCAACCTCACTGTGTTTGGTAAGGACGAGTTAACACAATATCAACCTCACTGTGTTTGGTAAGGACGAGTTAACACAATATCAACCTCACTGTGTTTGGTAAGGACGAGTTAACACAATATCAACCTCTCTGTGTTTGGTAAGGCTCAACAACCCAATAAGACATTCTAGTCAATTAGACGTGAGAACCAAGAGAATGTTACAGCTATGTGAGATGATGTCTTGAAAAGGGGCACAATAAGAAACATACCCTGCCCTTGACCTGCCCTTGACCTGCCCTTGACCTGCCCTTAACATGCTATGAAGTAAGTAATTGTGAGGTCAGACACTAAAGCGCTCTAACCTTGGAAGACCTGTCACTCAGCCAGACTGTGTTTCTGTGAAGGTGTTGGAGATGTCAGGCCACTCAGCCAGGCTGTGTTTCTGTGAAGGTGTTGGAGATGTCAGGCCACTCAGCCAGGCTGTGTTTCTGTGAAGGTGTTGGAGATGTCAGGCCACTCAGCCAGGCTGTGTTTCTGTGAAGGTGTTGGAGGTGTCAGGTCACTCAGCCAGGCTGTGTTTCTGTGAAGGTGTTGGAGATGTTCAGGTCCACTCAGCCAGGCTGTGTTTCTGTGAAGGTGTTTGGAGATGTTCAGGCCAATCAGCCAGGCTGTGTTTCTGTGAAGGTGTTTGGAGATGTCAGGCCACTCAGCCAGGCTGTGTTTCTGTGAAGGTGTTGGAGATGTCAGGCCACTCAGCCAGGCTGTGTTTCTGTGAAGGTGTTGGAGATGTCAGGTCACTCAGCCAGGACTGGTGTTTCTGTGAAGGTGTTGGAGATGTCAGGTTCACTCAGCCAGGCTGTGTTTCTGTGAAGGTGTTGGAGGATGTCAGGCCACTCAGCCAGGCTGTGTTTCTGTGAAGGTGGTGGAGATGTCAGGCCACTCAGCCAGGCTGTGTTTCTGTGAAGGTGTTGGAGATGTCAGGCCACTCAGCCAGGCTGTGTTTCTGTGAAGGTGTTGGAGATGTCAGGCCACTCAGCCAGGCTGTGTTTCTGTGAAGGTGTTGGAGATGTCAGGCCACTCAGCCAGGCTGTGTTTCTGTGAAGGTGTTGGAGATGCCAGGTCACTCAGCCAGGCTGTGTTTCTGTGAAGGTGTTGGAGATGTCAGGCCACTCAGCCAGGCTGTGTTTCTGTGAAGGTGTTGGAGATGTCAGGCCACTCAGCCAGGCTGTGTTTCTGTGAAGGTGTTGGAGATGTCAGGCCACTCAGCCAGGCTGTGTTTCTGTAAAGGTGTTGGAGATGTCAGGCCACTCAGCCAGGCTGTGTTTCTGTGAAGGTGTTGGAGATGTCAGGCCACTCAGCCAGGCTGTGTTTCTGTGAAGGTGTTGGAGATGTCAGGTCACTCAGCCAGACTGTGTTTCTGTGAAGGTGTTGGAGATAAATAAATAAATAAATAAATAATATGCCATTTAGCAGACGCTTTTATCCAAAGCGACTTACAGTCATGCGTGCATACATTTTTTTGTGTATGGGTGGTCCCGGGGATCGAACCCACTACCTTGGCGTTTCAAGCGCCGTGCTCTACCAGCTGAGCTACAGAGGACCACAGAGATGGAGATGCCAGGTCACTCAGCCAGGCTGTGTTTCTGTGAAGGTGTTGGAGATGTCAGGCCACTCAGCCAGGCTGTGTTTCTGTGAAGGTGTTGGAGATGTCAGGCCACTCAGCCAGGCTGTGTTTCTGTGAAGGTGTTGGAGATGTCAGGTCACTCAGCCAGGCTGTGTTTCTGTGAAGGTGTTGGAGATGTCAGGCCACTCAGCCAGGCTGTGTTTCTGTGAAGGTGTTGGAGATGTCAGGCCACTCAGCCAGGCTGTGTTTCTGTGAAGGTGTTGGAGATGCCAGGTCACTCAGCCAGGCTCTGTTTCTGTGAAGGTGTTGGAGGTGTGCTGTATTCTAGTCACACAGTAATATTGCTTTCATGTAACCAGAGAACGCTGCAGAGTTCAGAGAAATAAATATGTACAGTGCCTTCAGAAACTATTCTCACCCCTTGACTTGTTCCACACGTTGTTGTGTTACAGCCTGAACTTAAAATCAATTACATTTAGATTGTTTTTGTCACTGGCCTACACATAATACCACGCAATCTCAAAGTGGAATTATGTTTTTCAATTTTTCTTACAAAACAATTTAAAAATGAAAAGCTGAAATGTATTGAGTCAATAAGTATTCAACCCCTTTGTTATAGCAAGCCTAAATATGTTCAGGAGTTAAAATGTCCTTAACAAGTCACCGAATAAGTTGCATGGATTCACTCTGAGTGCAATAATAGTTTTTAACATGATTGTTGAATGACTACATCATCTCTGTAACCCACACATACAATTATATGTAAGGTCCCTCAGTCAAGCAGTGAATTTCAAACACAGTTTCAACCAAAAAGACCAGGGAGGTTTTCCAATGCCTCGCAAAGAAGGACGCCTATTGGAAGATTGTAAAAAAAAAAAAAAAAGAAAAGACATTGAATATCCCTTTGAGCATGATGCAGTTACTAATTACACTTTGGATGGTGAATCAATATACAATATACAACTAGTCACTACAAAGATACAGGTGTTCTTCCTAACTTAGTTGCCGGAGAGGAAAGAAACCACTCAGGGATTTCACCATGAGGCCAATGGTGACTTTAAACAGTTACAAAGTTGAATGGCTGATAGGAGAACACCCAGGATGGATCAACATTGTAGTTACTCCACAATACTAACCTAAATTACAGAGTGAAAAGAAGGAAGCCTGTACAGAATAAAATATTCCAAAACATGCATCCTGTTTGCAACAAGGCACTAAAGTAATATTGGCAAAGCAATTCACTTTATGTCCTGAAAACAAAGTGTTATTTTTGGGGCAAATCCAATACAACACATTACTGAGTACCACTCTCCATATTTTCAAGCATAGTGGTGGCTGCATCATGTTATGGGTATGCTTGTAATCGTTAAGGACTGTGGAGTTTTTCAGGATAAGAAATTAATGGAATGGCGATAAGTACACGCAAAATACTAGAGGAAAACCTGGTTCAGTCTGTTTCATTCACCTTTCAGCAGGACAATAACCTAAAACACAAGGTCAAATCTAAACTGGAGATGCTTACCAAGAAGACAGGGAAAGTTCCTGAGTGGCCAAGTTACAGTTTTGACTTAAATCTGTGACAAGACCTGAAAATGGCTGTCTAGCAATGATCGACAACCAATTTGACAGAGCTTGAATAATTTTGAAAAGGATAATGGGCAAATGTTGCACAACCCACCACGTGTGGAAAGCTCTTAGAGACTTCATCAGAAATACTCCCAGCTGTATTCGCTGGCAAAGGTGTTTCTAACATGTATTGACTCGGGGGTTGAACACTAATCTAATGAAGATATCTTAGACCACTCACATAACAGAGGACGAAACAGAAAAGGAAAAAAAAGCCTGATAAAACTGCAGTTCCTCACCATGAAATGACAGCGCTCAATAAAGATTGTTTAAAGAAGAACACCAGCAACTTGTATTTGTTGGTGTGTTTTCCATTAAGCCCCATCAAAGAAAAAGCCCTTGTCTTAAGTAGTGACTAGTCCCTGTAGCTCCATCAGCCTTGTCTTAAGTAGTGACTAGTCCCTGTAGCTCCATCAGCCGTGTCTTAAGTAGTGACTTGTCCCTGTAGCTCCATCAGCCTTGTCTTAAGTAGTGACTAGTCCCTGTAGCTCCATCAGCCTTGTCTTAAGTAGTGACTAGTCCCTGTTGCTCCATCAGCCTTGTCTTAAGTAGTGACTTGTCCCTGTAGCTCCATCAGCCTTAAGTAGTGACTAGTCCCTGTATCTCCATCAGCCTTAAGTAGTGACTAGTCCCTGTAGCTCCATCAGCCTTAAGTAGTGACTAGTCCCTGTAGCTCCATCAGCCTTAAGTAGTGACTTGTCCCTGTAGCTCCATCAGCCTTAAGTAGTGACTAGTCCCTGTAGCTCCATCAGCCTTAAGTAGTGACTAGTCCCTGTAGCTCCATCAGCCTTGTCTTAAGTAGTGACTAGTCCCTGTAGCTCCATCAGCCTTAAGTAGTGACTTGTCCCTGTTGCTCCATCAGCCTTGTCTTAAGTAGTGACTAGTCCCTGTAGCTCCATCAGCCTTGTCTTAAGTAGTGACTAGTCCCTGTATCTCCATCAGCCTTAAGTAGTGACTAGTCCCTGTAGCTCCATCAGCCTTAAGTAGTGACTAGTCCCTGTAGCTCCATCAGCCTTGTCTTAAGTAGTGACTAGTCCCTGTAGCTCCATCAGCCTTGTCTTAAGTAGTGACTAGTCCCTGTAGCTCCATCAGCCTTAAGTAGTGACTAGTCCCTGTAGCTCCATCAGCCTTGTCTTAAGTAGTGACTAGTCCCTGTAGCTCCACCAGCCTTGTCATCTCCAAGCCCTTATCTTGTCTGTGCCTCAAAATGCACCCTGTTCCCTATATAGTGCACTACTTTTGACCAGGGCCCGTAGGGACACAGCCCTAGTGTGTCAGACAGCCTCCTTAGTCCTCTGGGGCCCTATTGGTGTTCTGTCGACTGGTGCTGTGTGTGTGTTGTGTATGTGTCTGTGTGGTGGTGTTGTGTGTGTGTGGGTGTGTGTGGTGTGGTGTGTGTGTGGTGTGTGTAGTTGTTGTGTGTGGTGGGTGGTATGTTGTGGTTGTTGTGTGGAGTGTGTGTGTGTGGTATGTTGGTGTGTTGTGTGTGTGGTGTATGGTTGTGTGTGTATGTTTGTGTGTCTGTGTGTGGTGTATGTTGTTGTGTGTGGGTGTGTGTGTTGGTGTGTGTGTGTGTGTGTGTGGTGTGGTGTGTGTGTGTGTTGTGTGTGTGGTGTGTTGTGTTTGTGTGTGTGTGTGTGTGTGTGTGTGTTGTGTGTTGTGTGGTGTATGTGTGTGTGTGTTGTTTGTGTGTGTTGCTGTGTTGTTGTGTGTGTGTGTTGTGTTGTGTGTGGTGTGGGTGTGTGTGTGGTGTGGGCTGTGTGTGTGTGGGGTGGTGTGTGGGGCGTGTGAGGTGTGGGTGTGGTGTGTGGCTGTGGTGGTGGAGGGTGGGGGTGTTTGTGGTGGGGTGTGTGGGGTGGGGTGTTTTGTGTGGGGTATTTTGTGTGTTGGTGTGTGGGTATGTGTGGGTGATGTGTGTGTGTCTGTGTGTGTGTGTGTGGTGGTGTATGGTTGTGTGTATGTTTGTGTGTGTGTGTGTGTCTGTGTGTGGTGTGTGGTGTCGTGTGGTTGTGTATGTTTGGTGTGTTGTGTTTGTGGTGTGTGTTGTGTGTGGTGTGTGTGTGTCTGTGTGTGTGTGTTGTGTGTGCGTGTGTGTGTGTGTGTGTGTGTGTGTGTTGTTAGTTTTTTGTGTCTGTGTGTGTGTGTATGTTTGTGTGTATGTTTGTGTGTCTGTGTGTGTGTGTATGTTTGTGTGTACAGTCATGGCCAAAATTGTTGGCACCCCTGAAATTTTTCCAGAAAATGAAGTATTTCTCACAGAAAAGTATTGAAATTACACAGTTTTGCTATGCACATGTTTATTTCCTTTGTGTGTATTGGAATAACACAAAAAAAACAGGAAAAAAGCAAATTTGACATAATTTCACACAAAACTCAAAAAATGGGCCGGACAAAATGATTGTCACCCTTAACTTAATATTTAGTTGCACACCCTTTGGAAAAAATAACTGAAATCAGTCGCTTCCTATAACCATCAATAAGCTTCTTACACCTCTCACCCGGAATTTTGGACCACTCTTCTTTTGCAAACTGCTCCAGGTCTCTCATATTGGATGGGTGCCTTTTCCCAACAGCAATTTTAAGATCTCTCCACAGGTGTTCAATGGGATTAAGATCTGGACTCATTGCTGGCCACTTCAGAACTCTCCAGCGCTTTGTTGCCATCCATTTCTGGGTGCTTTTTGAAGTATGTTTGGGGTCATTGTCCTGCTGGAAGACCCATGATCTCGGACGCAAACCCAGCTTTCTGACACTGGGCCCTACATTGCGACCCAAAATCCTTTGGTAATCCTCAGATTTCATGATGCCTTGCACACAGTCAAGGCACCCAGTGCCAGAGGCAGCAAAACAACCCCAAAACATCTTTGAACCTCCACCATATTTGACTGTAGGTACTGTGTTATTTTCTTTGAAGGCTTCATTACATTTTCGGTAAACAGTAGAACGATGTGCTTTACCAAAAAGCTCTATCTTGGTCTCATCTGTCCATAAGACATTCTCCCAGAAGGAATTTGGCTTACTCATGTACATTTTGGCAAACTGTAGTCTTGCTTTTTTATGTCTCTGTGTCAGCAGTGGGGTCCTCCTGGGTCTCCTGCCATAGCGTTTCATTTCATTCAAATTTCGACGTATAGTTCGCGCTGACACTGATGCACCCTGAGCCTGCAGGACAGCTTGAATTTCTTTGGAACTTGTTTGGGGCTGCTTATCCACCATCCGGACTATCCTGCGTTGCAACCTTTCATCAATTTTTCTCTTCCGTCCACGTCCAGGGAGATTAGCTACAGTGCCATGGGTTGCAAACTTCTTGATCATGTTGCGCACTGTGGACAAAGGAACATCTAGATCTCTGGAGATGGACTTGTAACCTTGAGATTGTTGATATTTTTCCACAATTTTGGTTCTCAAGTCCTCAGACAGTTCTCTTTTCCTCTTTCTGTTCTCCATGCTTAGTGTGGCACACACAGAAACACAATGCAAAGACTGAGTCAACTTCTCTCCTTTTTATCTGCTTTCAGGTGTGATTTTTAGATTGCCCACACCTGTTACTTGCCCCAGGTGAGTTTAAAGGAGCATCACATGCTTGGAACAAACTTATTTATCCACAATTTTGAAAGGGTGCCAATAACTTTGTCCGGCCCATTTTTTTAGTTTTGTGTGAAATTATGTCAAATTTGCTTTTTTCCTGTTTTTTTTGTGTTATTCCAATACACACAAAGGAAATAAACATGTGCATAGCAAAACATGTGTAATTTCAATACTTTTCTGTGAGAAATACTTCATTTTCTGGAAAAATTTCAGGGGTGCCAACAATTTTGGCCATGACTGTATGTTTGTGTGTCTGTGTGTGTCTCTGTGTGTGTGTGTGTGTGTGTGTGTGTGTGTGTGTGTGTGTGTGTGTGTGTGTGTGTGTGTGTGTGTGTGTGTGTTGTGTGTGTATGTTTGTGTGTCTGTGTGTGTGTCTGTGTGTGTCTGTGTGTGTGTTGTGTGTGTCTGTGTGTGTGTGTGTCTGTGTGTGTCTGTGTGTGTGTATGTTTGTGTGTGTGTGTATGTTTGTGTGTCTGTGTGTGTGTGTATGTTTGTGTGTGTGTGTCTGTGTGTGGGTGTATGTTTGTGTGTCTGTGTGTGTCTGTGTGTGTGTCTGTGTGTGTCTGTGTGTGTGTGTGTCTGTGTGTGTGTCTGTGTGTCTGTGTGTGTGTGTATGTGTGTGTGTCTGTGTCTGTGTGTGTGTGTGTCTGTGTGTGTGTATGTTTGTGTGTGTGTGTGGTGTGTGTGTGTGTCTGTGTGTGTGTTGTGTGTGTGTGTGTATGTTTGTGTGTCTGTGTGTGTGTGTATGTTTGTGTGTATGTTTGTGTGTCTGTGTGTGTGTGTATGTTTGTGTGTCTGTGTGTGTCTGTGTGTGTGTGTGTGTGTGTGTGTGTGTGTGTGTGTGTGTGTGTGTGTCTGTGTGTGTGTGTGTGCGTGTGTGTGTGGTTTTTGTGTATGTTTGTGTGTCTGTGTGTTGTGTATGTTTGTGTGTCTGTGTGTGTGTGTATGTTTGTGTGTGTGTTGTGTCTGTGTTTTGTCTGTGTTGTGTGTGTATGTTTTGTGTGTGTGTGTATATGTTTGTGTGTGTGTATGTTTGTGTGTGTTGTGTATATGTTTTGTGTGTGTGTGTGTGTGGTGTGTGTATGTTTGTGTGTCCTGTGTGTGTGTGTGTGTGTTTTTGTGTGTATGTTTTGTGTGTCTGTGTGTGTGTGTGTATTTGTTGTTGTGTATGTTTTGTGTGTCTGTGTGTGTGTTGTTGTTGTGTGTCTGTTGTGTGTCTGTGTGTGTGTTGTTGTGTCTGTTGTGTGTCTGTGTGTGTGTATGTTTTGTGTGTCTGTGTGTGTCTGTGTTTGTGTGTGTGTGTGTGTGTCTGTGTGTGTGTGTGCGTGTGTGTTTGTGGGTGTGTGTTGTTTTTTTGTGTGTCTGTGTTTGTGTGTGTATGTTTGTGTTATGTTTGTGTGTCTGTGTTGTGTGTGTATGTTTGTTGTTTGTTTGTGTTCTGTGTGTGTGTCTTTTTGTGTGTTTCTCTGTGTGTGTGTGTGTGTTTTGTATGTTTATGTGTCTGTGTGTGTGTGTGTGTGTATGTTTATGTGTCTGTGTGTGGGGTGTGTGTTTGTCGTGTGTGTGTGTGTGTGTGTGTGTGTGTGTGTGTGTGTGTCTGTGTCTTTTGTCTGTGTGTGTGTTGTGTGTCTGTGTGTCTGTGGTGTCTGTGTGTCTGTGTGTGTGTGTGTGTGTGTTTTGTGTGTGTGTGTCTGTGTCTGTGTCTGTGTCTGTGTCTGTGTGTGTGTCTGTGTGTGTGTGTGTGTGTGTGTGTGTGTCTGTGTGTGTGTGTGTGTGTGTGTGCGTGAGTGTGTGTGTGTGTGTGTGTGTGTGTGTGTGTCTGTTTGTGTGTGTGTGTGTCTGTGTCTGTGTGTGTGTTGTGTGTGTGTGTGTGCGTGAGTGTGTGTGTGTGTGTGTGCGTGTGAGTGTGAGTGTGTGTGTGCGTGAGTGTGTGTGTGTGTGCGTGTGAGTGTGTGTGTGTGCGTGTGAGTGTGTGTATGTGTTTGTGTGTGTGTTGTCTGAGGCTCAGTGAATTCCAGGAAACCTGTTTGTAGATAACCGACTGACAGCGTTCAAAGAGGCCTCTTCATATCATAGCTATCTGCAGCTCTTCAGATCTGCTCCACAGCTACAGTTTATCTTTTGAGCGTTCTCTCGTGCTTACCTGAGCCTGCCTTTTGATGTCACATTAGTACATTGCTAATTGTCAGCCCTCAAAGTATTTAAATTGGAAGACTTTGTTCATTTGAAAGGCTTTTGCATCTGTTGAAGCTTTCTGACAACTGGGTTTGGCTTTGAGCACGTCAGGGAGGGATGTTCCTTTCTTGATTTAAATCATCACAAAACCTCCCACCCTAGAGTCATTAACTTCAAATAGAGTTATCAGTCAATCTGAGGCTTAATGTTGAAGTGAAGTGAAGTTGAAATAATTATAAACCTACATGGGAATTATATTGAAAGAAAAATACACAAAAACCGAAAAGTAATTTACTTCACAGAAAGCTTTATTAATTTTTTTTATGAAGGGCATTGGCATTGAGATGGTGGTGAATTCAAAACAAACTAATAAGACCAGTAAAAACTATTTAATTTAATTTTTCCTTCTGCACTTTTAATAAAAAACCCATCCACCCTTTAATCACTATTTGTTGTTTGTTTGTTTGCTATATGTGATGTTTTGATAGGAGATACGTTTGTATTTTGCCATGATTGTTGCTTTTCAATAGTTTCTTCTTGGGGTCAAAATGACCCCTGTTGGTAATCCAAGTTAGAGGCATGAGGGTTAATCACTGTGTTTGCATACCGCTCCAACAGATCCAACAGATCCAACAGATCCACAGATGATCCATTTACTCTCCCTCTTTCCTTCCAGCGCGACCTCAGAATCATATGACCTTGACCACGCCCACCATCGTGGCCCGCCCCCAGAAGCGGAAGATGACCGTGGCAACCTGCCTCTCGGCGAATGGAAAGCCTCAGAGCGTGATCAAGTGGGACACGAGGCTGAAGGGCGAAGCCACGTTCCAAGAGACGCAGAATGCCAACGGCACGGTGACCGTTAGGAGCAACTACGTGGTCGTGCCGAGCAGGGAGACACACAGACAGAAACTCACCTGCATCGTAACCTACCGCGACGAGAGGATGACTGACAGCATCGTGCTCAACGTGCAGTGTGAGTTATCACAGTTGTTTACATGTCAATCAATCAACCAATCAATCACATTTTCCCCAAAGGGAAATGTGGTTTCTGAGCAGGATTTACATGATAAATACACTATAACATACATTTACATTTACATTTTCGTCATTTAGCAGACGCTCTTATCCAAAGCCACTTACAAATTGGTGCATTCACCTTAGTTTTAGATTCCGTCTCTCACAGTTGAAGTGTACCTATGATAAAAATGACAGACCTCTACATGCTTTGTAAGTAGGAAAACCTGCAAAATCGGCAGTGTATCAAATACTTCTTCTCCCCACTGTGTGTATATATATATATATATATATATATATATATATATATATATATATATAGATAGATAGATAGATAGATAGATAGATAGATATTTTATATTATTTTTTATTTTATTATATATATATTTTTTTGGTAAGGGTGGGTAGAAGGATTACTTTATCCTATCCCAGGTATTCCTTAACGAGGTGGGGTTTCAAGTGTCTCTGGAAGGTGGTGAGTGACTCCGCTGTCCTGGCGTCGTGAGGGAGCTTGTTCCACCATTGGGGTGCCAGAGCAGCGAACAGTTTTGACTGGGCTGAGCGGGAACTGTGCTTCCGCAGAGGTAGGGGGGCCAGCAGGCCAGAGGTGGATGAACGCAATGCCCTCGTTTGGGTGTAGGGACTGATCAGAGCCTGAAGGTACGGAGGTGTCGTTCCCCTCACAGCTCCGTAGGCAAGCACCATGGTCTTGTAGCAGATGCGAGCTTCAACTGGAAGCCAGTGGAGTGTGCGGAGGAGCGGGGGTGACGTGAGAGAACTTGGGAAGGTTGAACACCAGACGGGCTGCGGCATTCTGGATGAGTTGTAGGGGTTTAATGGCACAGGCAGGGAGCCCAGCCAACAGCGAGTTGCAGTAATCCAGACGGGAGATGACAGGTGCCTGGATTAGGACCTGTGCCGCTTCCTGTGTAAGGCAGGGTCGTACTCTGCGAATGTTGTAGAGCATGAACCTACAGGATCGGGTCACCGCCTTGATGTTAACGGAGAACGACAGGGTGTTGTCCAGGGTCACGCCAAGGCTCTTTGCACTCTGGGAGGAGGACACAATGGAGTTGTCAACCGTGATGGCGAAATCATGGAACGGGCAGTCCTTCCCCGGGAGGAAGAGCAGCTCCGTCTTGCCGAGGTTCAGCTTGAGGTGGTGATCCGTCATCCACACTGATATGTCTGCCAGACATGCAGAGATGCGATTCGCCACCTGGTTATCAGAAGGGGGAAAGGAGAAGATGAATTGTGTGTCGTCTGCGTAGCAATGATAGGAGAGGCCATGTGAGATTATGTGATGATCTCTAGAGGAGTTTTGGGACACAGTCACCGTGGTGGTGTGATGATCTGTAGAGGAGTTTTGGGACACAGTCACAGTGGTGGTGTGATGATCTGTAGAGGAGTGTTGGGACACAGTCACAGTGGTGGTGTGATGATCTGTAGAGGAGTGTTAAGACACAGTCACACTGGTGGTGTGATGATCTGTAGAGGAGTAATGGGACAAAGTCACAGTGGTGGTGTGATGATCTGTAGAGGAGTAATGGGACAAAGTCACAGTGGTGGTGTGATGATCTGTAGAGGAGTGTTGGGACACAGTCACAGTGGTGGTGGGAATGGGAGATATACAGATGTAGGATCTTCATTTCATCACTCTTTTGTTGCTGAGAATTTTCCTGCACAGCAGGAAATGAAAACTTGTAGTTTATTCAAGGTTTTAAAAAGCATCTAAAGTTAGTAATTTCCCATTTTTAAATATCAGACTTGATTTTCCCTAACAAAAAGTGTATCAGCCCCTACAAAAATGTCCATTAATTATAATACACATAATAATTCACATTTCCTTGCTGCAGGATAATTTCCCTGCTGTAGCAAACTGTCTCAAATTAAGATCCTACATCTGTAAGGGCTTTTCCCTGATCCAAACGGAGCTGTACTGATCTGGCCTGGTTCTGAATCCACTGTAGTTGTTTGAACCATGCAGGTGAAGGACAATGTGAAAATATCTGTGTTAGTACGGTTCAGGTCGACCCTATGGTGTGAATCAGACAATACTGTACTATTCTGACACCATCTATCTGTCCCTGACAGATGAACCGGAGGTGAAGATTGAGGGCTTCGATGGTAACTGGTACCTGAACCGTCAGGACGTCAGCCTCACCTGCAACGCTGACGCTAACCCCCCTGTCACCGTCTACCAGTGGAAAGTGTAAGTCTCAACCTATTCATTCAGAGGACCTTCTGTTTACAGGTTCAGGTTGTCTGTTTGAAAGGGGTAGGGGGTACAAAGCAAGCTGGAAGTGTAGCTAACATACATTCTACAAAACTTGTTCAAGACTTAATGCACATTATTGTATGAAATCTATTTGTTTCATATACGTCATGAGAAACAGGCCCAAAGTTTGGAATTCATGATATTTGAACGAGTGGTCTGAAATGAGCCATTCTCCAAAACCCTGTTCAAGACTTAAAGACTTAATGCATGTTAATGCTGTAATGAAACTGCCACAAAGCGAAGTGTTTATATGAGAGGTCTGGTGAACCTCATTTATTCCACGTTGGTTCTCCAATCGGGGTTTTAAAAACATAAAGCAACAAGATATCTTTCCCTCTCCATCAATCTTTCATTAATTCATCTCAGTTTGATGATGAGGCTTGGAGATGAAGGGACAATAGGGCTATTAACAACAACACACAGACACATTATTGTTATTTAATTTTTTTTTATTTTACCCTCTTTTTCTCCCCAATTTCGATCTTGTCTCCTCGCTGTATCTCCGCAACGGGCTCGGGAGACGAAGGTCGATTCTATTTTATCTATAGTATCTAGTCTGTTTTATCTACAGTATATACACTACCAGTCAAAAGTTTGGACACACCTACTCATTCAAGGGTTTTTCTTGGTTTTTACTATTTTTTACATTTGTAGAATAATAGTAAAGACATCAAAACTATGAAATAACACATATGGAATCATGTAGTAACAGAAAAGTGTTCAACAAATCAAAATATATTTTATATTTGAGATTCTTCAAATAGTCACCCTTTGCCTTGATGACAGCTTTGCACACTCTTGGCATTCTCTCAACCAGCTTCACCTGGAATGCTTTTCCAACAGTCTTGAAGGAGTTCCCACATATGCTGAGCACTTGTTGGCTGCTTTTCCTTCACTCTGCCATTTGACTCATCCCAAAACATCTCAATTGGGTTGAGGTCGGGGGATTGTGGAGGACAGGTCATCTGATGCAGCACTCCATCACTCTCATTCTTGGTAAAATAGCCCTTACACAGCCTGGAGGTGTGTTGGGGCAATGTCCTGTTGAAAAACAAATGATAGTCCCACTAAGCCCAAACCAGATGCGATGGTGTACCGCTGCAGAATGCTGTGGTAGCCATGCTGGTTAAGTGTGCCTTGAATTCAAAATAAATCACCAACAGTGTCACAAGCAAAGGATCCCCACACCATAACACATCCTCCTCTATGCTTTACGGGGGGAAATACACATGCGGAGATCATCTGTTCACCCACACCACGTCTCACGAAGACACAGCGGTTTGAACCATAAATCTGAAATATGGATCTATTGTCCATTGCTCGTGTTTCATGGCCCAAGCAAGTCACTTCTTATTATTGGTGTCCTTTAGTAGTGGTTTCTTTGCTGCAATTTAACCATGAATGCCTGATTCACACAGTCTCCTCTGAACAGTTGATGTTGAGATGTGTATGTTACTTGAACTCTGTGAAGCATTTATTTGGGCTGCAATTTCTGAGGCTGGTAACTCTAATGAACTTATCCTCTGCAGCAGAGGTAACTCTGGGTCTTCCATTCCTGTGGCGGTCCTCATGAGAGCCAGTTTCATCATAGCGCTTGATGGTTTTTGTGACTGCACTTGAAGGAACTTTCAAAGTTCTTGACATTTTCTGCATTGACTTACCTTCATGTCTTAAAGTAATGATGGACTGTTGTATTTCTTTGCTTATTTGAGCTGTTCTTGCCATAATATGGACTTGGTCTTTTACCAAATAGGGCTATCATATTAGATATAGATATAGGTATGTACAGTGGGGAGAACATGTATTTGATACACTGCCGATTTTGCAGGTTTTCCTACTTACAAAGCATGTAGAGGTCTGTCATTTTTATCATAGGTACACTTCAACTGTGAGACACGGAATCTAAAACAAAAATCCAGAAAATCACATTGTATGATTTTTAAGTAATTAATTTGCATTTTATTGCATGACATAAGTATTTGATCACCTACCAACCAGTAAAAATTCCGGCTCTCACAGACCTGTTAGTTTTTCTTGAAGAAGCCCTCCTGTTCTCCACTCATTACCTGTATTAACTGCACCTATTTGAACTCGTTACCTGTATAAAAGACACCTGTCCACACACTCAATCAAACAGACTCCAACCTCTCCACAATGGCCAAGACAAGAGAGCTGTGTAAGGACATCAGGGATAAAATTGTAGACCTGCACAAGGCTGGGATGGGCTACAGGACAATAGGCAAGCAGCTTGGTGAGAAGGCAACAACTGTTGGCGCAATTATTAGAAAATGGAAGAAGTTCAAGATGACGGTCAATTACCCTCGGTCTGGGGCTCCATGCAAGATCTCACCTCGTGGGGCATCAATTATCATGAGGAAGGTGAGAGATCAGCCCAGAACTACACGGCAGGACCTGGTCAATGATCTGAAGAGAGCTGGGACCACAGTCTCAAAGAAAACCATTAGTACACACTACACCGTCATGGATTAAAATCCTGCAGCACACGCAAGGTCCCCTTGCTCAAGCCAGCGCATGTCCAGGCCCGTCTGAAGTTTGCCAATGACCATCTGGATGATCCAGAGGAGGAATGGGAGAAGGTCATGTGGTCTGATTAGACAAAAATAGAGCTTTTTGGTCTAAACTCCACTCGCCGTGTTTGGAGGAAGAAGAAGGATGAGTACAACCCCAAGAACACCATCCCAACCGTGAAGCATGGAGGTGGAAACATCATTCTTTGGCAATGCTTTTCTGCAAAGGGGACAGGACGACTGCACCGTATTGAGGGGAGGATGGATGGGGCCATGTATTGCGAGATCTTGGCCAACAACCTCCTTCCCTCAGTAAGAGCATTGAAGATGGGTCGTGGCTGGGTCTTCCAGCATGACAATGACCCGAAACACACAGCCAGGGCAACTAAGAAGTGGCTCCGTAAGAAGCATCTCAAGGTCCTGGAGTGGCCTAGCCAGTCTCCAGACCTGAACCCAATAGAAAATCTTTGGAGGGAGCTGAAAGTCCGTATTGCCCAGCGACAGCCCCGAAACCTGAAGGATCTGGAGAAGGTCTGTATGGAGGAGTGGGCCAAAATCCCTGCTGCAGTGTGTGCAAACCCGGTCAAGACCTACAGGAAACATATGATCTCTGTAATTGCAAACAAAGGTTTCTGTACCAAATATTAAGTTCTGCTTTTCTGATGTATCAAATACTTATGTCATGCAATAAAATGCAAATTAATTACTTAAAAATCATACAATGTGATTCTCTGTATTTTTGTTTTAGATTCCGTCTCTCACAGTTGAAGTGTACCTATGATAACAATTACAGACCTCTACATGCTTTGTAAGTAGGAAAACCTGCAAAATTGGCAGTGTATCAAATACTTGTTCTCCCCACTGTATATTAGAAATAGGCATGCATATTAGATATAAGATATACAGTGCCTTGCAAAAGTATTCATCCCCCTTGGCGTTTTTCCTATTTTGTTTCATTACAACCTGTAATTTGAAATTGATTTTTATTTGGATTTCATGTAATGGACATACACAAAGTAGTCCACATTGGTGAAGTGAAATAAAAAAAATTACTTGTTTCAAAAAATTCTACAAAATAAATTACGGAAAAGTGGTGCGTGCATATGTATTCACCCCCTTTGTTATGAAGCCCCTAAATAAGATCTGGTGCAACCAATTACCTTCAGAAGTCACATAATTAGTTCAATAAAGTCCACCTGTGTGCAATCTAAGTGTCACATGATCTGTCACATGTTCTCAGTATATATACACCTGTTCTGAAAGGCCCCAGAGTCTGCAACACCACTAAGCAAGGGGCACCACCAAGCAAGCGGCACTATGAAGACGAAGCAGCTCTCCAAACAGGTCAGGGACAAAGTTGTGGAGAAGTACAGATCAGGGTTGGGTTATAAAAAAATATCAGAAACTTTGAACATCCCACGGAGCACCATTAAATCCATTATTAAAAAATGGAAAGAATATGGTACCACAACAAACCTGCCAAGAGAGGGCCTCCCACCAAAACTCAATGACCAGGCAAGGAGGGCATTAATCAGAGAGGCAACAAAGAGACCAAAGATAACTCTGAAGGAGCTGCAAAGCGCCACAGCGGAGATTGGAGTATCTTCTTTGGTTATTTACTACATGATTCCATATGTGTTATTTCATAGTTTTGATGTCTTCACTATTATTCTACAATGTATTCTTTTTTTTTTTATATATAGACAAATCCTTGAATGAGTAGGTGTGTCCAAACTTTTGACTGGTAGTGTAGTATTATTTATCAACAGTAACTAATATTTTTTATGTACAGTATCTAGTCTCTTTTATCTGCAGTATCTAATCTATTTTATCTACAGTATCTAGTCCCTTTCATCTACAGTATCTAGTATTTTTTATCTACATTATATAGTCTATTTTATCAGTGTCTACCCTCATACAGGTAGATATTTCAGTGTCTACCCTCATACAGGTAGATGTCTCAGTCTCTACCCTCATACAGGTAGATGTCTCAGTCTCTACCCTCATACAGGTAGATGTCTCAGTCTCTACCCTCATACAGGTAGATGTCTCAGTCTTTACCCTCATAGTGTTTCTTGCCTGTGTGTCCTTCAGAGGGGAATCGTAAAAGCATGGCTTTGTCATCAGTGAGGGAGGGAGGGAGGGAGGGAGGGAGGGAGGGAGAGAGGGAGAGAGGAGAGAGAGAGAGATAGAGAGAGAGAGAGCTAAGACTGACGAGCATCAGAGACGATGATCGAGCTCTGATCTCTATTCTCTATCTACAAGTCTACGTCATCCTCGTATAGAATTGTGCAGTTTGGAGCCCATGATCAGGACTGCATGCCTAAGAGCTGACATCAGTACTTTGCCTTTCAAATGATCAGTGTTGGGGCTGCAGAATACACACACACACACAGTATGTTGAGATGGAGAAGGATAAATGTGTTTTTCAAGGCCAGAGGTGCCCCTCTCAGTAAACAATGCTGGGTTTGATCCACACTAACCAACTGTGTATATGTTGGCTATGTGAGCACAAACAATAATCTACCAACAGTCCAAATATCAAGCTCTGTGACATCACAGAAACACAATTTAAATGTACCAACGCCCTCATCC
This sequence comes from Coregonus sp. 'balchen', assembly GCA_902810595.1. NCBI lineage: Eukaryota > Metazoa > Chordata > Actinopteri > Salmoniformes > Salmonidae > Coregonus > Coregonus sp. 'balchen'. The sequence continues at coordinate 42,461,279 of LR778257.1, forward strand.
GGCTGTCCTCTCTGGCTCTACGTAGTACAACACTTCTGACAACAGAGGAGTTTTGCCTAAACCATCTTTATCTGGGTTGAAAAGGAGAGGAACGGGGCCTCCCAAGTGGTACAGCGGTCTAAGGCACTGCATCTCAGTGCTTGAGGCGTCACTACAGACCCGGGTTCGATCCCAGGCTGTATCACAACCGGCCGTGACCGGGAGTCCCATTTGGCAGCGCACAATTGGCCCAGCATCGTCCGGGTTAGGGGAGGGTTTGGCCCAGCATCGTCCAGGTTAGGGGAGGGTTTGGCCCAGCATCGTCCGGGTTAGGGGAGGGTTTGGCCCAGTGTCGTCCAGGTTAGGGGAGGGTTTGGCCCAGTGTCGTCCAGGTTAGGGGAGGGTTTGGCCCAGCATCGTCCGGGTTAGGGGAGGGTTTGGCCCAGTGTCGTCCAGGTTAGGGGAGGGTTTGGCCCAGCATCGTCCGGGTTAGGGGAGGGTTTGGCCCAGCATCGTCCAGGTTAGGGGAGGGTTTGGCCCAGTGTCGTCCAGGTTAGGGGAGGGTTTGGCCCAGCATCGTCCGGGTTAGGGGAGGGTTTGGCCCAGTGTCGTCCAGGTTAGGGAGGGTTTGGCCCAGTGTCGTCCAGGTTAGGGGAGGGTTTGGCCCAGTGTCGTCCAGGTTAGGGGAGGGTTTGGCCCAGTGTCGTCCAGGTTAGGGGAGGGTTTGGGCCCAGTGTCGTCCGGGTTAGGGGAGGGTTTGGCCCAGTGTCGTCCGGGTTAGGGGAGGGTTTGGCCCATCATCGTCTGGGTTAGGGGAGGGGTGTGGGAGAGAGAGGGAGATAGAGGGAGGGAGGGTCGGGGTGGGGGAGAGAGAGGGAGGGTCGGGGTGGGGGAGAGAGAGGGAGGGAGGGTCGGGGTGGGGGAGAGGGAGGGAGGGTCGGGGTGGGGGAGAGAGAGGGAGATTTCCTGACTTTCTGCTTTCAGAACACTGATACCCAGCCAGCCACACAGTGGGAGGTAGGGCAGATAGAGAGGACTGATACCCAGCCAGCCACACAGTGGGAGGTAGGGCAGATAGAGAGGACTGATACCCAGCCAGCCACACAGTGGGAGGTAGGGCAGATAGAGAGGACTGATACCCAGCCAGCCACACAGTGGGAGGTAGGGCAGATAGAGAGGACTGATACCCAGCCCAGCCCACAGTGGGAGGTAGGGCAGATAGAGAGGACTGATACCCAGCCAGCCACACAGTGGGAGGTAGGGCAGATAGAGAGGACTGATACCCAGCCAGCCACACAGTGGGAGGTAGGGCAGATAGAGGAGACTGATACCCAGCCACCACACAGTGGGAGGTAGGGCAGTATAGAGAGGACTGATACCCACCAGCCACACAGTGGGAGGTAGGGGGCAGATAGAGAGGACTGATACCCAGCCAGCCACACAAGTGGGAGTATGGGCAGATGAGAGGACTGATACCCAGCCAGCCCATCACAGTGGGAGTAGGGCAGATAGAGAGGACTGATACCCAGCCAGCCCACAGTGGGAGGTAGGGCAGATAGATAGGACTGATACCCAGCCAGCCACACGTGGAGGTAGGGCAGATAGAGAGGACTGATACCCAGCCAGCCACACAGTGGGAGGTAGGGCAGATAAGAGGACTGATACCCAGCAGCCACACGTGGGAGGTAGGGCAGATAGAGAGGACCTGATACCCCCAGCCACACGTGGTGAGGTAGGGCAGATAGAGAGGACTGATACCACCGCCACACAGTGGGAGGTATGGCAGATAGAGAGGACTGATACCCAGCCACCCACACAGTGGGAGGTAGGGCAGATAGAGAGGTACTGATACCCCAGCCGCCACACAGTGGAGGTAGGGCAGATAGAGAGGACTGATACCCAGCCCATCCACACATGGAGGTAGGTCAGATAGAGAGGACTGAATATACTAGGGATTTTATCACGGGGAAGAGGAGCTGGAGAGGAAGAGCGAGAGAGATGGAGAGGGTAGTATCTATATATTATAGATATATCTATATTCGACGAAGAGAGAGGAGAGGAGAGAGAAATGAGAGAGAGGGAGATGAGAGACAGGGGCGGAGGGAGAGAGAGAGAGCAGAGGCAGGCATGAGAGACCCTGTGTGACGAGAGAGGTAGTGGTCGCGATCGGAAGCAGGCAGACGGAGAGAGAGAGCTGGAGAGGGAAAGCTCTGATGAGTCTCGGAGAGCGCTCGTATTATCTTATTTCTATATCGCGCCTGCGCGCGCGCCCTCGCTCGCGCGCGCGCTCGGTCGTCTCCCTGCTCGCGCGGGCTGCCCCTTCTCTCTCCCCTGCTCTTGCGCTTCTTTCTTGCCGCCTGCTTCTTGGATGTTTGCGGCCGCTACATGGGGTGAAAGAAGGAGAGAGGGGACGATGATGTGTATAGACGAGGGGGCAGGCTGGGTGACAGATAGGAGGGCATTGCTGCGGTGGAACAAGGCTAAATGTGTTGTGAAGTTTCCCCTGGGCTGCTAGTGGAGGTCTGCACACATACACACACACACATATTCCTCAGTGGTGGAAAAAGTACCCAATTGTCATACTTGAGTAAAAGTAAAGATACCTTCATAGAAAATGACTCAAGTAAAAGTGAAAGTCACCCAGTAAAATACTACTTGAGTAAAAGTATTTGTTTTAAAAATACTTAAGTATCAAAAGTAAATTGAATTGCTAAAATATACTCAAAAGTATAAATCATTTAAAATGTATTATATTAAGCAAACCAGATGGCATCATTTTCTTGTTTTTTAAATTTACGGATAGCCAGAGGCACACACCAACTGAGTCACCCAGATCAGAGGCAGTAGGGATCACCGGGGATGTTCTCTTGATAACTGTGTGAATTAGACAATTTTCCTGTCCTGCTAAGCATAAAAAAAATACTTTTGGGTGTCAGGCAAAATGTATGGAGTAAAAAGTACATAATTTTCTTTAGGAATGTAGTGAAGTAAAAGTTGTCAAAGATATAAATAGTAAAGTACAGATACTGAACAGTATCACATTGAATCCATCCGTCTTTCTCCTCTAGTCTTTCAGTCCTGCAGTCGATCAATCCAGCTGGTATATATAGTAGACAGTATATACCCCTGGTTATTGAATACAGTATATAGTAGACAGTATATACCCCTGGTTATTGAATACAGTATATAGTAGACAGTATATACCCCTGGTTATTGAATACAGTATATAGTAGACAGTATATACCCCTGCTTATTGAATACAGTATATAGTAGACAGTATATACCCCTGGTTATTGAATACAGTATATAGTAGACAGTATATACCCCTGGTTATTGAATACAGTATATAGTAGACAGTATATACCCCTGCTTATTGAATACAGTATATAGTAGACACTATATACCCCTGGTTATTGAATACAGTATATAGGAGACAGTATAGACCCCTGGTTATTGAATACAGTATATAGTAGACACTATATACCCCTGGTTATTGAATACAGTATATAGTAGACACTATATACCCCTGCTTATTGAATACAGTATATAGTAGACAGTATATACCCCTGGTTATTGAATACAGTATATAGTAGACAGTATATACCCCTGGTTATTTAATATAGTATATAGTAGACAGTATATACCCCTGCTTATTGAATACAGTATATAGTAGACACTATATACCCCTGCTTATTGAATACAGTATATAGTAGACAGTATATACCCCTGGTTATTTAATATAGTATATAGTAGACAGTATATACCCCTGCTTATTGAATACAGTATATAGTAGACACTATATACCCCTGCTTATTGAATACAGTATATAGTAGACACTATATACCCCTGCTTATTGAATACAGTATATAGTAGACAGTATATATCCCTGGTTATTGAATACAGTATATAGTAGACAGTATATACCCCTGGTTATTGAATACAGTATATAATAGACAGTATATACCCCTGGTTATTTAATATAGTATATAGTAGACAGTATATACCCCTGCTTATTGAATACAGTATATAGGAGACAGTATATACCCCTGGTTATTGAATACAGTATATAGGAGACAGTATATACCCCTGGTTATTGAATACAGTATATAGGAGACAGTATAGACCCCTGGTTATTGAATACAGTATATAGTAGACAGTATATACCCCTGGTTATTGAATACAGCATATAGTAGACACTATATACCCCTGCTTATTGAATACAGTATATAATAGACACTATATACCCCTGGTTATTGAATACAGTATATAGTAGACACTATATACCCCTGGTTATTGAATACAGTATATAGTAGACACTATATACCCCTGGTTATTGAATACAGTATATAGTAGACAGTATAGACCCCTGCTTATTGAATACAGTATATAGTAGACACTATATACCCCTGCTTATTGAATACAGTATATAGTAGACACTATATACCCCTGCTTATTGAATACAGTATATAGTAGACAGTATATACCCCTGCTTATTGAATACAGTATATAATAGACAGTATATATCCCTGGTTATTGAATACAGTATATAGTAGACAGTATATACCCCTGGTTATTGAATACAGTATATAGTAGACAGTATATATCCCTGCTTATTGAATACAGTATATAATAGACAGTATATATCCCTGGTTATTGAATACAGTATATAGTAGACACTATATACCCCTGCTTATTGAATACAGTATATAGTAGACAGTATATACCCCTGCTTATTGAATACAGTATATAATAGACAGTATATACCCCTGCTTATTGAATACAGTATATAGGAGACAGTATATACCCCTGGTTATTGAATACAGTATATAGTAGACACTATATACCCCTGGTTATTGAATACAGTATATAGGAGACAGTATATACCCCTGGTTATTGGATACAGTATATAGTAGACAGTATATACCCCTGGTTATTGAATACAGTATATAGTAGACACTATATACCCCTGCTTATTGAATACAGTATATAGTAGACACTATATACCCCTGCTTATTGAATACAGTATATAGTAGACAGTATATACCCCTGCTTATTGAATACAGTATATAGGAGACAGTATATACCCCTGGTTATTGAATACAGTATATAGTAGACAGTATATACCCCTGCTTATTGAATACAGTATATAGTAGACAGTATATACCCCTGGTTATTGAATACTGTCCAATATTATCCTAGTCCTCTCCTTACCCTCTCTTTCTCTCTCTCAATATGATGAGTGTGATTAAAGGAGATAGGCACAGGAGGGTAATCACCGAATACAGAGTTTATTCCTTTGTTGACACTTAAATGCGCTCAAATAGCATCAACGAAACAGGGGAAACCATCATCCCTGGCAAATACACTGTAACGGAATCCAATAATAAATAGGCACAGGGGAAATCTACCCTGGCAACACAATGTTATGAGTAGCTCCACCGAGCTCCACTACTCTCACAAATAACAATTACCCACAAGGACAAGGGGGGCAGAAGCAACACTTATACACATACTAATGAGGGGATTAGAACCAGGTGTGTGTGTGTGTGTGTGTGTGTGTGTGTGATTGACCAGACAAGACAAATGTGATGATGATTGGGGCGGCAGTGGTCAGAACGTCGAACCCTGCCCGAACAAGGAGAGGAGGCAGCCTCGGCGGAAGTCGTGACACTCAACCAGTCCAATATTATCCTAGTCCTCTCCTTACCCTCTCTCTCAACCAGTCCAATATTATCCTAGTCCTCTCCTTACCCTCTCTCTCAACCAGTCCAATATTATCCTAGTCCTCTCCTTACCCTCTCTCTCAACCAGTCCAATATTATCCTAGTCCTCTCCTTACCCGCTCTCAACCAGTCCAATATTATCCTAGTCCTCTCCTTACCCGCTCTCAACCAGTCCAATATTATCCTAGTCCTCTCCTTACCCGCTCTCAACCAGTCCAATATTATCCTAGTCCTCTCCTTACCCTCTCTCTCAATCAGTCCAATATTATCCTAGTCCTCTCCTTACCCTCTCTCTCAACCAGTCCAATATTATCCTAGTCCTCTCCTTACCCTCTCTCAACCAGTCCAATATTATCCTTGTCACGCCCTGGCTCTGGGGGCTCTTGTAGGAAATTGCCAATTGAGAGAGGAAATGTGCGGAATCTCCCTCTCATCCTTTCACCCTTCCTCTCGGAGGCCTTGTAAAAGAGTTGGTGATAAGAGAGGTCCTCCACTCCATCTGTCCTCAACCTCTCTCCTCCACTCTAGGGTGCCTCTCAAATGGCACATATCCCCTATGGTGTACTACAGACCTAGTCTAATTGACCTGACCAAAGAAGAGGGCAGGGGAAGGGAGGAGAGGGAGGAGAGGTGGAGGACAGGTGGAGGAGAGGACAGGTGGAGGAGAGGTGGAGGAGAGGAGAGGTGAAGGACAGGTAGAGGAGAGAGGGGGGAGAGGGGAGGTGGAGGAGAGAGGGAGGAGAGGTGGAGGAGAGAGGGAGGAAGGTGGAGGAGAGAGGGATGAGAGGGGAGGTGGAGGAGAGGTGGAGGAGAGGGGAGGATAGTAGAGTTAGAGGAGAGAGGGAGGGGAGGAGAGGAGAGGTGGAGGACAGGTGGAGGACAGGTGGAGGAGAGGTGGAGGACAGGTGGAGGAGAGGTGGAGGAGAGAGGGAGGAGAGGAAAAGGTGGGAGGACAGTGGAGGAGAGAAAGGGGGGGAAAGGGGGAGGAGGGAGGGTGGAGGAGAGGAGAGGGGGGGAGGACAAGGTGGAGGAGAGGTGGAAGAAGGGGGAGGAGAGGGGGGGAGGAGGGGAGGAGAGGGGAGGAACGGGGGAGAGGTGGAGGGGCAGGAGGACGGCGGGGGAGGTGGGGGAAGGAGAGGTGGAGGAAGGTAGAGGACAGGCGGAGGAGGAGGAGGTGGAGGACAGGTGGAGGAGAGGTGGAGGAGAGGTGGAGGAGAGGTGGAGGACAGGTAGAGGAGAGGTGAAGGACAGGTGGGGGAGAGGAGGAGGAGAGTAGAGGTAGAGGAGAGAGGGAGGAAGGTGGAGGAGAGAGAGGGGAGGAGAGGTGGGGGAGGGGGAGGGGAGGAGAGGTGGAGGAGGGAAAAGGGGGGAGAGGAGGGAGGGAGGAGGAGAGTAGAGTTGAGGAGAGGGGGGAGGGAGAGGAGAGAGGGAGGAGAGTAGGTTAGAGGAGAGGGAGAGGAGAGGGGGAGAGGGAGGAGAGTTTGAATTAGAGGAGAGGGGGAGGAGAGGAGAGAGGAGAGAGTAGAATTTGAGGAGAGTGGAGGGAGAGAGGGAGGAGAGTGAGGAGAGAGGGGGGAGAGGGGGGAGGGGAGAAGTAGAGGGGAGAGGGAGGGGGGGGAGGAGAGGAGAGGGAGGAGAGGGAGGAGAGAGGAGAAGAGGGGGGAGAGGAGAGGGGGAGGAGAGGTGGGGGGAGAGGGAGAGGGAGAGGAGAGGAGGTGGAGGAGAGGGGGGAGAGAGAGAGGAGAGGGGAGGGGGGGAGGGGAGAGGAGGAGAGGGGAGGAGAGGGGAGGAGAGGAGGAGGAGTAGAGGTGAGGAGAGGGGGGGAGGGTGGGGGAGAGAGGGAGGAAGGTGGAGGAGAGAGGGGAGGAAGGGAGGAGAGGATGAAGAGGGAGGAAGGGGAGGGGGAAGGGGGAGGAAGGGGGGAAGGTGGAGGAAGGGGAGGGAGACAGGGAGGGAGGAGAGGGGGGAAAGGGGAGGACGGCGGAGGGAAGGGAGGTGAGGGAAGAGGTGGAGGAAGGTGGAGGAGAGGAGAGTGGGGGGACAGGGGGGGAGAGGTGGAGGAAGGTGAGGAGAGGGGGAAGGGGAGGAGAGGAGAGGTGGAGGAACAGGGAGGGAAGGGAAGGGCGGAGGGGAGGAGGGGAGGAAAGAAAAGGGAGGAGGGGAGGGAGGAGAGGTGGAGGAAGGGGGAGGAGGGAGGGGGGGACGGGGGGGAGAGGGGAGGGGGGAAAGGGGGAGGAGAGGTGGGAGGACAGGGGAGGAGAGGAGAGGTGGAGGAGGGGAGGAGAGGAGAGGTGGAGGAAGGGGAGGAGGGGGGAAGGGAATAGAGGTAGAGGAGAGGGGAGGGAGGGTTGGGAGGAGGAGGGGGAGGAAAGGGGGGTGGAGGAGAGGGGGGGAGGAGGGGAGGTGGAGGAGAGGTGGGGGAGGTGGAGGAGGGGGAGGGGGGAAAAGAGGTGGAGGAGAGGTGGAGGAGAGGTGGGGGAGAGGAGAGGTGGAGGAGAGGGGAGGAGGGTAGGTAGAGGGAGAGGGGGAGAGGGGAGGAGAGGTGGGGAGGGAGAGGGAGGAGAGGTGGAGGAAGGGGGAGGGGGGGGAGGAAAGGTGGAGGGAGGTGGAGGAGGGAGAGGGGGGGAAGGGGGGAGGGTGAGGAAGGGGGAAGGTGAGGAAGGAGAGGTAGACAGGTGGAGGAGAGGTGGAGGAGAGGTGGGGGACAGGGGGGAGAGGTGGAGGAGAGGTGGAGGAGAGGAGAGGTGGAGGAGAGGTGGAAGAGAGGAGGAGGAGAGAGGGTGCATTTGAGGGAAGCTGTTTTTTCTGTTTTGTTCTCCCTCCTCCTGCCCAAACACAGTGTCCTCAGGCTCCTAAACATGCTCACACCTGTTCTGTACAGGGTTCTCTATGTCTTTATAGCTGGATATTCCTGGTATGTGTTTCTCCCATAACACCCCCATCCCTCCTTCCCTCCACCCAGGGTTGTTTTGCTCTAGAGTGTTGTTTCCATGGTGTTTGAATTGCTTTTCTCCACTTTGGGTAAGGAGGAGGGGTGAGAGGTTTGCTATTGTGGTGGGGTGATCTTAACTATTTTATGATGGGTTTAATGTAACCTCTTTCTCTGTCTCTCTCTTTCTCTGTCTCTGTCTCTCTCTTTCTCTGTCTCTCTCTTTCTCTGTCGCTCCTCTATTCTACAGGGTGAATGGATCTCTTCCCAGCACCGTGGAGATTCGTAACAACTCTCTGATCTTCAAGGGGGCGGTGACCTATGAGCTAGCAGGGACCTACGTGTGTGATGCCACCAATGGGATCGGGACTCGTACTGGCCTGGTCCAGGTTAACGTCACTGGTAGGTTACATACTGGTACAAACTGCTGCTTCTTCTCCTTCTGCTGCTTCTGCTTCTTCTTCTTCTTCTTCTCTGGGCTTATGGTTTCTCTCTGCTCTGGCCTTCTGGTTTCTCTCTGCTCTGGGCTTCTGGTTTCTCTCTGCTCTGGGCTTCTGGTTTCTCTCTGCTCTGGGCTTCTGGTTTCTCTCTGTTCTGGGCTTCTGGTTTCTCTCTGTTCTGGGCTTCTGGTTTGTCTGTTCTGGGCTTCTGGTTTCTCTCTGCTCTGAGCTTCTGGTTTGTCTGTTCTGGGCTTCTGGTTTCTCTGCTCTGTATTGCCAGTAACCTACTTATCACACATAGTGAGAATGTATTGTCAGCAGTAGGCCTACATTGCCAAATATGAATCTGTGCCATTTACTTTCAACTGGACTGTGTTTACAGTATGAGCGGTTGTGAGTAGATGTGCTTGTTTTGAGATCAGAGCTGCATGTAGCCACGTGTGGACATTTGTTCATATCCTTTGCTAGTTAGTGAGTTATTATTATAATTTATAGTCAGCAATGGGGGAGTGGTTGCTTCCTACAAGAGCACAAAACGTGTACATTTTTTTGACATATTTGAAAAGCAAGTCAGATAAAGAGCTGTTTTTTGTCTTAAAGAGGCAGTGTTGTATTTTGATACAGACTTGAATAAGCTAAGTAGCCAATAGGCAGAGGGTAGCATAATTTGTCTTATTCTCTGTAATAATGGAATGGGAATAATAATGCATTTTCAGTCACCTCTGAAGGCTTTCACAACGTTCAAATTTGCGCTCAGCAGACCTGAAATTTGCTCAGTTCCCCCCATAATTAGAGCGAACATTGATTGTCAGTAACCTACTTGGTTATCACACATAGTGAAGGTAGTAGTGGTTGTGGGGCTTTCCTGTGTCTTGTGGATATGGGGCCCACCTCTCTCTCTCTCTCTCTCTCTCGTGGATATGGGGCCCACCATTCTCTCTCTCTCTCTTTCTCTCTCTCTCTCTCTCTCTCTCTCTCTCTCTCTCTCTCTCAATTCAATTCAATATACTTTATTGACATGGCAAGTAAAATTACTTACATTGTCAAAGTATAGATATAGCAAAAATGGTGGGACCAACAGCAATAATAATAGTAGTAGTGGAAATGGGATTACCATTAACAGCAACTACAACAACAATATTAATGAGAATAACAATACATTAAAGCAATAGTAGTCGACCAATCTCAACATGACTGAGAAGACACATGACATGGTATGAAAGCCAAAACAAAACAGGAAATATTATTGACATTACATTACACTTTTCACTGGCTGTCCCTCAGGTTGTGGCAGGAGGACACATATTTGGCTGCCAAAATTGCACATTTTGGCTTTTCACCCAATAAATATTGGATTTTTTCTTCCTCTTTTATAGTTCCAAATTCTTTATACTGAATGATAATCTTGGGAAAGAAAGATTCTCTTAGGTCTGAGTATTTGTCACAATGTAATAGGAAATACAGCTCTGTCTCTACCTCTCCCCGGGGGCAGAGTGAGCACAGCCTGTCCTCTCTGGGCAGCCAGGTTTGCCTGTGACGACCGGTCTCTATAGCTAGACTGTGCTCACTGAGTCTGTACCTAGTCATTGTTTTCCTCAGTTTTCTATCAGTCACAGTGGTCAGATGGTCTGCCACCATGTACTGTCTGTTTAGAGCCAAATAGCATTGAAGTTTACTTTGATTTTCTGTGGTGTTTTGTGATGATTTGGTTGGGCCAGATTTTCTGAGTGCTGTCCTGAGGCTCTATGAGGTTGGTTTTGGTTAGTGAACTGAGCCTCAGAACCAGCTGGCTGAGGGGACTCTTCTCTTGTTTCATCTCTTGACATAGTAGAGCTGTGTGATGGAATGTTTTGGGGTCACTTGTTTTTAGATGGTTGTAAAATGTGATGGCTCTTTTTTCTATTCGAATAGAATAGCTCTACATGCGTTATTTGGAGTTTTTCTTTGCACTTGCAATACAGTTTTGCAAAACTCTGCATGCAGTATTTCGACTGGATGTTTGTCCCATTTGGTAAATTCAGTATTAGAGAGCGGACCCCATACTTCGCTGCCATATAGAGCAATTGGTTCTATAACTGATTGGAACATTTTGAGCCAGATTCTAATTGGAATTTCGATTTTAATATTCCTTTTAATGGCATAGAATGCTCTTCTTGCTTTGTCTCTCAGCTCATTCACAGCCATGTGAAAGCTACCTGTGTTGCTGATATTTAGTCCTAGATACGTGTCGTTTTTGGTGTGTTCTAGTAGAACTGTGTCCAAATAGAATTTATAATTGTCATCCTGATTTCCAGACCTTTTTTGGTATATCATTATATTAGTTTTTTTTAGATTAACGGTCAGAGCCCAGGTCTGACAGAACCTGTGCAGATGATCTAGATGCTGCTGTAACCCCTCCTTAGTGGGAGACAGTAGCACCAGGTCATCTGCGTACAGCAGACACTTGATTTCAGTGTTGTGTAGGGTGAGACCAGGTGCTGCCAATTCTTCTAATGTTTTTGCCAATTCATTAATGTAGATGTTAAATAGTGTTGGACTTATTGGGCAGCCCTGTTTCACTCCACGTCCCTGAGAGAAGAAGTCTGTTTGCTTGTTGCCAATTTTAATCGCACAGTTTTTAGTGTACATTGATTTAATAACATCATATGTTTTCCCTCCAATACCACTGTCTATTAGTTTGTAAAAAAAAGACCTTCGTGCCAAATTGAATCAAATGCTTTCTTGAAGTCTACAAAACAAGAGTAGATTTTGCCTTTGTTTTGGTTTACTTGTTTGTCAATTATAGTGTGGAGGGTGTAAATGTGGTCTGTTGTACGATAATTTTTTACAAATCCAATCTGGCTTCTGCTTAGGACGTTGTGTTCATCAAGGAAATTATGATACTGCAGAGAATTTTCCCCAAGTTGCTGTTAACACAAATCCCTCTGTAATTATTTGGGTCAAATTTGTCTCCATTTTTATAAATTGGTGTGATCAATCCTTGGTTCCAAATATCGGGGAAAATACCTGCAGTTAGGATAATGTTGAAGAGTTTGAGTATAGCCAATTTGAATTTGTGGTCTGTATATTTGATCATTTCATTTAAAATACCATCAGCACCACAGGCCTTTTTGGGTTGGAGATTGCAAAGTCTTTCCAATAATTATTGTTCTGTAATTGGGGTATCCACAGGATTGTTTTGTGATGATTTGGTTGGGCCATATTTTCTGAGTGCTGTCCTGAGGCTCTATGAGGTTGGTTTTGGTTAGTGAACTGAGCCTCAGAACCAGCTGGCTGAGGGGACTCTTCTCTTGTTTCATCTCTTGACATAGTAGAGCTGTGTTTTGGAATTTGGGGTCACTTGTTTTTAGATGGTTGTAAAATTTGATGGCTCTTGTTTCTATTCGAAAAGGAGGGGGTATTGGCCCAATTCTGCTCTACGTGCGTTATTTTGAGTTTTTCTTTGCATTTTCTTTATTTTATTTTTTATTTCACCTTTATTTAACCAGGTAAGCCAGTTGAGAACAACTTCTCATTTACAACTGCGACCTGACACTTGCAATACAGTCTTGCAAAACTCTGCATGCAGTATTTCGACTGGATGTTTGTCCCATTTGGTAAATTCAGTATTAGAGAGCGGACCCCATACTTCGCTGCCATATAGAGCAATTGGTTCTATAACTGATTGGAACATTTTGAGCCAGATTCTAATTGGAATTTCGATTTTAATATTCCTTTTAATGGCATAGAATGCTCTTCTTGCTTTGTCTCTCAGCTCATTCACAGCCATGTGAAAGCTACCTGTGTTGCTGATATTTAGTCCTAGATACGTGTCGTTTTTGGTGTGTTCTAGTAGAACTGTGTCCAAATGGAATTTATAATTGTCATCCTGATTTCCAGACCTTTTTTGGTATATCATTATATTAGTTTTTTTTAGATTAACGGTCAGAGCCCAGGTCTGACAGAACCTGTGCAGATGATCTAGATGCTGCTGTAACCCCTCCTTAGTGGGAGACAGTAGCACCAGGTCATCTGCGTACAGCAGACACTTGATTTCAGTGTTGTGTAGGGTGAGACCAGGTGCTGCCAATTCTTCTAATGTTTTTGCCAATTCATTAATGTAGATGTTAAATAGTGTTGGACTTATTGGGCAGCCCTGTTTCACTCCACGTCCCTGAGAGAATAATTCTGTTTGCTTGTTGCTAATTTTAACCGCACATTTGTTTTTAGTGTACATTGATTTAATAACATAATATGTTTCCCCTCCAATACCACTTTCTATTCGTTTATAAAAAAGAACATTTTGCCTTTGTTTTGGTTTACTTGTTTGGCAATTAGAGTGTGGAGGGTGTAAATGTGGTCTGTTGTACGATCATTAAAAAAAAAATCCAATCTGGCTTCTGCTCAGGACGTTGTGTTCATCAAGGAAATGATGTAGTCTGCTGTTTATGATACTGCAGATAATCTTCCCGAAGTTGCTGTTAACGCAAATTCCTCGGAGAAAATACCTGCAGTTAGGATAATGTTGAAGAGTTTGAGTATAGCAAATTTGAATTTGTGGTCTGGATATTTGATCATTTCATTTAAAATACCATCAGCATCACAGGCCTTTTTGGGTTGGAGATTGCAAAGTCTTTCCAATAATTATTGTTCTGTAATTGGGGTATCCACAGGATTCTGATTGTCTTTGACTGCTGATTCAAGGATTTGTAATTTTTCTTGTATATCTTGTTGTTCTGGGCTCTTTGTTATATTGCTGTAGAGGTTTGCAAAGTGATTTCTCCACATATCCCCATTTTGGATAGCCAATTCCTCATGATGAGGTTTGTTTAATTTATTCCAATTCTCCCAGAAGTGGTTTGATTCAATGGATTCCTCAATTACATCCAGCTGATTTCTAATGTGCTGTTCCTTTTTTGTTCTTAGGGTGTGTTTGTATTGCTTCAGTTTTCCCCATATTGAAGGCATATATTTTTGTTGTCTGGGTCTCTGATTAGATACATTTCTCAATGACTTTCTTAGATTTTTGCAATCATTATCAAACAATTTTTCATTATCTATTATTTTGGTTTGCTCTTATGTTTCTTAAGATTAGCCAAGGAGGCTAATTTGTCAAATATAAAGTTTATGTTCCAAACGGCCAAATTTACACCTTCATTGCTGTAGGAGAATGTTAAGGCTAAAAAGTTGTCCAGGAGAGATTGTATTTTTTGTCTACTAATTGCTTTTTGGTAGATTTCTGTACTGTTTGCATGGTGTAACATGTTGTAATTACCATTTGGCTGAAGGGAACATGTTGTAATTACCATTTGGCTGTAGGGAACATGGTTTGTAATTACCATTTGGCTGTAGGGAAACATGTTGTAATTACCATTTGGCTGTAGGGAACATGTTTGTAATTACCATTTGGCTGTAGGGAACATGGTTTGTAATTACCATTTGGCTGTAGGAACATGTTTGTAATTACCATTTGGCTGTAGGGAAATGGTGTAATACCATTTGGCGTAGGGAACATGTTGTGTAATTACATTGGAATTGTTTGTGTGTAGGGAATGTGTAATACCATTTGGCTGTAGGGAACATGGTTGTTTTGGATTGTAATTACCATTTGGCTGTAGGGAACATGGTTGTAATTACCATTGGCTGTAGGGAACATGTTGTAATTACCATTTGGCTGTAGGGAACATGTGTAATACCATTGGCTGTAGGGAACATGTTGTAATTACCATTTGGCTGTAGGGAACATGTTGTAATTACCATTTGGCTGTAGGGAACATGTTGTAATTACCATTTGGCTGTAGGGAACATGGTGTAATTACCATTTGGCTGTAGGGAACATGTGTGTTAATTACCATTTGGTGTATGGGAATGGTGTTTGTTATAATTACATTTGGCTGTAGGGAACATGGTGTAATTACCATTTGGCTGTAGGGAACATGGTGTTTTGTAATTACCATTTTTGGCTGTATGGAACATGTTTGGGTGTGTAATTACCATTTGGCTGTAGGGAACATGTGTTGTTAATTACCATTTGGCTGTAGGGAACATGGTGTTGTAATTACCATTGTGGTGTAGGGACATGTTGTAGAGGTGGTTTGTCAAGGGGACATGTTGTAGAGGTGGTTTCAGGGGACATGTTGTAGAGGTGGTTTGTCAAGGGGACATGTTGTAGAGGTGGGTTGTCAAGGGGACATGTTGTAGAGGTGGGTTGTCAAGGGGACATGTTTGTAGAGGTGGTTGTCAAGGGGACATGTTGTAGAGGTGGTGTTGTCAAGGGGAACATGTTGTAGAGGTGGGTTTCAAGGGACATGTTGTAGAGGTGGTTGTCAAGGGGACATGTTGTAGAGGTGGTTTATCAAGGGGACATGTTGTAGAGGTGGTTTGTCAAGGGGACATGTTGTAGAGGTGGGTTGTCAAGGGGACATGTTGTAGAGGTGGGTTGTCAAGGGGACATGTTGTAGAGGTGGGTTGTCAAGGGGACATGTTGTAGAGGTGGTTTGTCAAGGGGACATGTTGTAGAGGTGGGTTGTCAAGGGGACATGTTGTAGAGGTGGGTTGTCAAGGGGACATGTTGTAGAGGTGGGTTGTCAAGGGGACATGTTGTAGAGGTGGGTTGTCAAGGGGACATGTTGTAGAGGTGGGTTGTCAAGGGGACATGTTGTAGAACATACCTTTTTCAACAGGACAATGACCCAACACACCTCCAGGCTGTGTAAGGGCTATTTTATCAAGAAGTAGAGAGATGGAGTGCTGCATCAGATGACCTGACCTCCAAAATCCCCCGACCTCAACCCAATTGAGATGGTTTGGGATGAGTCGGACCGCAGAGTGAAGGAAAAGCAGCCAACAAGTGCTCAGCATATGTGGGAACTTATTCAAGACTGTTGGAAAAGCATTCCAGTTGAAGCTGGTTGAGAGAATGCCAAGAGTGTGCAAAGCTGTCATCAAGGCAAAGGGTGGCTATTTGAAGAATCTCAAATATAATATATATTTTGATTTGTTGAACACTGTTGGTTACTACATGATTCCATATGTGTTATGTCATGGTTTTCATGTCTTCACTATTATTCTACAATGTAGAAAATAGTAAAAATGAAGAAAAACCCTGCAATGAGTAGGTGTGTCCAAACCTTTGACTGGTTCTGCACGGCAAACAGGCGTTAGCTGAAACAACACAGCCCCTCGGTTCAAACTTACTTTTTGTTCTGTTTTATTTTGACTTTATTTATTTTGTATTTTATCTTTGACCGTCATTCTATCCCCGCCCACAACTCCACTCCTCCCGTCTCCAGTTCCACATCCCAACCCTCAGCCTCCCTCAGCCCATCCCACCTCAGCCTCCCTCAGCCCATCCCAACCCTCAGCCTCCCTCAGCCCATCCCAGCCTCCCTCAGCCCATCCCAGCCTCCCTCAGCCCATCCCAGCCTCCCTCAGCCCATCCCAGCCTCCCTCAGCCCATCCCAGCCTCCCTCAGCCCATCCCAACCCTCAGCCTCCCTCAGCCCATCCCAGCCTCCCTCAGCCCATCCCAGCCTCCCTCAGCCCATCCCAACCCTCAGCCTCCCTCAGCCCATCTCAGCCTCCCTCAGCCCATCCCAACCCTCAGCCTCCCTCAGCCCATCCCAACCCTCAGCCTCCCTCAGCCCATCCCAACCCTCAGCCCAACCCTCAGCCTCCCTCAGCCCATCCCAACCCTCAGCCTCCCTCAGCCCATCCCACCTACCTCGGATTTCTACACACCATATATCTTCCAACTATGCTGTGACGTACAATTTCAATCTATCTAATCGAATAAGGATGATCAAATGTGACTCTGTATCAGAGGAGATGTAAAGAGGGAAGCAGCCTTGTAATGAACCCTTGTCTCCACATGGAGATGTAAAGAGGGAAGCAGCCTTGTAATGAACCCTTGTCTCCACATGGAGATGTAAAGAGGGAAGCAGCCTTGTAATGAACCCTTGTCTCCACATGGAGATGTAAAGAGGGAAGCAGCCTTGTAATGAACCCTTGTCTCCACATGGATGTAGGGAGGCAGCATTGCTGTCACCTTCCTAGAACAGGACCACAGAGCACCTTGTATCAATTAGCTATTTGCGATTTTTGTCACTTGCTAGGTGGCATGGTGCATATACCATTGTGGAGGCAGAGCTGTGCTCTGTGTAGGCTGCTGAAGACAGCTCCTCTCTCCTCCAGGGACCTGTAGGCTGCTGAAGACAGCACTCTCCTTGTTTAATCAATCCTTAGTGCTGTTTAGCAAGAGAAGGAGCACGAGAGATAGAGAGAGAGATAGAGAGAGGGAGAGAGAGAGAGAGAGAGAGAGAGAGAGAGAGAGAGACAGAGAGAGAGAGAAGAGAGAGGAGAGAGAGGATGAGAGAGGGAGAGGGAAGAGAGGGAAAGAGAGAGGAGAGAAGGGAGATGCGAGAGAGAGAGAGAGAGAGAGAGAGAGAAGAGAGGGAAAGAGAGATGGAGAGACGGAGAGAGGGACAGAGAGAGGGAGAGAGGGAAAGAGAGATGGAGAGACGGAGAGAGGGACAGAGAGCGGGAGAGAGGGAAAGAGAGAGAGGAGGCTGTGACAGATGACAGTGTGGTCGTCTAATGGATAACAGAAAGCAGTATTCTCTTACATTTTTATTAGACTCCCGTCCAGCCTCAGGGAGGGATATAGAGAGGTGTAGTGAAGGAATACCAACGGAATGCTTTAAGAACAGAGACTAGAGGTCATTCTAAAGAATAGAGGCAATTAAATAAATGACCCATTTTACACTAACAGCATTTTTTTTTATATAAATCATTCACTGTTGAGTTTTACTGTCGGCTTCCGATGGGAACAGCAGACAAACATAATTTGAAATATACATAAAATGACATAATGTTGATGTATAGAATGAAAAACCTGATGTTGAATGATTAATATATGTGATGCATTAGAATATAATGGATGTCCCAGTGATTGTGTTATATACAGTAGAGAGAGACTGAGCTGGAGCGGTTGGTGAAAGCTGAAGTGTGGTTAACCCTTAAAGACGAGTCCCACTAAAGAGGGTGAAATCTCTCTAATGATGTTCATAAAGGTTTATCTCATGACTGTGTTGTTGTGCGGGAAACAAACCAGCGACCCAAGCGAAGACTTTATCCGGTCATTAACATTCACCATGAATGATGGGTTTGGAAAAGATGGGACCAACAGTTATGTCATTATCACCAGTGTGGTTCTCTGCTATTCGCCCTCTTTTGCCTGCTCTCTCTCTCTCTCTCTCTATGATGTGTCTCAGCTGTGGTGGGAAAATGTCTTGCCAGAGATAAACCGAAAGAGTGTTTCAATGGGGAGTTAATTTGTTTACCCCTCTCGTCAGTACTTGTGTTAGATAATTATTTCCCCTCGATAGAGCGTGTTGATATCTGCACATCGTTGAGAATCACACGCAACCTTTTAACCCCTGTATGATTTACATTTTAGTGATTTAGCAGACACTCTTATCCAGAGCGACTTACCATTAGTGAGCACATACATTTTTTCATACTGGCCCCCCCGTGGGAATCGAACCCACAACCCTGGCGTTTCAAGCGCCATGCACTACCAACTGAGCTACACGGGGCCTATGATGTGGGCTGGACTGAGTCAAAGGTGCATCCCCACTGGCACACTTTTCCTATTCCCTTGATAGTGAACTGCTATCACTAGAGGGTGATTTGGTCATTTCACTGCTGGAAAGGGGTTTAAATAGATAGGGTTTTAAATGAGATAGGGGCTGTGTTTATATGTTGTTAAATGAGATAGGGGCTGTGTTTATATGTTGTTAAATAAGATAGGGGCTGTGTTTATATGTTGTTAAATGAGATAGGGGCTGTGTTTATATGTTGTTTAGGACACCAGAGATATGAGCTATGTTGTTTGGTTAGTTGCTAAGGTGAGCTGGAGAAGAGGCTGTTTAGGGTTAGAGTTACACCACTTCAAATTAGTGGATTTGGCTATTTCAGCCACACCCGTCGCTGAGAGGTGTATCAAATCGAGCACACAGCCTTGCAATCTCCATACACAAAAATGCCGTCATAGGATGCCACCTTTCCAACAAGTCAGTTAGTTCATTTCTGCTAGAGCTGCCCCGGTGAAGTGTTGTTATTGTGAAGTGGAAACGTCTAGGAGCAACAACGGCTCAGCCACAAGGTGGTAGGCCACACAAGCTCACAGAACTGGTCCGGCAAGTGCTGAAGCGTGTAAGAATTGTCTGTCCTTGGTTGCAACACTCACTACCGAGTTCCAAACTGCCTCTGGAAGCAACGTCAGCACAACACTCACTACCGAGTTCCAAACTGCCCCTGGAAGCAACGTCAGCACAACACTCACTACCGAGTTCCAAACTGCCTCTGGAAGCAACGTCAGCACAACACTCACTACCGAGTTCCAAACTGCCTCTGGAAGCAACGTCTGCACAACACTCACTACCGAGTTCCAAACTGCCTCTGGAAGCAACGTCAGCACAACACTCACTACCGAGTTCCAAACTGCCTCTGGAAGCAACGTCAGCACAACACTCACTACCGAGTTCCAAACTGCCTCTGGAAGCAACGTCAGCACAACACTCACTACCGAGTTCCAAACTGCCCCTGGAAGCAACGTCAGCACAACACTCACTACCGAGTTCCAAACTGCCTCTGGAAGCAACGTCAGCACAACACTCACTACCGAGTTCCAAACTGCCTCTGGAAGCACCGTCAGCACAACACTCACTACCGAGTTCCAAACTGCCTCTGGAAGCAAACGTCAGCACAACACTCACTACCGAGTTCCAAACTGCCTCTGGAAGCAACGTCAGCACAACACTCACTACCGAGTTCCAAACTGCCCCTGGAAGCAACGTCAGCACAACACTCACTACCGAGTTCCAAACTGCCTCTGGAAGCAACGTCAGCACAACACTCACTACCGAGTTCCAAACTGCCTCTGGAAGCAACGTCTGCACAACACTCACTACCGAGTTCCAAACTGCCTCTGGAAGCAACGTCAGCACAACACTCACTACCGAGTTCCAAACTGCCTCTGGAAGCAACGTCAGCACAACACTCACTACCGAGTTCCAAACTGCCTCTGGAAGCAACGTCAGCACAACACTCACTACCGAGTTCCAAACTGCCCCTGGAAGCAACGTCAGCACAACACTCACTACCGAGTTCCAAACTGCCTCTGGAAGCAACGTCAGCACAACACTCACTACCGAGTTCCAAACTGCCTCTGGAAGCACCGTCAGCACAACACTCACTACCGAGTTCCAAACTGCCTCTGGAAGCAACGTCAGCACAACACTCACTACCGAGTTCCAAACTGCCTCTGGAAGCAACGTCAGCACAACACTCACTACCGAGTTCCAAACTGCCTCTGGAAGCAACGTCAGCACAAGAACTGTTCGTCGGGAGCTTCATGAAAAGGGTTTCCATGGCCGAGCAGCCGCACACAAGCCTAAGATCACCATGCGCAATGCCAAGTGTTGGCTGGAGTGGTGTAAAGCTGGAGTGGTGTAAAGCTGGAGTGGTGTAAAGCTGGAGTAGTGTAAAGCTGGAGTGCTGTAAAGCTGGAGTGGTGTAAAGCTGGAGTGGTGTAAAGCTGGAGTGGTGTAAAGCTGGAGTAGTGTAAAGCTGGAGTGGTGTAAAGCTGGAGTGGTGTAAAGCTGGAGTGGTGTAAAGCTGGAGTGGTGTAAAGCTGGAGTGGTGTAAAGCTGGAGTGGTGTAAAGCTGGAGTGGTGTAAAGCTGGAGTAGTGTAAAGCTGGAGTGGTGTAAAGCTGGAGTGGTGTAAAGCTGGAGTGGTCTAAAGCTGGAGTGGTGTAAAGCTCGCTGCCATTAGACTCTGGAGCAGTGGAAACGCGTTCTCTAGAGTGAGGAGAACGCTGGCATCCGCCAACAGTCATCATATACCATGTATTATACAAACAGTCTTATCATATACTCCTACAGCTATAAGGATGCCAGATCAGAGAACAGCTCCTACAGCTGTAAGGATGCCAGATCAGAGAACAGCTCCTACAGTTGTAAGGATGCCAGATCAGAGAACAGCTCCTAAAGCTATAAGGATGTCAGATCAGAGAACAGCTCCTACAGCTGTAAGGATGCCAGATCAGAGAACATATCCTACAGCTGTACGGATGCCAGATCAGAGAACAGCTCCTAAAGCTATAAGGATGTCAGATCAGAGAACAGCTCCTACAGCTGTAAGGATGCCAGATCAGAGAACAGCTCCTACAGCTGTAAGGATGCCAGATCAGAGAACAGCTTATACAGCTGTAAGGATGCCAGATCAGAGAACAGCTCCTACAGCTATAAGGATGCCAGATCAGAGAACAGCTCCTACAGCTGTACGGATGCCAGATCAGAGAACAGCTCCTACAGCTATAAGGATGTCAGATCAGAGAACAGCTCCTACAGCTATAAGGATGTCAGATCAGAGAACAGCTCCTACAGCTATAAGGATGTCAGATCAGAGAACAGCTCCTACGGCTATAAGGATGCCAGATCAGAGAACAGCTCCTACAGCTATAAGGATGTCAGATCAGAGAACAGCTCCTACAGCTGTAAGGATGCCAGATCAGAGAACAGCTCCTACAGCTATAAGGATGCCAGATCAGAGAACAGCTTCTACAGCTATAATGATGCCAGATCAGAGAACAGCTCCTACAGCTATAGGGGACATTTGTTTGTCTTTGCCTGTCATGACAGAAGCAGTCTCAATCAGCCCTGATACGGCACAGCGCTCTGTCGCCTCCGTCCCTCCGTCCTCCCTCCGTCCCTCCGTCCTCCCTCCGTCCTCCCTCCGTCCTCCCTCCGCCCCTCCGTCCTCCCTCCGTCCCTCCGTCCTCCCTCCGCCCCTCCGTCCTCCCTCCGTCCCTCCGTCCTCCCTCCGCCCCTCCGTCCTCCCTCCGCCCCTCCGTCCTCCCTCCGTTGGATGGAGGGGTGGAGGGAAGAGAAAGGATAGATGGGTAGTGAAATAGAAAGGTCTTTAGTCACATGGGGACAGTGGAAGCAGAGCTGGGAAGATGATAGTGATTAACCCCTGTAGGTGGAAGCCATTGGTTCACAATATCTACTAAGCTAACAAATGGAACGGCGTAGATAGATGGAGGATGGGCATTGGTCATAGCCACAGAGATCCTATAAAGCATATTACATACAATTTAATCAATTTAAAATTCAGGCTGTAACACAACAAAATGTGGAAAAAGTCCAGGTGGATGAGTACTTTCTAAATCCTTCCTCCTCCCCACACACTTCCTCCTCTCCCCCTCCTCCTTTCCTCTCCTCTTCATCTCCCCCTCTCCTTCTCCTCCTCTCCTCCTCCACTACCCCTCTCCCCTCTCCTCTCCTCCTCATCTCCCCTCTCCTATCCTTCTCCTCCTCTCCTCCTCCTCTACCCCTCTCCCCCTCTCCCCCTCTCCTCTCCTCCTCATCTCCCCCTCTCCTATCCTTCTCCTCCTCCTCTTCCCCTCTCCCCCTCTCCTCTCCTCCCTCCTCTCTCTCCATCCGCCCTAGGAGAGGTTGTTGATCTAGGTCAGACAGTCTCAGCATTAGACCACTGGCTCTCACAGTCACTGATGACTCTCCTCCTCCTTCTCCTCCTCCTCCTCCTCCTCCTCTCTGCCTGTCCATCCGTTATCATGATGTGCCCTGTGTCACCCCATTAGGTCACACTGACCACTGACTCTAGAGTCTATCGACTTTATTCCTCATTTTTCTATCCTTTCACTGTTCTTCCTCTGTCCTTCTCCACTCCTAACCTCCATCTTCCTCTGTACTTCTCCACTCCTCACCTCCATCTTCCTCTGTACTTCTCCACTCCTCACCTCCATCTTCCTCTGTCCTTCTCCATCACTCCTCACCTCCATCTTCCTCTGTCCTTCTCCACTCCTAACCTCCATCTTTCCTCTGTCCTTCTCCACTCCTCACCTCCATCTTCCTCTTGTCCTTCTCCACTCCTCACCTCCCTCTTCCTCTTCCTCTCCACTCCTCACCTCCATCTTCCTCTGTCCTTCTCCACTCCTAACCCTCCATCCTTCCTCTGTACTTCTCCACTCCGCATCTCCATCTTCCTCTGTCCTTTCTCCATCTTCCTCTGTCCCTCTCCACTCCTCATCTCCCATTGTCCTTCTCCATCTTCCTCTGTCCTTCTCCACTCCTCATCTCCATCTTCCTCTGTCCTTCTCCACTCCTCATCTCCATCTTCCTCTGTCCTTCTCCATCTTCCTCTGTCCTTCTCCACTCCTCATCTCCATCTTCCTCTGTCCTTCTCCATCTTCCTCTGTCCTTCTCCACTCCTCATCTCCATCTTCCTCTGTCCTTCTCCACTCCTCATCTCCATCTTCCTCTGTCCTTCTCCACTCCTCACCTCCATCTTCCTCTGTCCTTCTCCACTCCTCATCTCCATCTTCCTCAGTCCTTCTCCACTCCTCACCTCCATCTTCCTCTGTACTTCTCCACTCCTAACCTCCATCTTCCTCTGTCCTTCTCCACTCCTCACCTCCATCTTCCTCTGTCCTTCTCCACTCCTCATCTCCATCTTCCTCTGTCCTTCTCCACTCCTCACCTCCATCTTCCTCTGTCCTTCTCCACTCCTCACCTCCATCTTCCTCTGTCCTTCTCCACTCCTCACCTCCATCTTCCTCTGTCCTTCTCCACTCCTAACCTCCATCTTCCTCTGTACTTCTCCACTCCTCACCTCCATCGTCCTCTGTCCTTCTCCACTCCTCCGCCATCTTCCTCTGGACGGGCGCCACTCCTCATCTCCATCCTTCCCTGTCCCTCTCCATCTTCCCCTGTCCTTCTCCACCCTCAAACGCTGCCGCTTCCTCGGTCCTGTCGTCGCCCACTTCCTCATCTCCATCTGCCGCTGGCCTGCTCGCGCCACGCTCACCTCCGCGTCCCTCTTCCCGGCTCCACGCCGCACCTCCATCTTCCGCTTCCGGCTCCACTCCCAGCTCCATCTTCCGCTTCCGTGTTGGGGTTGAGTGGGGCATCAGTAGCGAATTGAATAAAGGGTTAGCAATGTGCGCTGTATTTCTGTACACGTCAGGGACCGAGCGCTGAACACAACAGAGGAGGCTATTGGGAGGCAGTTGCAGCAGCATCACGATTCATGGCTTTTTTCATTGGACGGTCCTCTCCCCTGCCCCCCTCTCCTCCTCCTCTCCCTCCCCTTCCTCTCCTCGCCTCTCTTCCGCTCCTCTCCGCTCCTCTCCTATCTGTCCGCACATTCTACAATATGACAGTTTCTACCAGACGCCCTGGCCAATCTGATTTAGAGGCAGTCAAAAGTGGTCTCAGGAATAGACACTGAACTACTGCTGCTACCCACTATGGATGATTCACTCAAGATCACTACTGACTACTGTGCTACCACTATGATGATTCACTCAGGAATAGACTACTGACTACTGATGCTACCACTATGATGATTCACTCAGGAATAGACTACTGATGCTACCACTATGATGATTCACTCAGGAATAGACTACTGACTACTGATGCTACCACTATGATGATTCCCCTTCCGGAATTAGCCGACTGAATGGCTAACCACTAGATGATTCACTCGTCAGGAATAGTACTAACTGACTTACTGATCTACCAATATGATGATTCACTCAGATGACGACGATACTGATGCTACCACTATATGATTCTCCTCAGGAATAGACCGCTACTGAGGCTAACCAAGATGATGATTACTCAGAGAGACAACGGACTACTGTCAACCCCTATGATGATCACTCCGGGATAGACTACTGATGCTACCACGATGAGGATTCACTCAGGAATAAGACTACTGATGCTACACTATGAGGAATCACTCCGGAATAGCTTATACTTACTGACTACTGGTGCTACCACGAGATGAGGCACTCTGAATAACCTACTGACTAGACGGCTACCCACGATATGATTCCCCTCAAAGGGGGGAAGAACTACTGACTACTGATGCTGCCCGACTAATGAATGATTCCACTCGAATAGACACTGATCTCCACTATGATGATTCACTCAGGAATAGACTACTGACTACTGCTGCTACCACTATGATGATTCACTCAGGAATAGACTACTGATGCTACCACTATGATGATTCACTCAGGAATAGACTACTGATGCTACCACTATGATCTTCCACTCAGGATAACTATACTGACTACTGTGCTACCCTATGATGATTCCCTCAGAATAGACTACGGACTACTGAGCTACCACTAGATGATTCACTCAGAATAGACTACGTGACTACTGAGGCGACCCACTATGAATGATTCCTCAGGATATACACGACTACGATGATACCACTATATGATTCACTCAGGAATGACTACTGAGCTACCACTATGATGATTCACTCCGAATAGAACTACTGAGACTGATCTACCACTCACATAATAATTCACTCAGGAATAGCTACTGATGCTACACTATGATGATTCACTACAGACTAGCTCTGACTACGATGCTAACCACTATGAGGATTCACTCAGAGATATACTACGGACTACTGTCCTGCTTCCCACTATATGAAAAAAAATTCACTTCAGGATAGACTACTGACTACTGATAGCTAACCACTATGAGATGCACTCAGTAATAGACTCGGACTACTGAATGCTCCACTATGATGAGGGCCTCAGGTTGCCTACTGACACTGCGGCTACCCTATGATTATTCCCTCAGGATAGACTACTTACTATGAGCTCCCACTATGATGATTCCTCCAGGGATCGACCGCCTGTGCCTACCACATGCTAATTCACTCAGAACTTACGACTGACTACTGCTGCACCACTATGATGATTCACTCAGGAGGACAACTGACTACGATGCTACCACTAGGATGATTCACTCGGAATAGACAACTGATGTACTACTATGATTTCACTCACAGGATAGACTATACTGATGCTACCCACTATGATATCACTCAGGATAGACTACTGCTACTGCTGCTACCACTATGATGATTCCTCAGGATATCCTATATGCTACCATATGTGATTCACGCAGGAATAGACAGACTGACTTACTGAGGCTAACCACTATGAGATCACTCCGGAATAGACTACTGATTATCACAACTATGATGATTCACTCAGGAATAGACTACTGATGCTACCACTATGATGATTCACTCAGGAATAGTCTACTGATGCTACCACTATGATGATTCACTCAGGAATAGACTACTGATGATACCACTATGATGATTCACTCAGGAATAGACTACTGATGCTACCACTATGATGATTCACTCAGAAATGACTAACTGATACTGAGGCTATAACCACTATATGATTCACCAGGATAGAACTCTGACTACTGATTGCTACACGATATGAGTAACTCAGGAATAGACTAATGCACTACTTACTGATGCTACCATATGAGGTTCACGCAGATAGACTACTGACTACTGATGCTACCACTATGATGATTCACTCAGGGATAGACTACTGACTACTGCTGCTACCACTATGATGATTCACTCAGGAATAGACTACTGATGATACCACTATGATGATTCACTCAGGAATAGACTACTGATTGCTACTCTTTAGGTTCACTCAGGAATCGACTACTGATGCGCCACGAAGAATTCACGTCAGGGATAGACTACTGACTACTTCCGGCTGCTACCACTCTGAGATTCCTCATGAATAGACACTGATGCTACCACTATGATGATTCACTCAGAATAATCTAGCTGACTACTGATGCACCAACTATGATTATTCCTCGGATGACTACGATGAATACCACTATGATTTCCTTCAGGAATCGACCTACTGATGCTATGCACGATGATGAGTCACTCAAGAATAGATACGGGATGCTAACCACTATGATGAGTCACTCAGGTCATAGACGACTGATATACCACTATGAATATTTCCCCTCAGGATAGACTATTACTGACTGCTGCTCTACCACTATGATGATTCACTCAGGAAAATACTAACTGACTACTGAGCTACCCTATGGAGTCACTCAGAAAGAGAACTACTGACTACTGAGTAACCACTATGATGATTCGACTCAGATAGACTCCTGGAGCTACACTATGAGATTCACTCAGGAATAGACTATACTACTGAGCGACCAATTGATGATTCACTCAGGAATAGACTACTGATGCTACACTATGATGATTCACTCAGGGATAGACTACTGATGATACCACTATGACGATTCACTCAGGAATATACTACTGACTACTGCTGTTACCACTATGATGATTCACTCAGGGATAGACTACTGATGATACCACTATGATGATTCACTCAGAATTACTACTGACTACTGCTGCTACCACTATGATGATTCACTCAGGAATAGACTACTGACTACTGATGCTACCACTATGATGATTCACTCAGGAATAGACTACTGACTACTGCTGCTACCACTATGATGATTCACTCAGGAATGACTACGGATTCTGATGCACAACACTATGATGATATTCCCAGGGTAAAGACTCTGCCGACTGTCTACCAACATGATATTCACTCATAATAGACTTAAACCGACTCTGCTACTACACTATGATGATCACTCAATAGACTACTGACCTGATGCTACACTTGAATTCACCAGGGAATAGACTAATGACTACTGATGCTACCAATAGGATGATTCCGCAGGAATAACACTGACTCCTGAATGCTACAACTATATGATTCCTCAGGAATATACTACTGACTACTGTGCCTACCACGATGAGCTTCCTCAGGAACGACTACTGACTACTGCTGCTAACCACGATGATGATTCCCTCAGGATAGGACGACGACTACTGAGCGAACCACTATGATGATTCACTCGGGATAGACTATGATGCTACACCTATGATGATCCACCCCTCAGAATATACGACGGACTACTTGATCTACACTATGAGATTCCTCAAGCAATAGACTCCTGACTATGATGCACCCCACTCATGATGATTCAATCAGGCAGATACTGATGGCTACTACATGATGATGCACGCAGGAATAGACTACTGATGCGACCACTAGTGATTCACTCAGGATAGACTAACTGACTACTGCTGCTAACACTAGGATGATTCACTCAGAATAGACGATGAGGCTAACCACTATGATTTCACTCAGGAAATAGACCTACGGACTACTGATGCTACCCACTATATGAGTCACTCGGCATACACTACTGATGAGGACCACTATGATGATGCACTCCGAATAGACTACTGATGATACCCTATGATGATCCGCAGGGATAGACTACGGAATGCTACCACTCTGATGTTCACTCAGGAATGGAACTACTGAGGAGACCACTAATGGATGATTCACTCCAGGAATAGACTACGGATGCTACCACCTGACGATGACCACTCAGGAATAAGACTACTGATACTACCAACTAGGATGGATACACGCAGAAGAAACTACTGATGCTACCACTAGGTGATCACCAGGACTAGACTAGGATGCTACCACTATGATGATTCACTCAGGAATAGACTACTGACTACTGCTGCTACCACTAGGATGATTCACTCAGGAATAGACTACTGACTACTGCTGCTACCACTATGATGATTCACTCAGGAATAGACTACTGACTACTGCTGCTACCACTATGATGATTCACTCAGGAATAGACTACTGACTCCGGAATGCTAACCCTGAGGATGATTTCACGCAGGAATGACTATGACTTACTGCTGCTACCCACTAGATGATTCACTCAGGGCTAGCCACTGACTCCTACTGCTGCGACCGCACTATGAGGATTCCCGCAGAATAGACTTACGGATGCTAACCACGAGATGATTCAGCTCAGGAAGAGACTACTGACTACTGATGCTACCACTATGATGATTCACTCAGGAATAGACTACTGATGCACCAACTATGATTGCTTCCCTCAGATAGACTACGGATGCTACTACTAGATGAGGCACTCAGGAATAGACGCTACTGAGCTACCACTATGATGTTCACTCGGAATTACTACTGACTGACTGATGCTACCACGAGGATGATGACTCAGGGAGACGACTGCTGCTCCACTATGATGATGCCCCGCGGAATAGACTACTGATGCGACTACTATATATTTCACGCAGGATAGAACTACTATGCTACCACTATGATGATTCACTCAGGCTCGACTACTCTGGACTACTGCTGCTACACGCTGATAATCACCCGGGATAGACTACGGAGGAAACCACGATGAGGATTCACTCAGGAATAACTACTGACGACTAGATGTACCACTATGAGCTTCACTCAGGGATAGACTACTGACTACTGCTGCTACCACTATGATGATTCAGCCACTCAGGAAGGACTACTGATGCACCAACTAGGAGGATTCACTCAGGAATATCTATCTGACCTAATGCTGCTACTACTTGAATGATGCACTCAGGGATAGACTACTGACTACGGCTGCGACCACTATGATGTGCCCTCAGGATAGACTCCTGACTACTGCTGCTAACCCTATGATGAGTCCTCCGGGATAGACCACTGATGCTACCACTATGATGATTCCTCAGAATATACTCTGACTCCTGATCTACACTATGATGATTCACTCAGGAATATACTATACGTGACAGACATGATGGCTACCACTATGATATCACTCAGGATAGACTACTGATGCTACTACTATGATGATTCACTCAAATAACTAGGAGGCATACCACTATGAGGATTTCCCGAGTGATCACTTCCTGACTCTCTGCTGCTACCACTAGGAATGATATCACTCAATAGACTACGATGCTACCACGATATGATCACTCAGGGATAGACTACTGGACTAATGATGCACCACTTGATGATTCATCATCAGAATAGACCTACTGATGATCACTAGGATGATTCACTCAGGAATAGACTACTGGGATATACCACTAGATGATTCACTCAGGAATAGAACTCTGATCTACCACTCATGATGATCACGCAGAATAGATCTACTGATGATACCACTTCATAGATTCCACCTCAACTAGACTACTGATGCTACCACTATGATGAATTCACTCATTAATAACTACCTGATGGCTGCCCACTCTGAGGATCACTCAGGAATAGACTACGGAGGCTACACTAGTACTATTGGAGGATTCACTCAGGAATAACTACTGATGCTACCACTATGATGATTCACTCAGGAATAGACTACTGACTACTGATGCTACCACTATGATGATTCACTCAGGAATAGACTACTGACTACTGCTGCTACCACTATGATGATTCACTCAGGAATATACTACTGACTACTGCTGCTACACTATTATTATTAACTCAGAATAGACTACTGCTACTGAGGCTACCACTATGATGATTCACGCAGGAAATAGACTACGCTACAGATCGACCACGATATGACACTCAGGATAACTACTGATGCTACAACAGCTGAGTCCTCATGAATATCTACGGATCTACTACTAGATGATTCCACTCATGAATAACTACTGATGAATGCGACCAGATATGATCACTCATGAAATAACCCAACTACTGACTACTGGATCCACCACTATGATGATTCCCTCATGATAGACTACTGATATACCACTAATGATGATTCACGCCGGAAGAGCCTACTGACTACTGATTAGACCCTATGTGATATCCCTCGAGGGATAGACTACTGACTACTGCTGCTACCAACTAGGATGATTTCCCTCATGGAGAGACTCTGATGCTGCTACTATGATGATTCACTCAGGATAGACTACTATCGACCACTATGATGATTCAGCGGAATAGACTACTGATGCTACACTATGAGATTCACTTCGGAAGAAACTACTGAGGCACCATAGATGATTCACTCAGGATACGACGACGGACACGATGCTACCCAATAGGATGATTCACGTCAGGAATAGACTACGGATGCAAACTATGCATGATTCACTCAGGAATAGACTACTGACTACTGCTGCTACCACTATGATGATTCACTCAGGGATAGACTACTGACTACTGCTGCTACCACTATGATGATTCACTCAGGAATAGACTACTGATGCTACCACTATGATGATTCACTCAGGAATAGACTACTGACTACTGCTGCTATATAAACCACTATATGATTCCCACGCAGGACCACTATCGACTCCTGACTACTGATGCTACCACTATGACGATGACAGGAAAGAGGAGAGCAGAGGATGGGAGGGGAGGGGAGAGGAGGGGAGGGGAGAGGAACGTCAATGAAAGAAATGAATAGTGATGCTGCTAACTGCTAAACAACCAGCCTCTCTCTGTTGTATTCAGAGCTCTGTTCACTGACGTGTACATAAAGAGGATGTTGTTTGTGCCTGACAGAAATACAGCGCTAACATCTGCTAACCCTTTCATTCATTAGCTATATGATGCACACTCAACACACACACCCTAGTGCCGATACACATGCACACACAGACACACACACACACACACACACACACACACACTGGTCAAGATACACACTAGTGCAGATACGCATGCACACACACACACACACACACACACACACACACACACACACACACACACACACACACTAGTCAAGATACACCCTAGTGCAGATCCACATGCACACAGACACACACACACACAGAGACACACACACACACACAAACACACACACTAGTCAAGATAAATCCCCCCCCCCCCCCCCTAGTGCAGATGCACACAGAAGTGCACACAGACTGTAGATGCAATGTTATTTTATCTCTCACAGCACATTGATGATGTCATTATACTGCTTTGGTATCTCACAGCACATTGATGATGTCATTATACTGCTGTGGTATCTCACAGCACATTGATGATGTCATTATACTGCTGTGGTATCTCACAGCACATTGATGATGTCATTATACTGCTGTGGTATCTCACAGCACATTGATGATGTCATTATACTGCTGTGGTATCTCACAGCACATTGATGATGTCATTATAATAATAATAATAATATGCCATTTAGCAGACGCTTTTATCCAAAGCGACTTACAGTCATGCGTGCATACATTATTTTTTTTTTGTGTATGGGTGGTCCCGGGGTTCGAACCCACTACCTTGGCGTTACAAGCGCCGTGCTCTACCAGCTGAGCTACAGAGGACCACTGCTGTGGTATCTCACAGCACATTGATGATGTCATTATACTGCTGTGGTATCTCACAGCACATTGATGATGTCATTATACTGCTGTGGTATCTCACAGCACATTGATGATGTCATTATACTGCTGTGGTATCTCACAGCACATTGATAATGTCATTATACTGCTGTGGTATCTCACAGCACATTGATGATGTCATTATACTGCTGTGGTATCTCACAGCACATTGATGATGTCATTATACTGCTGTGGTATCTCACAGCACATTGATGATGTCATTATACTGCTGTGGTATCTCACAGCACATTGATGATGTCATTATACCACAATACCACTTTCAACTTGTGCCCAGTGACACGAGCCTACCAGACGAGCTAAAGGACTTCTATGCTCGCTTCGAGGCAAGCAACACTGAAGCATGCATGAGAGGACCAGCTGTTCCGGATGACTATGTGATCACGCTCGCCTTAGCCGGTGTGAGTAAGACTTTTAAGCAGGTCAACATTCACAAGGCCGCAGGGCCAGACGGATTACCAGGACGTGTACTCCGAGCATGTGCTGACCAACTGGCAAGTGTCTTCACTGACATTTTCAACATGTCCCTGACTGAGTCTGTAATACCAACATGTTTCAAGCAGACCACCATAGTCCCCGTGCCCAAGGACACTAAGATAACCTGCCTAAATGACTATCGACCCGTAGCACTGACGTCTGTAGCCATGAAGTGCTTTGAAAGACTGGTCATGGCTCACATCAACACCATCATCCCAGAAACCCTAGACCCACTCCAATTTGCATACCGCACCAACAGATCCACAGATGACGCAATCTCTATTGCACTCCACACTGCCCTTTCCCACCTGGACAAAAGGAACAGCTACGTGAGAATGCGGTTCATTGACTACAGCTCAGCGTTCAACACCATAGTGCCCTCAAAGCTCATCACTAAGCTAAGCACCCTGGGACTAAACACCTCCCTCTACAACTGGATCCTGGACTTCCTGACGGGCCGCCCCCAGGTGGTAAGGTTGGGCAACAACACATCTGCCACGCTGATCCTCAACACGGGGGCTTCTCAGGGGTGCGTGCTCAGTCCCCTCCTGTACTCCCTGTTCACCCATGTCTGCATGGCCAGGCACGACTCCAACACCATCATTACGTTTTCTGACGACACAACAGTGGTAGGCCTGATCACCAAAAACGATGAGACAGCCTATAGGGAGGAGGTCAGAGACCTGGCAGTGTGGTGCCAGGACAACAACCTCTCCCTCAATGTGATCAAGACAAAGGAGATGATCGTTGACTACAGAAAAAGGAGGGCCGAGCACGCCCCCATTCTCATCGACGGGGCTGTAGTGGAGCTGGTTGAGAGCTTCAAGTTCCTTGGTGTCAACATCACCAACAAACTATCATGGTCCAAATACAGTGAGGGGAAAAAAAGTATTTGATCCCCTGCTGATTTTGTACGTTTGCCCACTGACAAAGAAATGATCAGTCTATAATTTTAATGGTAGGTTTATTTGAACAGTGAGAGACAGAATAACAACAAAAAAATCCAGAAAAATGTTATAAATTGATTTGCATTTTAATGAGGGAAATAAGTATTTGACCCCCTCTCAATCAGAAAGATTTCTGGCTCCCAGGTGTCTTTTATACAGGTAACGAGCTGAGATTAGGAGCACACTCTTAAAGGGAGTGCTCCTAATCTCAGCTTGTTACCTGTATAAAAGACACCTGTCCACAGAAGCAATCAATCAATCAGATTCCAAACTCTCCACCATGGCCAAGACCAAAGAGCTCTCCAAGGATGTCAGGGACAAGATTGTAGACCTACACAAGGCTGGAATGGGCTACAAGACCATCGCCAAGCAGCTTGGTGAAAAGGTGACAACAGTTGGTGCGATTATTCGCAAATGGAAGAAACCCAAAAGACCTGTCAATCTTCCTCGGCCTGGGTCTCCATGCAAGATCTCACCTCGTGGAGTTGCAATGATCATGAGAACGGTGAGGAATCAACCCAGAACTACATGGGAGGATCTTGTCAATGATCTCAAGGCAGCTGGGACCATAGTCACCAAGAAAACAACACTATGCCGTGAAGAACTGAAATCCTGCAGTGCCCGCAAGGTCCCCCTGCTCAAGAAAGCACATATACATGCCCGTCTGAAGTTTGCCAATGAACATCTAAATGATTCAGAGGAGAACTGGGTGAAAGTGTTGTGGTCAGATGAGACCACAATGGAGCTCTTTGGCATCAACTCAACTCGCCGTGTTTGGAGGAGGAGGAATGCTGCCTATGACCCCAAGAACACCATCCCCACCGTCAAACATGGAGGTGGAAACATTATGCTTTGGGGGTGTTTTTCTGCTAAGGGGACAGGACAATTTCACCTTATCAAAGGGACGATGGACGAGGCCATGTACCGTCAAATCTTGGGTAAGAACCTTCTTCCCTCAGCCAGGGCATTGAAAATGGGTCGTGGATGGGTATTCCAGCACGACAATGACCCAAAACACACCTACAGGTACATATTACCTCAATTACCTCGACTAACCTGTACCCCCTCACATTGACTCTGTACCGGTACCCCCCTGTATATAGCCTCTTTATTGTTAATTTATTGTTGCTCTTATATTTTTTTATATTTTCCTTAATACTGCATTGTTGGTTAGGTCTTGTAAGTAAGCATTTCACTGTAAGGTCTACTACACCTGTTGTATTCGGCGCATGTGACCAATACGATTTGATTTGATTGTAATATAAAAAATAAAGTAAGTAGAACAAAAACACAGGATAAATATTACTAATAAGAACGGGATAAATATTAATAATAAGTAAGCTACAGTTGAAGTCGGAGGTTTACATACACCTTAGCCAAATGCATTTAAACTCAGTTTTTCCTGACATTTAATCCTATTAAAAATTCCCTGTCTTAGGTCAGTTAGGATCACCACTTTATTTTAAGAATGTAAAATGTCAGAATAATAGTAGAGAGAATGATTTATTTCATATTTTATTTATTTCATCACATTCCCAGTGGGTCAGAAGTTTACATACACTAAATTAGTATTTGGTAGCATTGCCTTTACATTTTTAAACTTGGGTCAAACGTTTCGGGTAGCCTTCCACAAGCTTCCCACAATAAGTTGGGTGAATTTTGGCCCATTCCTCTTGACAGAGCTGGTGTAACTGAGTCAGGTTTGTAGGCCTCCTTGCTCTCACACGCTTTTTCAGTTCTGCCCACAACTTTTCTATAGGATTGAGGTCAGGGCTTTGTGATGGCCACTCCAATACCTTGACTTTGTTGTCCTTAAGCCATTTTGCCACAACTTTGGAAGTATGCTTGGGGTCATTGTCCATTTGGAAGACCCATTTGCGACCAAGCTTTAACTTCCTGACTGATGTCTTGAGATGTTGCTTCAATATATCCACATAATTTTCCTTCCTCATGATGCCATCTATTTTGTGAAGTTCATCAGACCAGAGGACATTTCTCCAAAAAGTACGATCTTTGTCCCCATGTGCAGTTGCAAACCGTAGTCTGGCTTTTTAATGGTGGTTTTGGAGCAGTGGCTTCTTCCTTGCTGAGCAGCCTTTCAGGTTATGTCGATATAGGACTCGTTTTACTGTGGATATAGATACTTTTTTACCTGTTTCCTCCAGCATCTTCACAAGGTCCTTTGCTGTTGTTCTGGGATTGATTTGCACTTTTCACACCAAGTATGTTCATCTCTAGGAGACAGAACGTGTCTCCTTCCTGAGCGGTATGACGGCTGCGTGGTCCCATGGTGTTTATACTTGCGTACTATTGTTTGTACAGATGAACGTGGTACCTTCAGGCGTTTGGAAATTGCTCCCAAGGATGAACCAGACTTGTGGAGGTTTACAATTTTATTTCTGAGGTCTTGGCTGATTTCTTTTGATTTTCCCATGATGTCAAGCAAAGAGGCACTGAGTTTGAAGGTATTCCTTGAAATACATCCACAGGTACACCTCCAAATGACTCAAATGATGTAAATTAGCCTATCAGAAGCTTCTAAAGCCATGATATCATTTTCTGGAAATTTCCAAGCTGTTTAAAGGCACAGTCAACTTAGTGTATGTAAACTTCTGACCCACTGGAATTGTGATACAGTTAATTATAAGTGAAATAATCTGTCTGTAAACAATTGTTGGAAAAATTACTTGTGTCATGCACAAGTAACCGACTTGCCAAAACTATAGTTTATTAACAAGAAATGTGTGGAGTGGTTGAAAAACGAGTTTTAATGACTCCAACCTAAGTGTATGTAAACTTCCGACTTCAACTGTATATACAGGGTCAGTCCCAGGGTCAGTCCCAGGGTCAGTTCCGGTGTATATTCAGGGTCAGTTCCAGGGTCAGTCCCAGGGTCAGTCCCAGGGTCAGTTCCAGGGTCAGTCCCAGGGTCAGTCCCAGGGTCAGTTCCGGTGTATATTCAGGGTCAGTCCCAGGGTCAGTCCCAGGGTCAGTCCCAGGGTCAGTCCCAGGGTCAGTCCCAGGGTCAGTTCCGGTGTATATGCAGGGTCAGTCCCAGGGTCAGTGCCAGGGTCAGTCCCAGGGTCAGTTCCGGTGTATATGCAGGGTCAGTCCCAGGGTCAGTCCCTGGGTCAGTTCCAGGGTCAGTCCCAGGGTCAGTTCCAGGGTCAGTCCCAGGGTCAGTTCCGGTGTATATGCAGGGTCAGTCCCAGGGTCAGTCCCAGGGTCAGTTCCGGTGTATATGCAGGGTCAGTCCCAGGGTCAGTCCCAGGGTCAGTTCCAGGGTCAGTCCCAGGGTCAGTTCCAGGGTCAGTCCCAAGGTCAGTTCAGTTTGATATGTGATTTGTATGTGTTGCTAATTGTAACAGTCCTGTTTAATGTAATTGAATACACCAGTATCAATGAAGAGGATATGGATCCGCTCTTTCATCACTAGCATGGCAGTGTGACTGATCCTGACCGTCATGGGCTGAGTCCCAAATGGCACCCTAGTCCCTATATAGTGCACTACCTTTTCTGGTCAAATTAGTGCACTATGTAGGGAATAGGGTGCCATTTGGGATGCAGTAATGGCAGCCAGTGA
Organism: Coregonus sp. 'balchen'; assembly: GCA_902810595.1. NCBI lineage: Eukaryota > Metazoa > Chordata > Actinopteri > Salmoniformes > Salmonidae > Coregonus > Coregonus sp. 'balchen'. Next base: position 42,498,545 of record LR778257.1, read on the forward strand.
AGTAACTGCATGCATGCTTAGGACATGTCAGTGATGATGTCATATCCTGTTTGATGCCCGTATTAGTTCCTTCTCTGTTGTTATCTTGTTCAGCCCAGGCTCCAAGCTCCTCTCTTCTGCTATGTATGTCCATTTCAATCTGATTTTCAGGTCCAAAGGTTTAATGGCACCAGTGACATTTACCCCACACAGAATGAAAGCTTACACCACCGCAAAGTCATGAAGATGGTGACAGAGGGAAAATGTGATACGCTCTGTCGCCTCCTTCCTGCGATCATCCTGACAAGTAGAATGAAGAAGAGGATAAGTTAGTGAGAGAGGAGAGAGAGAAGGAGAGGAGAGAGAGAAGGAGAGGAGAGAGAGAAGGAGAGAAGAGAGAGAAGGAAAGGAGAGTGAGAAGGAAAGGAGAGAGAGAAGGAAGGGAGAGAGAGAAGGAGAGGAGAGAGAGAAGGAAATGAGAGAGAGAAGGAAATGAAGTAGAGAAGAGAGGAGAGAGAGATGGAGAGAGACGGAATCGGGAGAGAAGACGAGAGCTAGAGAGAAGGAAAGGAGAGAGAGAGGAGAGGAGAGGAGAGAGTCTCGAAGTGATAGCTAATAGACTGGAGCATGCGAAGCTCTCAGTAGAACGGACACCGAAGATAGACGTAGCAGATGAGAGGAGAGTGAGAGACGTAATGGCAGCGGCGCTCGCAGGAGCGTCGAGGCGATTCACGCCGATAATCCTTGAGCTTCCTTCATCTCGATATAGACTTCCTGCGCTATCACCGATCTCTAACGTCGTCCTCGCTGACTTCTCTCGAGGCCGAATACGCCTACCTCTCGGGCATAGATACTCCGTCGCTGCTCTCGACGCGCTCGCCTGCTCGCTACCCTTATCGCTCTGCGCGTCGCTCTCTCTCGTCTATCGGTCGCTCGGCTCTGTCGGAGTGTCGGCGTGCGGAGGCGTCATTTTTCGGGCTTCGTTTTGCTCGTGTCGTTGCTATACTCCCAAAGTGTCTCGTACGGAACGCAACATATCCCAAATGCATCCTAAATGTCAGCCTATTCCATATATTAAACACGACTTTTGACCAGAGGGTTTAAATGGAACAGGGAGCCATTTTGGATGCAGAATGCAGAGAGAGACATATGGTTTCTGCTGTTGTTAAATGCACCTAGGAGACATTTTCTGTCATCAGAGCATTCCAACAATATTAAACACTCAATAAAGTCAAGTGTATATGATAATAGAACCCATCAGACTACACTGTAGTTGGACTATAATAGATGAACCCATCGGACTACACTGTAGTTGGACTAAAAGATGAACCCCAAATACTACACTTGTTTGGATATAAGATGAACCCATCGACTACACTGTAGTTTGGACTATAATAGATGAACCCATCAAGCTACCTGTATTTGCATATAGATGACCCTCGGACTACTGTGTTTGGACTGAAGATACACGGACTCACTGTATTGGACTGAATCGGTACAGATCGGACTTTTTTGACCTTGAACACTGATGTCACGGACGCTGATCATGCTTGCTGTTTAATAAGGCTTGTTCTCTTGTGGTTGAGGCTTCAGGTTGGACCGTGCCTTTTGGCTGGGTCTCAGCGCGCGGGTTCTGAAGGTATACGGACGGACTGCTGTTCCTTTGTTGGTGGAAGGGGACTGGGTCTTTTGTTGCTTGGAAAGGTATCAGGACTGGACTGCTGTTCCTGTTGTTGGCTTGGAACGATCAGAGAGGCTTGTTCGTTTCCCCTGGCGGTACGGCTGAGCTTTCCTGTGTTGCTTGGAACGTATCATACTCTGCTCCTTTGTGCCCTTTTCGGGCCCGCTTTCGACGGCGCTCCTGCTTTTCCTGCGTTCCTGGACGCTGCCTTGGCCTGGAACGTTCACGCTCTCCTTCCTTTTCTTGAGCCCCCGCCTGCTTTTCCCTTTTTTGCCTGGACTTCTGTGCCTGCTTCCGTTTTGCCTTCCCGTTTCAACTGGATCTGCTTCCTGTTTTCTTGGAACGTATCCTGCTCTTTCTGTTGTTGGCTTGGAACGTTCAGGTGCTGTTCTGTTGTTGGCTTGGAACGGTATCAGGACTGCTGTTCCTGTTGTGGCTTGGAACTTCATGGGGTTGTAAGGGAGGAAGGACAGGATGTGGGGGGGAAAAAAGACGAAAAGGTTTTTTTTTTATGGAAAGGGGCTGAGCAGGAGGTGAAAACCTTTTTTAAACCCCCCTTCCCCCTTTTTTTTCCCCCACCCCCCCCCCCTCCTCCTCCCCCCCTCTCACCCCCACATTTCCCCCCCCCCTTCCCCCCCCCCTTTCCCCCCAATCTCCCTCCTCCTCCTTCCTCCCCCCCCTTCTCCCCTCCACACTCCCCCTCCCCCTTTTCCCCCCCCCCAACCCCCCTCCCCACTTTTTTTTCCCCTTTTTCTATCCCCAATTTCCCCCCTTTTCCCCCCCTTTTTTCCCCTTTAGGAGGATAAAAGGG
>LR778257.1:42501115-42529914 GCA_902810595.1 Coregonus sp. 'balchen'
AGAGATTTGTGAGGCAGAGCGCATCAGAGTAGGATTCTATTGCATTGACAGGCACGACTCAGCCCCTACTCTACACAGACCGGTGCGCCATAACCAATCAGAGCTGCAGTAGGCCTATATGCAAATAGACCATTGCCATATATGGATCTGTGCCATTTACTTTGAACTGGACTGTGTTTACAGCATGAGCGGTCCTGAGTATATGCGCTTGTTTTGAGATCAAAGCGAGAGCTGCATGTAGCCACGTGTGCACATTTGTTCATTTCCTTTGCTAGTTAGTGAGTTATTATTATAATTTATAGTCAGCAATGGGGGAGTGGTTGCTTCCTACAAGAGCACAAAACGTGTACATTTCTAGACATCTTTGAAAAACAAGTCTGGTAAAGAGATTTCTTTCTGTCTTAAAGGGGCAGTGTTGTATTTTGAGACAGGCTTGAATAAGCTAAGTAGCCAATAATCAGAGGGTAGCATAATTTGTCTGATTCTCTGTAATAATGGTATGGGAATAATAATTAATTTTATTTTGTGGTTTCTTGCATCAAACAACACAACCTTTTCTGTCACCTGGATAAACAGGTTAATGTCAAATCAAATAATCAAATCAAGCTTTATTTATACAGCACATTTCAGACATACAACGCAATGTGCTTTACAGGAAAAAAACAAATAAAAAACAATGAAAATAAAAGCTGAAATATTTAAATATTTACTACACAACAAACATAAGATAAAAAACTAAAGAATGACTCACACTGAACAACTAAAAAGCACCCTGAGGGAAAGCAAAGCTAAAGATATGTGTTTTAAGATACCTTTTAAATATGTCCACAGTTTCGGCCCCCTCAGGTTCTCTGGCAGGCTATTCCAGAGGCTGGGGGCATAATAACTAAAGGCTGCCTCTCCATGCCTCTTGGTCCTAGGCTTTGGGATAGTTAAAAGGCCAGTGCCAGAGGACCTGAGGGACCTACTGGGTACATAACTTAAAAGCATGTCTGACATTTAAAAAACAATAGGAGAATCTTAAAATTAATTCTAAAACTCACAGGCAGCCAATGCAGAGACCTTAAAACCGGTGTAATGTGTGCTCTCCGTCTGGTCTTGGTCAGTACCCGTGCTGCAGCATTCTGGATGTTTCGCAGTTGACCAATGGCTTTCTTGGGTAGACCAGACAGAAGAGCATTACAGTAGTCAAGCCTGCTTGTAATAAAAGCATGGATGAGTCTCTCTGTATCAGCCTGAGAGAGAAACGGACTCACCTTGTCAATGTTCCTCAGGTGGTAAAAAGCTATTTTGGTCACATTCCTAATGTGTGATTCTAAATTTAGTTCAGGATCTAAATTAACACCTGGGTTTTTTACCTGGTGTTTTATCTTTATTGCCTTGAATTAAAATGTGACGCTAGATTCTCCCCCTGAGCTTTGGCTCCAACAATAAGTACCTCGGTCTTGTCTTGATTTAGCTGGAGGAAGTTGTGAGCCATCCAAGTATTTAAATCACTACAGTCTAATAATTTATCAGTGGACCTAAAATCCTCTGGTGACACAGAAATGTAAAATTGTGTATCGTCTGCATAGCAGTGAAAATCAATGCTGTGCTGTCTGATAACGCGGCCAAGGGGTAACATATATAAACTGAACAGTACCAGACCCAAAATCGAACCTTGTGGAACGCCACATGTTTTTTCTCTGTGTTATGTTCACCAAGGGTGACAAAAAACTCTCGACCGGTTAAATAGGTCCTAAACCAATTTAGAACTGTACCGGAGAGGTCAACCACCTCTCCAGTCTGTCCAGAAGGACATCATGGTCAACAGAGGCCAACCCACCTCTCCAGTCTGTCCAGAAGGACATCATGGTCAACAGAGGCCAACCCACCTCTCCAGTCTGTCCAGAAGGACATCATGGTCAACAGAGGCCAACCACCTCTCCAGTCTGTCCAGAAGGACATCATGGTCAACAGAGGCCAACCCACCTCTCCAGTCTGTCCAGAAGGACATCATGGTCAACAGAGGCCAACCACCTCTCCAGTCTGTCAAGAAGGACATCATGGTCGACAGTGTCGAATGCAGTACTTAAATCTAAGAGTTCAAGGACAGAGAGCTGTTTGGCATTTGTGTTGGCTGTAAGACAATGTACCACTTTTTCTAAGGCTGTCTCTGTGCTTTGGTTGGCACAAAAATCAGATAATAATTTTTTTTTAAATACAGTTTGCACTTAAAAAAATATTTTGCTGTTTGAACTCCAATTTCTCCAGAATTTTGCTTAAGGATGGAAGGTTGGAGATTGGCCAAAAATTGCTAAGAGCTGAACAATCTAGATTATATTTCTTCAGAAGGGGTTTCTGTAACACTCTGGCTCCGGGACTTGTATTTGAGCCAGGGTGTATTCGTTTTGTTGGGGTTTGTTTTGGTTAGGTTGGGAATAGGGTGTGTTCATTTGGGTGTGTGTGGTTGTGGTTAATTCTTGTGTAGTCATGTGACTCCCAATCGGAGGTAACGAGTGTCAGCTGTCGGCTCGTTATCTCTGATTGGGAGCCATATTTATCTGTATGTTTTCCTTTGGGTGTTGTGGGTTTTTTGTTCCTTTACGGTCATTGTAATCGTGGACTTCACTATCGTCATTTGTTGTTTTCGTGGTTGCTTTAATTTAATAAAGTCATCATGTTCGCTCAACACGCTGCATATTGGTCTGCTCCCTTTGAAGACGATCGTGACAGAAAAACCCACCATTCTAGGACCAAGCGGCGTGTCAAGCGGCAACAGGACCAACCTACACAGGATTCATGGACATGGGAGGAGATACTGGATGGAAAGGGTCCTTGGGCACAACCGGGAGAATATCGCCGTCCTCGTGAAGAGCTGGAGGCAGCTAAAGCCGAGAGGAGGCAATATGAGGAGGCAGCACGGAGGCAAGGCTGGAAGCCCGTGAGCACTAGCCAAAAATTTCTTGGGGGGGGCCTTAAAGGGAGTGTGGCGAAGTCAGGTAGGAGACCTGCGCCTACTCCCTGTACTTACCGTGGAGAGCGAGAGTACGGGCAGACACCGTGTTACGCAGTAGAGCGCATGGTGTCTCCTGTACGCGGGCATAGCCCGGTTCGGTACATTCCAACTCCACGTATCGGCCGGGCTAGATTGAGCGTTGAGCCGGATGTCATGAAGCCGGCCCAACGCATCAGGCCACCAGTGCGTCTCCTCGGGCCGGCTTACATGGCACCAGCCTTACGCATGGTGTCCCCGGTTCGCCTACATAGCCCGGTGCGGGTTATTTCTCCTTCCCGTACTGGTCGGGCGACGGGGAGCATACAACCAGGTAAGGTTGGGCAGGCTCAGTGCTCAAGGGAGCCCGTAAGCCTGCACGGTCCGGTATTTCCGGCGCCACCTCCCCGCTCCAGCCCAGTACCACCAGTGCCTACACCACGCACCAAGCCTCCTGTGTGTCCCCAGAGTCCTGTGCGTCCTGTTGCTGCTCCCCGCACTAGCCCTGAGATGCGTGTCCTCAGCCCGGGACCACCAGTTCCGGCACCACGCACCAGGCCTATAGTGCGTCTCGGCCGGCCAGAGTCTGCCGTCTGCCCAACGGCGCCTGAACTGCCCGTCTGCCCAACGGCGCTTGAACTGCCCGTCTGCCCAACGGCGCCTGAACTGCCCGTCTGCCCAACGCCGTCTGAACTGTCAGTCTGCCAAGCGCTGCATGAACTGCCCGTCTGTCCGGAGCCGCTAGAGCCTTCCGCCAGACAGGATCAGCCAGAGCCTTCCGCCAGACAGGATCAGCCAGAGCCTTCCGCCAGACAGGACCAGCCAGAGCCGTCAGCCAGCCATGAACAGCCAGATCCGTCAGCCAGCCATGAGCAGCCAGATCCGTCAGCCAGCCATGAGCAGCCAGATCCGTCAGCCAGCCATGAGCAGCCAGATCCGTCAGCCAGCCATGAGCAGCCAGATCCGTCAGCCAGCCATGAGCAGCCAGATCCGTCAGCCAGCCATGAGCAGCCAGATCCGTCAGCCAGCCATGAGCAGCCAGATCCGTCAGCCAGCCATGAGCCGTCCAGCCGGGATCCGCCAGAGCCGTCCAGCCGGGATCCGCCAGAGCCGTCCAGCCGGGATCCGCCAGAGCCGTCCAGCCGGGATCCCCCAGGGATCCGCCAGAGCCGTCCAGCCGGGATCCGCCAGAGCCGTCCAGCCGGGATCCGCCAGAGCCGTCCAGCCAGGATCCGCCAGAGCCAGCCAGCCAGGATCCGCCATTCAGTCCGGTGCTGCTCCTTAGTCCGGTGCTGCCCTTAGCTCGGTGCTGCCCCTTAGTCCGGTGCTACCCCTTAGTCCGGTGCTACCTCTTAGTCCGGTGCTGCCCCTTAAGCCGGTGGGGTTCAGTTGGAGGAGGCTACGAAAGCGGGTAGTGACTATGGTGGGGACCACGACCAGAGCCAGAACCACCGCCGAAGAGGTATGCCCACCCAGCCCTCCCTTGGTTAGCCCTAGTTGAGGCGCGGTCGCAGTCCGCGCCTTTAGGGGGGGGTACTGTAACACTCTGGCTCCGGGACTTGTATTTGAGCCAGGGTGTATTCGTTTTGTTGGGGTTTGTTTTGGTTAGGTTGGGAATAGGGTGTGTTCATTTGGGTGTGTGTGGTTGTGGTTAATTCTTGTGTAGTCATGTGACTCCCAATCGGAGGTAACGAGTGTCAGCTGTCGGCTCGTTATCTCTGATTGGGAGCCATATTTATCTGTATGTTTTCCTTTGGGTGTTGTGGGTTTTTTGTTCCTTTACGGTCATTGTAATCGTGGACTTCACTATCGTCATTTGTTGTTTTCGTGGTTGCTTTAATTTAATAAAGTCATCATGTTCGCTCAACACGCTGCATATTGGTCTGCTCCTTTTGAAGACGATCGTGACAGTTTCACCATATCAGAACCTGTCTGTCAGTCTCTAAAACCGTTTGCGATGTTGCAGGAAATAATCCTGGAACCCCTGCGGTTAAGGTGAATCCTGGAACCCCTGTGGTTAGGGTGAATCCTGGAACCCCTGTGGTTAGGGTGAATCCTGGAACCCCTGTGGTTAGGGTGAATCCTGGAACCCCTGTGGTTAGGGTGAATCCTGGAACCCCTGTGGTTAGGGTGAATCCTGGAACCCCTGTGGTTAGGGTGAATCCTGGAACCCCTGTGGTTAGGGTGAATCCTGGAACCCCTGCGGTTAGGGTGAATCCTGGAACCCCTGTGGTTAGGGTGAATCCTGTCTCTTTTAAAAAGTGCTGGTTGCTCCACAGCAAATCAAAGTTGTCACAAAAAGAGACATTCCTGTCATTGCAAAGTTTCTTCATTTACTCGTTCAGGGCAAAGAGTCAACAGAAACGTTCCGAACCCATTCGGTAGCACGGGAGGGGGCCAGAGGTAATTATTATCTTCAGAAATACGACTTTCCCGAATTGGATCCTTTGCTCGTACCCCCCAAGGCAATTTAACTTATTCCAGAGGCTGCTCCAAGATGCCGCCGGTGGAGAAGAGATATTTGGAGTGACATTTGGGTTGATGGTGTATGTTTCATGATTAACTACTCATGGTGTGATTGTGATAACGTACAGGAACTCAAGTTCTTTTGTTCACCCAACCTAGAATACCTCACAATCAAAGGCCGACCGTATTACCTCCAAAGATAATTATCTCTGGTTATAGTCACAGCCGTGTATCAAAGCTGATACCACGACGGCCCTCAAGGAACTCTACTGGACTTTGTGCAAACTGGAAACCACATATCCTGAAGCAGCATTTATTGTGGCTTGGGACTTTAACAAAGCAAATTTGAGGAAAACGCTTGTTGCAGAAACTAAAACAGGAAGAAACCGTGCAAAGGTCTATTCAACGCTGGTCTGACCAATCGGAATCCATGCTTCAAGATTGTTTTGATCACACGGACTGGGATAAGTTCTGGGTTGCCTCTGAGACGTATAAACTGACATGGTGACTGAGTTCATCAGGAAATGGGATGTTGTTGCCACTGTGACTATTAAAATCTTCCCAAACCAAAAATCTTGGATATTCGCACAAAACTGAAAGTGCGAACTACTGCATTTAACCATGGCAAGGTGACTGGGAATATGGTTTAATACAAACAGTGCAGTTAATCCCTCCGTAAGGCAACCAAACAGGCAAAATGTCAGTACCTGACAAAGTGGAATCGCACTTCAACGGCTCAGACACGAGACGTACACTACCGTTCAAAAGTTTGGGGTCACTTAGAAATGTCCTTGTTTTCAAAAGAAAAGCACTTTGTCCATTAAAATAACATCAAATTGATCAGAAATACAGTGTAGACATTGTTAATGTTGTAAATGGCTATTTTAGCTGGAAACGGCTGATTTTTTATGGAATATCTAAATAGGTGTACAGAGGCCAATTATCAGCAACCATCAGTCCTGTGTTCCAATGGCATGTTGTGTTTGCTAATCCAAGTTTATCATTTTAAAAGGCTAATTGATCATTTAAAAACAATTTTGCAATTATGTTAGCACAGCTGAAAACTGTTGTGCTGATTAAAGAAGCAATAAAACTGGCCTTCTTGAGACTAGTTGAGTATCTGGAGCATCAGCAATTGTGGGTTCGATTACAGGCTCAAAATGGCCAGAAACAAAGAACTTTCTTCTGAAACTCGTCAGTCTATTCTTGTTCTGAGAAATGAAGGCTTTTCCATGTGAGAAATTGCCAAGAAACAGAAGATCTCGTACAACGCTGTGTACTACTCCCTTCACAGAACAGCGCAAACTGGCTCTAACCAGAATAGAAAGAGGAGTGGGAGGCCCCGGTGCACAACTGAGCAAAAGGACAAATACATTAGAGTGTCTAGTTTGAGAAACAGATGCCTCACAGGTCCTCAACTGGCAGCTTCATTAAATAGTACCCGCAAAACACCAGTCTCAACGTCAACAGTGAAGAGGCGACTCCGGGATGCTGACCTTCTAGGCAGAGTTGCAAAGAAAAAGCCATATCTCAGACTGTCCAATACAAATAAAAGATTAAGATGGACAGTCTGAGATATGGCCTTTTCTTTGCAACTCAGCCTAGAAGGTCAGCATCCCGGAGTTGCTGATAATGGGGCTCTGTACACCTATGTAGATATTTCATAAAAAATCTGCCGTTTCCAGCTACAATAGCCATTTACAACATTAACAATGTCTACACTGTATTTCTGATAAATTTAATGTTATTTTAATGGACAAACAAATTGCTTTTCTTTCGAAAACAAGGACATTTCTAAGTGACCCCAAACTTTTGAACGGTAGTGTATGTGGCAGGGACTCCAGATAATCATGGATTACAAAGGGAAAACCGACGTCTTGCTCCTGGACAAGCTAAACACTTTCTTCATTCGCTTTGAGGATAACACAGTGCCACCGACGTGGCCCACTCCTGAGGACTGTGGGCTCTCGTTCTCCGTGGCAGATGTGAGAATGGCGCCGGAGAAGATGGCTGCCGTTTTACAGCCCTCTAACCATTTATACTATTATGTGTGTTTTTCCGCGTTATTTGTAATTTATTTTGTACATAATGTTTCTGCCATCGTCTCTTATAACCAAAAAGAGCTTCTGGATATCAGGACAGCGATTACTCACCTCGTATTGGACTAATAATTTTTCTTCAACGAGGCGGCCTTGAAGGATATCCTACAGACACCCGACAAGGCCCAAATCTCGGTCATTCGCATGAGGAAGAGATGGAGATATCGAGATATCGTGGATGTAGGTCGGGGTGCCTTGTAAGGATCCGACAGCGACCGAGTAAACTGCCGCTCCCATCAATCCTATTAGCCAATCTTCAATCATTGGAAAATAAATTGGATGACCTAAGATTAAGGTTATCCTACCAACGGGACATAAAAAACTGTAATATCTTATGTTTCACCGAGTCGTGGCTGAACGACGACATGGATAACATCCAGCTAGCGGGCTATACGCTACATCGGCAGGATAGAATGGCTGACTCTGGTAAGACAAGGGGTGGCGGTCTGTGTATATTTGTAAACAACAGCTGGTGCACAAAATCAAATACTAAGGAAGTCTCGAGGTTTTGCTCGCCTGAGGTAGAGTATCTTATGATAAGCTGTAGACCACACTATTTACCAAGAGAGTTTTCATCTATATTTCATAGCTGTCTATTTACCACCACAAACCAATGCTGGCATTAAGATTGCACTGAATGAGCTGTATAAGGCCATAAGTCAACAGGAAAATGCTCATCCAGAGGCAGCGCTCCTAGTGGCCGGAGACTTTAATGCAGGGAAACTTAAATCCGTTCTACCTAATTTCTACCAGCATGTTAAATGTGCAACCAGAGGGGAAAAAACTCTAGACCACCTTTACTCCACACACAGAGACGCATACAAAGCTCTCCCTTGCCCTCCATTTGGCAAATCTGACCATAACTCTATCCTCCTGATTCCTGCTTATAAGCAAAAACTAAAGCAGGAAGCACCAGTGACTCGGTTAATAAAAAAGTGGTCAGATGACGCAGATGCTAAGCTACAGGACTTTTTTGCTAGCACAGACTGGAACATGTTCCGGGATTCTTCAGATAGCATTGAAGAGTACACCACATCAGTCACTGGCTTCATCAATAAGTGCATCGATGATGTCGCCCCCACAGTGACCGTACGTACATACCCGAACCAGAAGCCATGGATTACAGGAAACATCTGCACTGAGTTAAAGGGTAGAGCTGCCGCTTTCAAGGAGTGGGACTCTAACCCGGACGCTTATAAGAAATCCTGCTATGCCCTCCGACGAACCATCAAACAGGCAAAGCATCAATACAGGACTAAGATTGAATCGTACTACACTGGCTCTGACGCTCGTCGGATGTGGCAGGGCTTGAAAACTATTACAGACTACAAAGGGACGCACAGCCGCGAGCTTCCCAGTGACACAAGCCTACCAGACGAGCCAAACCACTTCTATGCTCGCTTCGAGGCAAGCAACACTGAAGCATGCATGAGAGCACCAGATGTTCAGGATGACTATGTGATCACGCTCCGTAGCCGATGTGAGTAAGACTTTTAAGCAGGTCAACATTCACAAGGCCGCAGGGCCAGACGGATTACCAGGACGTGTACACCGAGCATGTGCTGACCAACTGGCAAGTGTCTTCACTGACATTTTCAACATGTCCCTGACTGAGTCTGTAATACCAACATGTTTCAAGCAGACCACCATTGTCCCCGTGCCCAAGGATACTAAGATAACCTGCCTAAATGACTACCGACCCGTAGCAATGACGTCTGTAGCCATGAAGTGCTTTGAAAGGCTGGTCATGGCTCACATCAACACCATTATCCCAGAAACCCTAGACCCACTCCAATTTGCATACCGCCCCAACAGATCCACAGATGATGCAATCTCTATTGCACTCCACACTGCCCTTTCCCACCTGGACAAGAGGAACACCTAGGTGAGAATACTATTCATTGACTACAGCTCAGCGTTCAACACCATAGTGCCCTCAAAGCTCATCACTAAGCTAAGGATCCTGGGACTAAACAACTCCCTCTGCAACTGGATCCTGGACTTCCTGACGGGCCGCCCCCAGGTGGTAAGGGTAGGTAACAACACATCTGCCACACTGATCCTCAACACGGGGGCCTCTCAGGGGTGCGTGCTCAGTCCCCTCCTGTACTCCCTGTTCACCCATGACTGCATGGCCAGGCACGACCCCAACACCATCATTAAGTTTGCCGACGACACAACAGTGGTAGGCCTGATCACCAACAACGATGAGACAGCCTATAGGGAGGAGGTCAGAGACCTGGCCGTGTGGTGCCAGGATAACAACCTCTCCCTCAACGTGACCAAGACAAAGGAGATGATTGTGGACTACAGGGAAAAAAAGAGGACCGAGCACGCCCCTATTCTCATCGGCGGGGCTGTAGTGGAACAGGTTGAGAGCTTCAAGTTCCTTGGTGTCCACATCACCAACAAACTATCATGGTCCAAACACACCAAGACAGTCGTGAAGAGGGCACGACAAAGCCTATTCCCCCTCAGGAGACTGAAAAGATTCGGCATGGGTCCTCAGATCCTCAAAAAATTATACAGCTGCACCATCGAGAGCATCCTGACTGGTTGCATCACCGCCTGGTATGGCAACTGCTTGGCCTCCGACCGCAAGGCACTACAGAGGGTAGTGCGTACGGCCCAGTACATCACTGGGGCCAAGCTTCCTGCCATCCAGGACCTCTATACCAGGCGGTGTCAGAGGAAGGCCCTCAAAATTGTCAAAGACTCCAGCCACCCTAGTCATAGACTGTTCTCTCTGCTACCACACGGCAAGCAGTACCGGAGTGCCAAGTCTAGGTCCAAAAGACTTCAACAGCTTCTACCGACTCCCGAACAGCTAATCATGGCTACCCGGACTATTTGCACTGCCCCCCCACCCCATCTTTTTACCTTGCTGCTACTCTGTTAATTATTTATGCATAGTCACTTTAACTCTACCCACATGTACATATTACTTCAACTACCTCAACTAGCCGGTGCCCACGCACATTGACTCTGCTCCGGTACCCCCCTGTATATAGCCTCCCTACTGTTATTTTATTTTACTTCTGCTCTTTTTTTCTCAACACTTTTTTTGTTGTTGTTTTATTTAACTTTTTTATTAAAAATAAATGCACTGTTGGTTAAAATTAATATTTGGTTAAGGGCTGTAAGTAAGCATTTCACTGTAATGTCTGCACCTGTTGTATTCGGCGCATGTGGCCAATATAATTTTATTTTATTTTATTTTATTTGAGTAAGACATTTAGACGTGTTAACCCTCGCAAGGCTACCAGCCCAGACGGCATCCCTAGCCGCGTCCTTAGAGCATGCGCAGACCAACTGGCTGGAGTGTTTACGGGGATATTTAATCTCTCCCTATCCCAGTCTGCTGTCCCCACTTGCTTCAAGATGTCACCATTGTTCCTGTACCCAAGAAAGCAAAGGTAGCTGAACTAAATGACTATTGCCCCATACTGCTCACTTCTTCGGTACAGGAACAATGGTGACATCTTGAAGCAAGTGGGGACAGCAGACTTGGATAGGACTTGGCTGCTTTTCCTTCACTCTGCGGTCCGAATCATCCCATTATAAACCTGGTGTAACATTAGACCATTATATAAACCTGGCCACAATAATACCAAGAAGTGGCACAGCCTCTTTCCCCCTTTTCTCGTGTCTCAAGATATCTTCAGAAAAGCTTAAGCCCTCTTCTTTACCCTGAATAGATATTTCTCTGAAATATGACATAGCCAAGGAACTATTGTTGAAAATCTATTTTCAAACAGCGCCTTTGCTAAAAGAGCATCCCATATTAAAACATTTCAATTCAGTCACATCAAACCATTAGCTGTAACTCTTCTCCAAGCTAAACACCAGCCTCACACGTCAACAAACTCATTCTGTTCTCTCCAGCGCAGGAACAAAATATGATGGGATGCTGTTATATTCTCTCTCAACGATACTTTTGACATTTATTTTATTTTCCTTTTTTGCTCCACCAGTCACAATACAAAGCAGATGTATTTAGCCTGTAGAATCTAGGCTTTAATCATGAGGGTTAGGAAGCTATGAAAGGACTCCATATCGATTGTTTTCAGAGACATTTACTGAGGTACTGTATTGAGCGGCGCGCGCACGCACGCACGCACGCACGCATGCACACACGCACACACACACACACACACACACACACACTCACACACACACACACACACACACACACACACACACACACACACACAAACATCTTTCACAACACGATACTGTGTTGACAGTAGCATGACGTTATTGTTACAGGCTTTGGTTTTTCCATTGATGTTTTGAGGTTGGACTTTAGCATATATAGCTCGTTAGAACGTAGGGCACGCCGATGTGGTGTCACTTCGTTAGTCAGTATGTGTTACACCTGTGCCGGTTTGTCATCTCATTAGTGGGAAGGTGTTTCACCTGTGCTGGCCCAGGTGATATTTAAGAGTGGCTGGCCCAGTGCTCCAGTTGTATTTATAGATGTGGAGGGTCAACTCCTTTAGTTGTCTTGATAGATGTGGAGGGTCAACACCTTTAGTTGTCTTGGTAGATGTGGAGGGTTAACACCTTTAGTTGTCCTGATAGATGTGGAGGGTTAACTCCTTTAGGTGTCTTGATAGATGTGGAGGGTTAACACCTTTAGTTGTCTGATAGATGTGGAGGGTCAACACCTTTAGTTGTCTTGAGAGATGTGGAGGGTTAACACCTTTAGTTGTCTTGGTAGATGTGGAGGGTTAACGCCTTTAGTTGTCTTGGTAGATGTGGAGGGTTAACTCCTCCAGTTGTCTTGGTAGATGTGGAGGGTCAACACCTTTAGTTGTCCTGATAGATGTGGAGGGTTAACTCCTTTAGTTGTCTTGGTAGATGTGGAGGGTTAACACCTTTAGTTGTCTTGATAGATGTGGAGGGTTAACTCCTTTAGTTGTCTTGATAGATGTGGAGGGTTAACTCCTCCAGTTGTCTTGGTAGATGTGGAGGGTCAACACCTTTAGTTGTCCTGATAGATGTGGAGGGTTAACTCCTTTAGTTGTCTTGGTAGATGTGGAGGGTTAACACCTTTAGTTGTCTTGATAGATGTGGAGGGTTAACTCCTTTAGTTGTCTTGATAGATGTGGAGGGTTAACTCCTTTAGTTGTCTTGATAGATGTGGAGGGTTAACTCCTTTAGTTGTCTTCATAGATGTGGAGGGTTAACTCCTTTAGTTGTCTTGGTAGATGTGGAGGGTTAACTCCTTTAGTTGTCTTGATAGATGTGGAGGGTTAACTCCTTTAGTTGTCTTGATAGATGTGGAGGGTCAACACCTTTAGTTGTCTTGGTAGATGTGGAGGGTCAACACCTTTAGTTGTCTTGGTAGATGTGGAGGGTTAACACCTTTAGTTGTCCTGATAGATGTGGAGGGTTAACTCCTTTAGTTGTCTTGATAGATGTGGAGGGTCAACTCCTTTAGTTGTCTTGATAGATGTGGAGGGTCAACACCTTTAGTTGTCTTGGTAGATGTGGAGGGTTAACTCCTCCAGTTGTCTTGGTAGATGTGGAGGGTCAACTCCTTTAGTTGTCTTGGTAGATGTGGAGGGTCAACTCCTCCAGTTGTCTTGGTGGATGTGGAGGGTTAACACCTTTAGTTGTCTTGATAGATGTGGAGGGTCAACACCTTTAGTTGTCTTGATAGATGTGGAGGGTCAACTCCTTTAGTTGTCTTGATAGATGTGGAGGGTCAACACCTTTAGTTGTCTTGATAGATGTGGAGGGTCAACTCCTTTAGTTGTCTTGATAGATGTGGAGGGTTAACTCCTTTAGGTGTCTCTCCCTATTTTGTTTTCTAGACAAACAATCCTTTATCTGATTTAATTTTGCTCCACCTTTGTGGTTTGCTTCCTGTCTTTAAGATTGGTATCGTTTTCTAAAATGTTGTTTGCCTCTTGGGCAGATTTAGTGGGTCTCATGGTGGTCGTCTTTTAGGTCCCAGTTGTTGTTGCTAGTCAACCTCGAGTGGACCCCCCCATGAGTGTCTTTCAGAACCCCTCCTAAAACCCCACCTGTTTAGTTTCGGTTGTTGGTCAGTGACTCTTTGTTAGTTCCCCCTTCTGTTTGAGCGACGTTATTTGGTTTTCTTGGTGGGAAACGTAACATTATGATGAAGGTTACTGCCTTTAAATCCACTTCTGCCTTCGGAGATCTTGGATCTTGGACTTTTACAAACACAATCATTACCACTTTGAGGTGGGTAAAGAATGTGCAGTTGCTTAGAAACCAATCACCAACACCACCACACTCCAGAATGTGATTGTCCATGTTCTCTTTACCGTCATTGTTCAAGTGACTTGCTTTTGTTTTTTCATTATACTGGAGAAGATTATGTTGCTTTTGCATCACACCTAGAAGGGAACCGCTTAAAGCAATGAAAATGACCAACTATTATATAGCCTGCATGGTTCACAGTAAGACTAGTTACATCTGTAGATAAACATGTCTATGCTTGACGCAACCTGCTTAAACATGACTGACAATCAGACAGGAAAACCCAAAGCTGTACAAGCAACAAGCATCTGACTCTCTGGTAGTAGATCGGTTTTAACGGTGATGACTTGTGAATACTGACGGTCACACAGGACAAAACAGCTGTACAAGCAAAACTTATCTGACAAGATAGTTGATGAGCCTTTATCCAGCGTACAGTATCTGCATACAGATGTAGGATCTTAATTTGATCACCCTGTTGCAAGAAATGTAACGCTTGTAGTGTATTTGAGGTTAAAAAAGGCTTCTGAAGTTTAATTTCAATCTACACATTTCAGACTTGATTTTACCCTTGTGAAAAATGTATCAACCCCTACAAAAATGTCCATTATAATTCACATTTCCTGTTGCTGCATGATAATTTTTTCCTGCTGTAGCAAACTGGCTCAGCATTGCCATCAGTCAGTGCTGTTCTGATCTCAACACTGTTCTCCTCACAAGGTGATCCTCAACAGAGTACTGTATACTTAATAGAAAACACATACGGCAGCTGGTTGAAGGACTTAAACATGCAGGAAGTCCCATTGAGGGAGACCTGGGCAAGAAGAGCAGCTCAATAAACAGAGATCATTCAACAAGTACTGTACAATACATACACCAGGACCTCATATCTCATAACCCCCCCATCCTGTGGTAATTCATAACCCTCCATCCATCCTGTGGTAATTCATAACCCTCCATCCATCCTGTGGTAATTCATAACCCTCCATCCATCCTGTGGAAGTTATCATATTCTGTATACCAATAGGAATGAGTCACATCACTGTGGTCTGAGTGACTAGGTATTTTCTACTGATAATATTTCTATGGTGTCTCCATTTTCACATCACTCCACTCTGACCTCTGAGCTGTGGTGTTTCCTGTATAGGTGATTACCCTGGACAAGGACAGTGAAATGCAGAAACATCCTCTCCAGCCTCCATATTACGACATGGTACCCTCTGAGTCAATTCCCTTCACTGACAAGCCGGTGAGTAGAGCCACCTTGACCAAGGTGAACAGGTGTACAGGCCAGGTGTACAGGGTACTGCCAACCTCTACCATAACCTCGCGGCCAATCAGGCTTTGGTACAGACAGAAGGTAGCAGCAGCCTTCTCCCTTGGCCATGTACAGCTGGAAGAGAAGCTCCCACTAACTGATTTGTCAGCGGTGGGTTTGGGAATGTCAGGGGTGGGTTTGGGAATGTCAGGGGTGGGTTTGGGAATGTCAGGGGTGGGTTTGGGAATGTCAGGGGTGGGTTTGGGAATGTCAGGGGTGGGTTTGCTACGTTTGGGAATGATAGGAATCCTTAGAAAGTATTTTACCCAGGGGCCGAACTCGTACATATTCTATGGCTGGATGGATCCTGAAAATGTTCTAACAGTACACATTAGAGGTCCATGAAGTGAAAGCTAAAATATGTCAGGCTCTCCCTAAATGAACTCAAACAGGAAAGAAGCCCCAACCCCCCTCTTCATTTGGAAAGAAAATATCAGAATGTGTCAGAGGGGTAAGTCATGTTCTCATTGCAAAAGGCTTGCCAGGCATAAGAAAACCCAACTGCAGTCAGAAGAAAATCTACTTTGTTTTATTAACTTTTATTCACAGTTATTCACTTGTAAAGGTTGGTCTTCCCACATTCCTTATCTGAGGAAAGACATTGCTTCTTTGTCCCCCACTCCTAATTACCATATTAACCCAATCCTGAGTCATTACTGCGTTGACCCCACACTTTTTAAATGACTCATCTTTTTTCCAACGATCTGTCAAGCATAACCTAATTACTATCACTTCACCTCATGAAGTTCACCTCCCTGCTGATAATGAAGGGGGGGAAGAATAACTTTTAACTCTGAGTTATAAAACTCTGGGAAAGTCAGGCTTGGTGTTCTCGTTCTGCTGTTGCTAGGCTTTAGTCTGGGTTTATGTGTCTAATGTTTAATGTCTAGGATTGTCTTTAGTCTGGGTTTATGTGTGTCTAATACGGCATGTTCAGGATGCTGTCTATATCCATCTGTAGGGTGGGAACATTTCGGTAACTTTCCCAAAATTCCCAGGTTTTCCATAAATACTGGTTGGAGGATTCCGGATTCCCTGCTTATTATCCTGATTTCGTGAATCTTCTAACTGGGATTTATGGAAAACCTGAGAATCTTGGGAAAGTTACCTTAATTGTTCAGCTCTACGTGTCTGTCATTTGTTTTCTGTCCAGTGTCTCTGATCAGTTTTGTTCTGTCTTTGGTCTAGTGTTCTGTCCAGTGTCTCTGATCAGTTTTGTTCTGTCTTTGGTCTAGTGTTCTGTCCAGTGTCTCTGATCAGTTTTGTTCTGTCTTTGGTCATCATATGATGTTTGTATCAGGGGCGTAGACATGGATGGGCCTGGGTAGGCAGAGGCCCACCCACTGGGGAGCCAGGCCCTGACAGGCCCACCCAATCAGATTGATGTGGTTTAAGCATTGTTGTGGACTTAGACCATCAAATGTTTGTATTTTTTCTATTTAAAAAGTGTGATTTTGAGAGTGAAAATCTGAGACAAACATAGGAAAACATAGGATTTTTCACACCTTTCTTTCACTGTGCCGTAGTATACCAACTTCTCCAGGCACCCTGTAGGGGGTGATGTTGGACGGAGTCAGAAGCAGGAGAGGAAATCACGGAATAAATGGTTTAATCAATAAACAGAGGTACGCAGCAACGCGTAATACACAGACAAATGCCGCACTGGGGAAAATAAGGCACACAGGTGCAATATAATCGCGCTCAATCGAGCTATAATCTCCTCTACAATAAACAATCACACACAAAGACAAGGGGGCAGAGGGAACACTTATACAGGTACTGATGAGGGGATATGAACCAGGTGTGTGTAATAAACAAGACAAAACAAATGGAATGATGAGGAGTGGCAGTGGCTAGAAGGCCGGTGACGACGAATGCCGAAGCCTGCCCGGACAAGGAGATGAGGCAACTTCGGAGGAAGTCATGACAGTGCCCCCCCCCCCCCCCTTGACGCGCAGCTCCAGCAGCCTTGGGGACAGCAAGGAGGACGCGGAGCAGGGCGAGCCGGATGGCGACGGAGGAAATCCCGCAACAGGGAGGGATTGAGGATATCCCTCACCGGGACCCAGCACCGCTCCTCCGGACCGTACACCTCCCACTCCACGAGGTACTGAAGGCCCCCATCCGACGCCTCAAATCCAGGATGGAACGGACGGAGTATGCCGGGGCCCCCTCAATGTCCAGAGGGGGTGGATGGACCCACGCACCTCAGACTCCTGGAGCGGAACAGCCACCACCGGCCTGAGGAGAGACACATGGAACGAGGGGTTAATATGGTAATCTGGAGAGAGTAGTAACCTATAGGTAACCGCCACCTCGAGCCAGTGCCTCCAAATGGTCAGGGCTCTAACAACAGCCAACAGCTCCCGATCACCAACGTCGTAGTTCTGCTCCTCCGGGCTGAGCTTCTTGGAAAAGAAGGCACAGGGGCGGCGCTTGGGTGGTGTGCCCGAGCTTTGAGATAGGACAGCGCCTATCCCTACCTCGGACGCATCCACCTCCACTACGAATGGTAGTGATGGATTGGGATGGGCCAGTACCGGGGCTGAGGTGAACAGAACCCTCAGGTTACTGAAGGCCCTGTCAGTCTGAGCAGACCAGTGGAGCTGGGACGGCCCACCCTTCAACAGAGTGGTGGTGGGAGCTGCGACCTTGCCAAAGCCCCGGATAAACCTCCAATAGTAATTGGCAAAGCCAATAAAGCGCTGCACCTCCTTTACCGTGGTTGGAGTCGGCCAATTACGCACGGCTAAAATGCAGTCTCCCTCCATCTCCACACCTGAGGTGGTGATGTGGTATCCAAGGAAGGAGACGGACTGTTGGAAAAACAGACACTTTTCTGCCTTGGCACAAAGGTCATGTTCCAACAGTCGGCCCAGCACTTTGCGAACCAGGGACAGATGCTCAGCGCGCGTAGCAGAATACACCAGAATGTCATCGATGTGGACCACTACACTGCGACTAAGCATGTCCCAAAACACCTCGTTCACAAAGGACTGGAAGACGGATGGAGCATTTGTCACACCCTGGCTCTGGGACTCTATATGTTGAGCCAGGGTGTGTTCATTCTGTGGTGTTCATTCTAGTTTGTTGTATTCTATGTTTTCCTGAGTGACTCCCAATCAGAGGCAACGAGTGTCAGCTGTTGGCTGGTTGTCTCTGATTGGGAGCCATATTTAAACTGTCTGTTTTCCCTTTGTGTTTGTGGGTTTTTGTTCCGTGTTCGGTCATTGATACCGTGGACTTCACGAGTCGTTTCTTGTTTTGTATTGTGTTTACACTTTAACTAATTAAAGTATGTTCGTTCATCACGCTGCACCTTGGTCTCTCCCTGACGATCGTGACAGAAAAACCCACCATGCAACGACCAAGCAGCGTGTCCAGGGGCAGCTCTTGGGCTGGACATGGGAGGAAGCGCTGGGAGAAGAGACGGTGGAGGCGCGCCGTAGAGAGGAGCAACGGCGTGATCAGGGTCGTCGTCGGGCGGTCGAGAGGCAACCCCAGAAAATTTTTAGGGGGGGGCACACGGCATGGACGACGGGGCTGACGGAGGCAAAAAAGGGGCGGATTATGGAGGCCACCAGGTTACGGATACACCGCCCTGTACGTCCTGTGCGGATGCCTCACACAGAGTGTGTGAGGGTAGGCATTCAGCCAGGACGGGTTGTGGCCGCTCTTCACTCCAGGGCTCCTATCCGTCTCCACAGCCCGGTTCAGCCTGTCCCTGCTCCACGCACCAAGCCTACGGTGTGCGTCGCCAGCCCAGTCCGGCCAGTCCCTGCTCCATGCACTAAGCCTACGGTGGGCGTCGCCAGCCCGGTCCGGCCGGTCCCTGCTCCACGCACCAAGCCTACGGTGTGCGTCGACAGCCCAGCCCGGCCTGTCCCTGCTCCACGCACCAAGCCTACGGTGTGCGTCGCCAGCCCGGTCCGGCCTGTCCCTGCTCCACGCACCAAGCCTACGGTGTGCGTTGCCAGCCCAGTCCGGCCTGTCCCTGCTCCACGCACCAAGTCTACGGTGCGCGTCGCCAGCCCGGCCCGGCCTGTTCCTGCCACTCGCACCAAGTATACGGTGCGCGTCGCCAGCCCGGCCCGGCCTGTTCCTGCCACTCGCACCAAGTATACGGTGCGCGTCGCCAGCCCGGCCCGGCCTGTTCCTGCCACTCGCACCAAGTATACGGTGCGCGTCGCCAGCCCGGCCCGGCCTGTTCCTGCCACTCGCACCAAGTCTACGGTGCGCGTCGCCAGCCCGGCCCGGCCTGTTCCTGCCACTCGCACCAAGCCAGGGGTGCGAGTCGTCAGCCTGGTAAGGCCCGTCCCTCCTCCACGCACTAAGCCAGGGGTGCGAGTCGTCAGCCTGGTAAGGCCCGTTCCTCCTCCACGCACCAAGCCAGGGGTGCGCGTCGTCAGCCTGGTAAGGCCCGTTCCTCCTCCACGCACCAAGCAAGGGATGCGCATGGTCAGTCCAGCACAACCCGTGCCTGGGCCACCGGTGCCTGGGAAGGTACCGGTCAACTGCTCCACTATGGAGCTGAAGCTAACCGCTCCTGCTAAGTCAAGTTCAGCTCCAGCCAGCGGGGCCAGACTGGACCAGGGGCGCTATGGGGGGTTGATTGGAGGGTGGTGGTCAAGGCCGGAGCCAGAACCGCCTGCGAGGAGGTATGACCGCCCAGCCCTCCCCTGTTTTGTTTTAGTTGAGGCGCGGTCGCAGTCCGCGCCTTTAGGGGGGGGTACTGTCACACCCTGGCTCTGGGACTCTATATGTTGAGCCAGGGTGTGTTCATTCTGTGGTGTTCATTCTAGTTTGTTGTATTCTATGTTTGCCTGAGTGACTCCCAATCAGAGGCAACGAGTGTCAGCTGTTGGCTGGTTGTCTCTGATTGGGAGCCATATTTAAACTGTCTGTTTTCCCTTTGTGTTTGTGGGTTTTTGTTCCGTGTTCGGTCATTGATACCGTGGACTTCACGAGTCGTTTCTTGTTTTGTATTGTGTTTATACTTTAACTAATTAAAGTATGTTCGTTCATCACGCTGCGCCTTGGTCTCTCCCTGACGATCGTGACAGCATTCATCAAACCGTAAGGCATCACCAGGTATTCATAATGCCCCTGTGGTTGTGCTAAATGCTGTCTTCCACTCGTCCCCCTCTCGGACATGCACCAGGTTGTATGCACTCCGAAGATCTAATTTTGTGAAGAAGCGAGCCCCATGCATTGACTCGATCACAGATGTAATGAGGGGTAGAGGATAACTATAACGAATAGTCCCCTTGTTCAGTGCTCGGTAATCAATGCAAGGGTGCAGACCTCCGTCTTTCTTCTTCACAAAAAAGAAACTTGACGAGACGGGTGAAGTGGAGGGACGTATAAACCCCTGGCGCAGGGACTCGGAGACATATGTCTCCATCGCCTCCGTTTCAGCCTGCGACAGGGGATATACATGACTCATTTACATTTACATTTTTACATTTACGTCATTTAGCAGACGCTCTTATCCAGAGCGACTTACAAATACCGTTCGTAGAACTGGCGCAGGATATTTTTTTATTTTTTAAATTTTATTTCACCTTTATTTAACCAGGTAAACCAGTTGAGAACAGGTTCTCATTTACAACTGCGACCTGGCCAAGATAAAGCAAAGCAGTGCAATAAAAACAACATATGGGGTAAAAAAACATAAAGTCAAAAATACAACAGAAAATATATATACAGTGTGTGCAAATGTAGCAAGTTATGGAGGTAAGGCAATAAATAGGCTATAGTGCAGAATAATTACAATAGTATTAACACTGGAATGCTAGATGTGCAAGAGATGATGTGCAAATAGAGATACTGGGGTGCAAAAGAGCAAAATAAATAACAATATAGGGATGAGGTAGTTGGGTGGGCTAATTTCAGATGGGCTGTGTACAGGTGCAATGATCGGTAAGGTGCTCTGTCAACTGATGCTTAAAGTTATTGAGGGAGATAAGAGTCTCCAGCTTCAGAGATTTTTGCAATTCGTTCCAGTCATTGGCAGCAGAGAACTGGAAGGAATGGCGGCCAAAGGAGGTGTTGGCTTTGGGAATGACCAGTGAGATATACCTGCTGGAGCGCAGACTACGGGTGGGTGCTGCTATGGTGACCAATGAGCTAAGATAAGGCGGGGATTTGCCTAGCAGTGATTTATAGATGGCCTGGAGCCAGTGGGTTTGACGACGAACATGTAGTGAGGACCAGCCAACAAGAGCGTACAGGTCACAGTGGTGGGTAGTGTATGGGGCTTTGGAGACAAAACGGATGGCACTGTGATAGACTACATCCAATTTGCTGAGTAGAGTGTTGGAGGCTATTTTGTAAATGACATCGCCGAAGTCAAGGATCGGTAGGATTGTCAGTTTTACGAGGGCATGTTTGGCAGCATGAGTGAAGGAGGCTTTGTTGCGAAATAGGAAGCCGATTCTAGATTTAACTTTGGATTGGAGATTCTTTATGTGAGTCTGGAAGTTGAGTTTACAGTCTAACCAGACACCTAGGTATTTGTAGTTGTCCACATACTCTAGGTCAGACCCGTCGAGAGTGGTGATTCTAGTCGGGAGGCGTACTGGAGACCAGGAGTGTTGAGCCGGCACACCCCGTCCTGGCTGGATGCCCATCTTCGCACGGCACATGCGTGGTGCAAGCACAGGACGTACAGGACTGTGCCGGCGCACTGGCGACACAGTACGTAGCTCCGCATAACACGGAGCTGGCCCAGTCATACGCTTCCTCGCTTCCTCGCGTGAGTACTAACCCTAGGCTCCGCTAACCACCCCGTGTGCCCCCCCAAAAATGTTCTTGGGGCTGCTTCTCGGGCTTCCTCCTCGACCGGCCTCCTCCGTGTTGCCGTTGCTCCTCTCCTGCCTGGGCATCTACCTTAGCCCATGGTCCTTTCCCCGCGAATATCTCCTCCCATGACCACAAATTTGCCACCTGTGACATGGCCATCCGCTCCGCCTGGACACGCTGCTTGGTTCTCGTTTGGTGGGATCTTCTGTCACGTTCGTTTAATGACGGGTCAAACCAAGGCGCAGCGTGATATGCGTACATGTTTATTTTAACTGTTAAACAAACAACAAAACAGCAAAGGAAACGAAACGTGAAGTCCAAGGTAGCATACACAACATACCTTAACCGGAACATGATCCCACAACTAGACTGTGCCGATAGGCTGCTTAAGTATGGTCCCCAATCAGAGACAACGAGCGACAGCTGCCTCTGATTGGGAACCACACCGGCCAACATAGATCCACACATGCTAGATATACAACATAGAATATATACAAACAAAGAATACACACACCCTGACTCAACATATAAGAGTCCCCTGAGTCAGGGCGTGACAGTGGCAAAGAGCTTCCTAGGGTTAGAGGCAGATGCTTGGAATTTAGAGTGGTAGAAAGTGGCTTTAGCAGCAGAAACAGATGAAGAAAATTTAGAGAGGAGGGAGTGAAAAGATGCCAGGTCCGCAGGGAGTCTAGTTTTCCTCCATTTCCGCTCGGCTGCCCGGAGCCCTGTTCTGTGAGCTCGCAATGAGTCGTCAAGCCACGGAGCAGGAGGGGAGGACCGAGCCGGCCGGGAGGATAGGGGACACAGGGAGTCAGTTGAGGAGGCAGAATCAGGAGATTGGAGGGAGAAGGATTTAGCAGAGGGAAGAGATGATAGGATGGAAGAGGAGAGAGTAGCGGGAGAGAGAGTAGTCTTGGAGGAGAGCGAGAGAGAAAAGGATACAAAGTAGTGGTCGGAGACATGGAGGGGAGTTGCAGTGAGATTAGTAGAAGAACAGCATCTAGTAAAGATGAGGTCAAGCATATTGCCTGCCTTGTGAGTAGGGGGGGACAGTGAGAGGGTGAGGTCAAAAGAGGAGAGGAGTGGAAAGAAGGAGGCAGAGAGAAATGAGTCAAAGGTTGACGTAGGGAGGTTGAAGTCACCCAGAACTGTGAGGGGTGAGCCATCCTCAGGAAAGGAACTCATCAAGGCGTCAAGCTCATTGATGAACTCTCCAAGGGAACCGGGAGGGCGATAAATGACAAGGATGTTAAGCTTGAATGGGCTAGTGACTGTGACAGCATGGAATTCAAATGAGGAGATAGACAGATGGGTCAGGGGAAAAAGAAAGAATGTCCACTTGGGAGAGATGAGGATTCCTGTGCCACCACCCCGCTGACCAGATGCTCTCGGGGTATGCGAGAACACATGGTCAGACAAGGAGAGAGCAGTAGGAGTTGCAGTGTTTTCAGTGGTAATCCATGTTTCCGTCAGCGCCAAGAAGTCGAGGGACTGAAGGGTAGCATAGGCTGAGATGACTCTGCCTTGTTGGCCGCAGAACGGCAGTTCCAGAGGCTGCCGGAGACCTGGAACTCCACGTGGGTCGTGCGTGCAGGGACCACCAGGTTAGAGAGGCAGCAGCCACGCGGTGTGAGGCGTTTGTATAGCCTGTGCGGAGAGGAAAGAACAGGGATAGACAGAGGCATAGTTGACAGGCTACAGAAAATGGCTACGATAATGCAAAGGAGATCGGAATGAAATGAACTAAACATCTGGGAAAGCGAGAGAACTTACGTTTCACTGAAACACCCAAATATAACTCTCTCAACTTCCAACTCAGAAACTATAATTGTTGACTCCTGGGAGCCACAGCGTCTACCCAGAGGTTTATCGCGCAATTCCCCGCCCGATGAGGTGGTAATTTGGTCGCCTGTGTTTTGGAAAACGTGTGCGCCAAATCGAGGTATTCGGGGGGAATGCGCATGGTGGAGGTAGTGTCTGGACTTTCCACCGTGGTTGCACCAACGTAAACAGCCAGACAACTCCCCTGACACTCTTGCGACCACCCTGTGAGAACCCTCTGTGGCCATGAAAAGGTGGGGTTGTGTAGTGCTAACCAGGAAAGACCCAACACAACATGGAAATCAGGAGATTCAATAATTTTAAAAAAGATGACTTGCTCTCTATGTGTCTCTTGTGTAACCATCGTGACTGGTGCTGTAACCTCCCTAACGAACCCTGACCCTAATGGTCGACTGTCAAGTGCTTGGATGGTTAGTGGAATGGATAGGGAAACCAATGTAATACCTAGACTATGTGCTAACGACCTGTCCATAAAGTTCCCAGCTGCGCCTGAATCGACCAGCGCCTTACACTGGGGAACTACCGTGTAATCAGGGAAGTGGATGGGTAGGGTACAGTGTGCAGCAGAGGGCTCTGAACAAGTGTGGGTGTTCGATACCTGGGGTGATGCGAGAGTGCCCTGCCTGCCTTGGAAAGATGAATCCCTCTGGGTGCTGGGGTGTGGGTGGCTGGATCCGGTAGCTCAGCTGGTCCTGAAGGGTTGGGTCCTCTCCCCTCCAGGCATTGGACGACCTGGAGAACCTGATCCATCGCTTCGGCCAAGCTGACTAGAATATTTGAACGCTCCCGGACCCGCGCCACGACTCCAGCCATATTCCCGGCTCCTGCTGACTCCATGAAGACGGGTGTGTGATTCTGTAGCGGGTGATGTTGGACAGAGTCAGACGCAGCAGAGTAAATCACGGAATAAATGGTTTAATCAATAAACAGAGGTACGCAGCAATGCGTAATACACACCAGTGCGGACAAACAGTGCACTGGGGAAAATAAGGCAGGTGAAACAACCCAGAGATACACAATAGAAATTAGCTCCACCGAGCTATAATCTCCTCTACAATAAACAATCACACACAAAGACAAGGGGGCAGAGGGAACACTTATACAGGTACTGATGAGGGGATATGAACCAGGTGTGTGTAATAAACAAGACAAAACAAATGGAATGATGAGATGAGGAGCGGCAGTGGTTAGAAGGCCGGTGACGACGAACGCCGAAGCCTGCCCGAACAAGGAGAGGAGGCAGCTTCGGAGGAAGCCGTGACACACCCCTACACCACTGCATAGGGCCGATGGCATTTTTCCTATTTAGTTGCATTACAACCTGTAATTTAAATGGATTTTTATTTGGATTTTGTGTAATGGACATACATAAAATAGTCCAAATTGGTGAAATGAAAAAAATTACTGTGAAGCCCCTAAATAAGATCTGGTACATCCAATTACCTTCAGAAGTCACAAAATTAGTTAAATAAAGTCCACCTGTGTGCAATCTAAGTGTCACATGATCTGTCACATGATCTCAGTATATATACACCTGTTCTGAAAGGCCCCAGAGTCTACAACACAACTAAGCAAGGGGCACCACCAAGCAAGCGGCACCATGAAGACCAAGGAGCTCTCCAAAAAGTTGTGGAGAAGTACAGATCAGGGTTGGCTTATAAAAAAAAAGGTTGAACTTATCCTAAACTTTGAACATCCCACGGAGCACCATTAAATCCACTATAAAAAAATGGCAATCAAGGAAAAAGCTATGTCTGCCGCAAACCCAACACCTCTCATCACCCTGAGAACACCATGTTTTTCACCGGCAGGGACTGGGAAACTGGTCAGAATTGAAGGAATGATGGATGGCGCTAAATACAGAGAAATTCTTGAAGGAAACCTGTTTCAGTCATCCAGAGATTTGAGACTGGGACGTAGGTTCACCTTCCAGCAGGACAATG
Organism: Coregonus sp. 'balchen'; assembly: GCA_902810595.1. Taxonomy (NCBI): domain Eukaryota; kingdom Metazoa; phylum Chordata; class Actinopteri; order Salmoniformes; family Salmonidae; genus Coregonus; species Coregonus sp. 'balchen'. The sequence goes on from LR778257.1 coordinate 42,526,799, forward strand.
ACCCTAAGCATACTGCTAAAGCAACACTCGAGTGGTTTAAGGGGAAACATTTAAATGTCTTGGAATGGCCTAGTCAAAGCCCAGACCTCAATCCAATTGAGAATCTGTGGTATGACTTAAAGATTGCTGTACACCAGCGGAACCCATCCAACTTGAAGGAGCTGGAGCAGTGTTGCCTTGAAGAATGGGCAAAAATTCCATTGGCTAGATGTGCCAAGCTTATAGAGACATACACCAAGAGACTTGCAGCTGTAATTGCTGCAAAAGGTGGCTCTACAAAGTATTGACTTTGGGGGGGTGAATAGTTATTCACACTCAAGTTCTGTTTTTTTGTCTTATTTCTTGTTTGTTTCACCCCAAAAAATATTTTGCATCTTCAAGTTGGTAGGCATGTTGTGTAAATCAAATGATACAACCCCCCCCAAAAAAATCCATTTTAATTCCAGGTTGTAAGGCAACAAAATAGGAAAAATGCCAAGGGGGTGAACACTTTCACAACCAGTCACACACAGGATGATGTTAAAGGATAAACAGTCCATAAACTCGGACATAATAAGCCAGTAGGTCCCAATCAGAAGAATACAAAAACACAACCATTAAGCATTTCCCAATCGAAATGTACAACTATTACTTCCCATTGCAAAAAACATTTCACTTCACCACTCAAAGTAACTGGTACCTAAAGTTTAAAGTGGAACTGACAGCATTTTTAACTACTTTGCAGATATGAAACAAACACACAATCATAACATCAGTAAAAACTATCAAATTCCCAGTTTATGCTTCAAAACCAACTTTATAAAAGGTTTTAAAAGTAGGTTATATTTGACTCAACGTTCCATGACGTACACTAAGGTATTGTTGGCAGAATAGATACATTTCTTGGTAGTCCCAAAAATATTGCTATCAGGTTTTAAATCACAACTGGCCTGGTACATTGTTTGCGGCCTCCATTCGGGATGCACTGTGTCTTGCTCAAGGGCACATCGACAGATTTTTCACCTAGTCGGCTCGGGGATTAGAACCAGCGACCTTTCGGTTACTGGCACAACGCTCTTAACCACTAAGCTACCTGCTGCCCCATATATCTTGCATTCGCAAATTCACTCTGACGATCTCCTCCGATTTCAGAGCACTCTCGTCTGATCGTGCTGAACAACTGATGCATTTACAAATGCACCTGCTGAATATGTAGTAAACGTAATGTTCTAGTTAGTCAACAGCGCTTTAGATAACATCTAAACAGGCTAACCAGCACTGCTATGGCGAGTAAAATTGTCAAAGTGAGGTGTTCTCTTGTGTGTCTGGAAGTAGCTAGCTAGCAAGCTAGCCAACTTTAGACAGTTAGTTTGTGTGCTTGGTTGGGACAAGCATGCATTGGCAGGCAAGCTGCAGAAAGACCAGGAGGCTACAATTCCCATCGTTTATCAGTGCAATTTTGACGGCCAACTAGCTGAAAAAGTTTGAGAAGGTTTATCTAACATTCCCTTGTTAGATTTTAGCTCATCTTGCTCTGGCTAGCATTAGTTGTTGATCTTGTTGTTGTTGATGTGCATAACTGAGGGAGAGAGAGCCTAGCTTGTCATGGCTGTTTGGTCAATAGGACTGTAAAGTTCCCAAATGTAAGATGACTCCCGTGGTATTTACATATTTGCAGAAATCCATTCAGCTGTATTTTGTGGCTTTTGGCGAATGCGTTCAAATTATCTAAAGTCGCGCTGTTGCACCTGCCTGTAAACACACAGTCCAGTTCAAAGTGAATGATGGCAGGCCCGTGTGGCAAATGGTTTGTTTGTATAAAGGTCTAATGTAGCTCTGATTGGCTATAGCGCACCAGTCTGTGTAAACTCCGGTCCTGGATAAAACAGATGTTTTTCTTCGGTTTTATTTACTTCAGTGACTTTTAATTGACCAAATGCACAGCCGCTTTCCCACTGTATATTTCTATAGCATTTTCACACATTTTCACATATTCCCAAACATCCTAAGAATTTCTGAAAATGTGAAAATGACCATATCTATGTGTCATATTCGTCCTGGGGGTGTATATTAACAGATATTTATAAGATTTCATGTTGCCAAAATGCTGTCAGTTCCACTTTAAATGCAACACTGTTTCACACACATAAGTTATTTTCAAAGGGATGGCTAACAGCAGCAAGTGCGCTGCAATAAAAAACACAGTTCCACTCACCAGATGATGATTATTTGAAACTTTACTTCTTATTGAAAGTTATTCTTGAATAGGGAGAAGCTAACAAATTAGCAACAACATCCTCTTTGATAACACCTGCTGCAGCCGCTGCAAACTACCCGACAACCAAAGCTAGCTAGCTAGACCGTGGGAAAACTTCTGCTCGCTATTGCACAGTGTGACCTGTTGGCCTTCAAGAAGACAGATGTTTCCATATGTTTTTGTAAAAACGGTCCCACTCATTAAGTCAAAATGTGATTGGTTGATTCCACTGTCACTCCAAAATGTTGCCCTAATACAGTTGAATGGCAGATGTTTTTATCTAGTTTCTGGTGGCCTAGCCAATGGCTGACTTAGCTCGCTAGATTTATCTCCCCAGAAACCAGCAAAGAAAAATCCTGATTGGATCTTTTTTTCTCTTCATGTTAACCCTTTCCTTTCCAACAAAAACTGAAGAGATAAAATCAGAACATCATTGAAAATATTAATATAAATATCATTATAATTATAATAATTATTTTATAAATCCTTTGCCCTTCTCTGAAGGTGTAGAAGGCCCATTGTTCCCCACTGTGTTTGGGTCATCATTTGTAGAGTGGATCTATTTTCCCTCAGCATGCATTTTTTTTCACTTTTCTGAATGTCTAAAGAATATATTGTTCTGAAATATGAACACAGAACCACTGGACATTTTGGACTTATTATGGTGGTGATTTGACAAATTACAATCATGGTCTTGAATTGGACTTGCATTTTTCTGGTCTCGGTCTTGACTCTGTCTCGGACCCCTTGTGTCCAGGGTACCACTCTCCATATTTTCAAGCACAGTGGTGGCTGCATCATGTTATGGGTATGCTTGTAATCATTAAGGACTACGGAGGTTTTTAAACCAAAAGGAAATTTTTAAACCTGGAGTAATTCA